>JAGFNQ010000367.1:0-21792 GCA_024364735.1 Boesenbergia rotunda | reverse complement strand
GGATTTTAACATCTAAAATAATCAACAAAAATGGTACTTATCACTCTCCTCCCTCGGCTCTCGTCCCTCGGATATGTCCACCATGTGTGATTCTCCAAGTCCTGCAAACTCAATCACACACATCAAATACAACATAACACTCTAACCTTAAACATATTCACACACACACATCAAAACCATGATCTTTCAATCATTTAAGGGTCGATTGCCTCAACATAAATCACACACTCAAATGATTAATCTTGGAGGTATTATGTTAATCAACGAAGAAACGACAGTTTGGCATCACGGGTTAACCATCCTTCCCGGTCAATCAACTTATAAGTGGTAACTATAGGATCATGTAGGACCATCCTTCCAATCATCTTTGCTTGTAGTTCACTCCTCCAAGGCTTATTATTACCTAGGGTTACCTAGCTTTACTCATTATGGCTTTTTCCACCTAGTTTCACTCACTAGGGTCTAGCTTCACTCACCAGGACTTTCACCAACCTAGCGTCACTCACTAGGGCCTAGCTTCACTCTGAGGCCTTTCACCGGGCTAGTTTTACTCACTATGGCTTGGTTTCACTCACTAAGACTTTGCTTGAAGATCACTCCTCCAAGACATAAGGTTCTTGCTCCTAGGGTTTTTTTCTTGTTAGTCACTTGGTAGTGTTAGGACCTTTGTGCCTAGCTAGAGGGGGTGAATAGCTTTTCATGAATGTTGCCTACAAAATATTAGCCAAAACACAAGAGAAAGATAACCAAAAACAATTAAGAATTAAGACAATGTTAACTCCCTTGATTTACTTGGTCTCTACCTCCTTGAGATGACTTATCAATGATCCACACTCACACAATCAAGCTACATTATGCTCTTCTCCTTTTCAATCATACTTGAAGGTGGAGAAACCCTCACAAGATGATCTCTTCCTCTTTTACAAGATGAGACTAAGAGTATGAGGAAGAGAATAGGCTTTGGAAGCTTTGGGCACTTAGAAGAGGATTTTTCAATCACAATTCGTAACATCTTCATTCCCCAAGGCTTTCTCTTAAATAGAGGAGATAGCTGTTAACAAAACAGCTCAGCTCAGATACCAGTCGACTGCCCCCAGGGTCAGTCGATTGGTGTCCAGCCAACTGCTAGCCAACAGCTAGTCTAACGGCTGGATTTCAAACAGACCAGTCGACTGCTACATGCTGTTCGACCTTACGGAAAGATCAGTTGACTAGTTCTCTTACCAGTCGACTGTTATAGTTCACTCTCAGTGGTGTCAGTTGACTGCTTCTCTTGCCAGTCGACTGCCCTACTTACAAGCTCACTCTCAACATTTTCGGAGTCCATCCTTTGCGTATGCCTTAAAGTCCAATTCCTCGGCTTGCCCCTTGAAGTTCTCTTCCTTCGGCTCTCGTCCCTCGGATGCAGACACAAGCCCGCGACTTGTCTCCATGTCATCCTTCGCGTATGCCTTTGAAGTCTACTTCCTCGGCTCGCCCTTTGAAGTCCTCTTCCTTCGGCTCTCGTCCCTCGGATGCTTCACTCTATTGTTCCTCATGTGTGGTTCACCAAGTCCTGCAAGACTCAAACACACATATCAAACCAACATGAAAATCTAACTTAATCATATTGACACATACATCAAAACTCATGATTTACCCGATCAAATTTGGACCAATTGACCAATAATCTCCCCCTTTTTGATGTGTGACAATATGTTTAAGTTAGGCACAAAGATATCAATTAAAAATTAGAGTCATAGTATACTAAGAAGCATAAACATGCATCCTCTCCCTTAACCTATGCCCTATCACATGATTTTCAATTTTTACATAAACATGGAGACAATAAAGTTAAATTCTAACTTAAACCCTTCAATTCTCCCCCTTTGACACCATCAAAAAGATTGTACCAAACAATGTTAACCTATGGTATCAATTAAGGACAAGGTTTCAAATTCTGAAAATACATAGAAATCAAAAAACTCAGGTGACTGATCTCATCGAAACTGCTCTTTCTTACTAGAAACAGTAAGATCAGTCGACTGACCCTTGGTACCAGTCGACTGTTACATTTCTGATTCGAATTTCAGCCTTTTGAGCTGAAATTCAGAAATATATAAAAAATTTGAAAAATCATGAAATTTTGCAAACGTATTTCATTTGATATCCTCTAACAGAAAAAAATATGGTTTCATGAAAACTCAAAATATTTTTGAATTTTTTTGACCAAAATTCAAAAAATTTGAAAAACCTTCAACTTTGTATCAAAATCAGGCCCTAGTTTTGAACCCTTATGTTTTTCAAATCTATGTCATAGCAAATAAAACATAGAATTATTTTTAAAACATTTGAAATGTCCAACTATGATCTATGGGCAAGATGTCCATTAATTAAACATTTATTTTCTCCATAGTTGGTCTATTATTACTAAAGTGAGATAATTCATAATCATCAAAATGTCATAAGCACATGTGAATTATGAGTATCATCCTATTATCTTATATGCATAAATAAACGCATAAATCAAGTCATTATGAGATATGATAAAGGTACTCCCTACTTAGCCCATTTAATCATGAATTGCATTTAGGCTAAGTGCTCCCCCTTAAGGTCTCAAATCAACCATTTTTAAAAAAAAATTAAAATTTTAACAAACATGGTTGACTAATCCTAAATCCTCTAGCCCTTGAGGATTGACTTTGGCACCCAATAAAAATATTTTCTAATTGGGTTGACTAAATATTCTTTGGGAATCCATTTTCTATCTAGAGTTTTGATTTTTTGCTTGTCCTCTAACAAGTAGGCAATGATAGGTATTTTCATTGCTAGAATCACTATACCCTAAACTTGTTTTCTTGAAACTTGCTCTTTAGCTCTTAATAATTATGTCTAGGGTGTTAGAGCCAATTTCAAATTTTCTACGGGCTTTACTAAGGTTATCCACATTTTCCCTTAATTCCCTATTTTTCTCTTCTAAACATGAATCGTTTAAACTAGAAGAGGAGGAAGTATTCATATCATTCTTAAGTGTCATGGATTCTAGTTTTTCGTTAAGCATGCAAATTCCATTTTTCAAATACTTAATTTTCTTTCTAGCCTTAAATAAATCATCATTGGAGAGAAATAATTTTTACTAAAATGGTAGTAGGTAGATTGTATACCTCACTTACCGAGACGTCCAAATCTGAAGATTGACCTCCCCCTTCACTTGAGCTCCATTCTTCATCTTCACTTGAACTATTTTCATCTTCGGATGATGTGGAGGCTATGTCTTCAATTCTTATTAGAGAAAAATGAGATACATGGTGTTCTTCTTCTTTCGATGACGAAGGATCATCCCATGTCGCCTTTAAGTTTTGAACCTTCTTGCATTTTTCTTTTGTTTTCTTCTTTTCTTCCTTCTTCTTCTCTTCCTTCTTCTTCAAGAGTAGACAATCATCCCTTATGTGTCCTTCTTCATGGCAATTGTAACATGTGATCTTTCTTATCCTACTTTTTCTTCTTGGATTTTTCATACCATGAGATTTGTTAGAAGAAAAACTTTTAAATGATTTTCTCATCTTCCTTACCATATACGCCTCTTGATCACTATCCATTGAAGCACTTGATTCTTCCGAATCAGATGATGATGAGTATGAAACCTTCTTCTTGTCCTTCTTCTTCTCTTTCTCTATAATAAGAGCTATACTCTTTTCTTTGGAAGACACGTTAGCTTATTCATGAAGTTCAAATTCACAAAATAATTCATCAAGCTTAACTAAAGAAAGATCCCTAGAGACTTTATAAGCATTAACCATTGAGGCCCGTAAAGTGGCTGTAGGGAAAGATTGAAGCATATACCTTACTAGATCCCTATTTTCAATTTTCTCACATATCACATGAAGCATATTGACGATTTCTTTAAATCTACCATGTAATTGACTCACGGTCTTATTGGTGCCAAAGCACCATATCGAACCTTGTTTTGATATTGACAAAGTGTTCAAAGTTAAGTATTATTGGTGATCTAATGTGTTTCATTAAGTATGCAGGAAAGTCCTAATTTACCTAGGCACGAAGTCTTGACCTATAGGGTTAAGCACAAAGTCCTCGTCAATGACTGGGCATGAAGTCCTGGCCGAGGGCTGGGCACTGATGACCTGACCGAGGGTTGGACACGAAGACCTAGTTCGAGGAATTAGGCAAGAAGAGCTAGTCGGGGTTGGGCACCAAAGACCTAATCCAGAAAATCAGGCAGGTGACTTAGCCAAGCAAGGACTGCAGAGAGAAGTAGAGACGGGTCGAAGTACGAATGTCTTGAGATCCAGGAGTCTCGGAGGCCGAGCAAAAGTCCAACCGGAGGAGCCAATTGGCAAAAGGTTGTTATAGACTCTATAGGCTCTACTTGTGGTTGAGTATCCTAGGAAGATACCCAGTGTTGACTTGGATTGAAATTTTCCTAAGTAGTATTTGGTGTTTAGGATATGGACTTTTCATCCAAAGACCCTTAGGTAGTGTAGATTTGGGAGCCTATGATAGTACAGTTCATAGGGTGTTTTGTTGTGTCGCTTGTTAATTAGCACCCTGTTCTGGATGTAACAAGCCGTACTAATTGCTTCTGCCCAAAATTGGTTTGCTAAGTTAAATTCGTTGAGCATAGCCCTAGCGGCTTCCTGTAATGTTTTATTTCTTCTTTCTACTATTCCATTTGGTTGGGGGTTCTTGGACATGAAAATTCATGCAGGTACCCATTGACCTTACAAAATTCCCCAAACCGTTGATTGTCAAATTCTCCTCCATGGTCACTCCTAAGTCTTTTAATTTTAGTATTGTTTTGATTTTCAATTAATTTGCAGAAATCATTAAATAGATTTAGGGTTTCATCTTTGGTTTTTAGAAACCTAACCCAGGTAAACCTAGAATAATCATCAACTATTACTAAGCAGTACCGGTTCCCGCTTAGTGATTTGGCTCCATGTGAATCAAATAAGTCAAGGTGCAGAAGCTCAAGTGTTGTTTGAGTTAGGTCAGATTGGATTAGTTTGTGATTAGATTTGGTTTGTTTACCTTGATTACACGATTCACATATAAGGTTTTCATGATTCTTAATTTTAGGTATCCCTTTAATTAGACCAAGTTGGGTAATTTTTGAGATAGTTCTCAGATTGGTATGACCTAATCTCCTATGCCAGAGGTTTGATTGTTCTAACTGTGTTAACATACATTTGGGTACAAGGAGAAGGTTTATAGTGTATACATTATTTTTCCTAGTGCCCTTAAGTATGATTTCTGAGTCTTGTTTATTTCTAATCAGGCAGTTGGAATTGTTGAAAGTAACTATGTAACCAGAATCACATAACTGACTTATACTAAGCAAGTTAAAATTAAAGTTTTCAACCAATAGAACTTTCTTAATAATGAAATCGGATTTAAGTTCAATATTACCTGACCCAATTACCTTGAGTGTAGCATTATTGCCAAATGCCACTGAGCCTAGGTTTTTGAACTTGAGCTTGGTGAACTTCAATTTATCTCCAGTCATGTGTCTGGAGCAACCGCTATCCAACATCCATTGGTCCAAATCTTTATGTTCCTACACATAAAGAGTTTTCTTGATTTGGATCCAATTAGAGTTAGGAATAGCTTGAATTGAGTTTCACTGCCTAGTCTGTCTCACCCAAATCTAGGGTTTTCAATCACGTTAGCCTTATATGTCTCGTGAGACAGGTTTTGAAAAAATTTATTAAATTTGGAAACAATTAAATTTTGAAAACTTGATTAATTTTGAAAACAGTTAAATTTATTATGAGTGAAAAATGTTTGAATCTATACTTAGCTGAAAATTATGTTAGATTTGAATTTAACAAAAAGTAATTTGAATTTGAATTTCAAAAATTGGCTTCCAGGTCTTGGCGAGGCACTAGGTCTTCTTTGGCCGTAGCCTTATGGGATCATCCACCCTTTCCTTGACAAAGCCTTTTAATGAAATTTCATTCAAAATTATTCTTTGAAAAATTTCTGGTCTAACTAGTTTGGGTCTTGGATCGGTAGCTTCGGCTAGTTCTGCCAAATTGGCTTCCCTAACGTACTATCATCTCACCTCCACCCAATGTCAAGTTTCAGTTAAGTTTGTTCAGTCCTTATACTAACCATTCCTAAATCTAAGCATGGTAACTTGCAGAAAATAAACAAACAAACAATCATATTTCAAGCAAATATTAATTCTTATCTAACAATAAATATAGTTTTCAGTTTGGCTCCCCCTGGACTAAAGCCACGGTAATGATTAGGCAAGATGTGAATCTTGTCCTTGGGGATCCAATACTGATTTGATCCAGTCGGTTTGTTCAGGCACAGTTTGGGTACCCATGCCTGAATTTTACCTCTAGACTGATTCAGTACAGCAAGGTAAGATCTTTGTCGGGATTTGGTTCTATAGCCAAGTCCGGATCGATTTAGAACGGACTTCTGCTTTCCAAGCATCATGTCAAGACCCTTGGACCCAGAAGTGAATCGTTCTAAAGCCGCTCTTAGATCCTTAACCTGAATTTTCAGGGAGGAGTTCTCTTTCTCAAGTTTTTCAACTTGAGTAGGAGTTCCTTCTTGAACTTTCTCGGTTGAGGGTTCAGAGTCAGCTCCCTCTTTCAGGAGTTTTACTTCCAGTCGGAGGGACTCGATTCGGAGTTTGGCTTTCGCCAAATCTCGAGACAGATATGAAATTAAATCATTTAAATGACTTCTATTGAAACCATTCACCTTGATTTCGCCATCTTCTGAGAAGGTTAGTTTGACGTCGTCCTCATCTGACTCTGACTCGGTTCCGACTTCTTCTGAGGCGGTTAGGGCTAGAAGGTTGGACTGGGGTGCCTCTTCTTCTTCTTCTGAGGAAGATTCGTCCCAGGTTGCTTGCAGTGCTTTCTTTCTTCTCGTCTTTTTAGTTTCCTTTAGATTAGGACACTCTGACTTGTAGTGGCCCTTTTTCTTGCACTCATAGCAGGTCACGTTAGGCTTGCTTGCGGGTTCAGCTGGTTCGTCCTTTCTTCGGCCGGCTTTCCGTCGGTTGGTTTGGATCTTCAGGATCTTTGTAATAGCTTCGGGCTAGTCGGACCAGCTTAGTTTGTTCTCCTTCATCTTCTGTGTCTGAGTCTGAGTTAGACTCAGGTTCAGTTTGCGGTTTCTTCTTTGTTGATCTTCCAGATTTTCCTGCAAAGAAAGCAATCCCTTTCTCGACCATATTGGAGTTAGTTTGTTCGTGCAATTCTAATTCGAAAAATAACTCGTCTAACTTTATTTTAGAAAGATCCCTTGAGACCTTATATGCATCTACCATAGATGCCCACAAGGTGTTTCTAGGGAAGGCGTTTAGAGCATACCTTATTAGGTCACGGTTTTCGACCTTGTGACCTATAGTGTGAAGACCGTTCATCAACTCTTGGATCCGTGCGTGGAGTTGGGTTGCGGTTTCGCTGTCGGCCATCTTGATGGTGTAGAGTTTGTTCAGGAGCAGATCCCTTTTGCTGATCCTGGTATCTGTCGTTCCTTCGTGCAGCTCGATCAATTTTGCCCATAGCTCCTTGGCACTGTTGAAGGGCCCCACTCGGTTCAGCTCCTCTTTTGTCAGGCCGCATTGTAGGGTTTGTGTTGCTTTTGCATCGGCTTCTATTTTGCGCTTGAGGGCATTGTCCCATTCTGAATAGCTTTGAGGAAGTCCTTCGGCGTTTCTGGGGATCTCCAGACCGGACTGGATAATGATCCACATGTCCACCTGAGTTTTCAGGTGGACCTCCATGCGACTTTTCCAGTAAGAAAAGTCTTCTCCACTGAAAAGTGGAGGTCTGGCGGTGCTAAAACCCTCTTGCATGGCCATTTTAATCTGAAAATAGAAAACTAACAGAAAAACAAATTTTCCAAGACTAGGTCTTGGATTAGTAGTGTTGGATAAATAAGATAATGAGGGGTGTTGCACCAACCTCGAAAAAAAACTCAAACGAGATATTTAACGAAAATTTAAAGAAAAGGAAAATAAAGATTCGAAAAAAATTTCAAACTGGTGGTTGCACCAGGTTTGAACTTCCTCGCTCTGATACCACTTGTTGGATCGATAGAACCGATAGAGGGGGGGGTGAATATCGGTATTCGTTTTTCGGAAAATTAAGAGCAGGTGCACAGCGGAAAATAAGAAAAATAATAACACAGAGACGCAGTCGTTTTTACTTGGTTCGGAGCCTGGGTCGACTCCTACTCCAAGGCTCACGGTCGTTGACCGTTTACTTTGGGCAATTCTATATCAGGCGCAAATTCGTTTACAAAAGATTACAGAATTAAAATTAAGTACAGTATACTTTAAAATAACTCTTTTACCGACGTCCGGGGTAGATCGACTTTTTCTGAGCAGCGGGACGTTGTCGGCACGAGTTGGAAGGATTCCGAGGCGAAGCGCGAGTGCAGAAGAGCGTAGAAGAGTTGATTCAGAAGTTGTATCTGGAAGCTTGGGCGTTGGGGGCTATTTATAGCACCTCGGGGCGCCCTGGACGTCGGGGGCGCCCTGCCACGTGTCAAGCGATCCCTAATCCTCTCGGTCAAGCTTTATCCCACCCGAGTAGGGATGAGGTTTGACCCTGGGGGCGCCCTGGACGCTGAGGGCGCCTTGCTTGACTTTTTCCGCGCTGGCTTCTCGACTGGATGGTGATTGACTCTGCTGACATAGGCACGGGGCGCCTTTGCTGCTGAGGGCGCCCTGGCTGCTGAGGGCGCCCTCGCTGCTGAGGGCGCCCCGGCCAGTAGTCAACCGAAGCTCCTTTTTGTTTCACTTGTTTCTTGTTCACCTTGGGGGCGCCTTAGACACTCAGGGCGCCCTGCTCAGCTGCTGCCTCACTCCTTTGAGGCTCTCTGAGTTGCAGACACACGTTCCTTTGGTCCTGCATCCAGGGTTAGTCCAAAAATAATATAAAGCATTAATTTGATGTTTTATACAGCCTTAGCTGTCTTGGTTCTGACTTTGGTCTCCAAAATGGAGCCCTAGGTCGAACCGACGCCTACTGTTCCCTCGACGGGGAACGCGTCCTCACCTACTCCTCTCGGGAGAATTTACCTGATGCCAACCGTTCCTCTGGTTAGACTTTTGCCTGACGGTCCTTTGTCAGGTCTTGGATGCCGAGCTGCCCTTCGCCCGGTGCCTAGCATTCCTTCGCTAGGGCTTCAGTCCCAGGCTGTCCTTCGCCTGGCGCCTAGCAGTCCTTCGCTAGGGCTTTTGACTCTGGCTTTCCTTCGGCAGTGCCTAGTAGTCCTTCGCTAGGACTTTTTACCCTGGCTTTCCTTTGCCAGTGCCTAGCAGTCCTTCGCTAGGACTTTTCCTGCACACTAGAGTAACTTGTTAGAAAACAAGTAAGACTTAACTTTTGACCTATGTTATCATTATCAAAACACAGGTTTGACTTGGGTGCATTCTGCACCAACACTTCTTAGCTCTTCTGAGTTCGTTCGATCCTTTATTTAACTCAATGAGCTTTTCCCAAAGCTCTTTGGCGGAGTTGAATGGTCCGACTTTGTTCAATTGCTCCTTTGAAAGGTCACATTGTAGAGTTGTTATGGTCTTTGCATTTGCTTGAGCCTTCTTCATGATCTCTTTTGTCTAATTCTTGATTGGGAGAGGTTCTCCCCTCTCATCCTTTGGCATCTCAGAACCATCTACAACACTAAACTAATTTTCAATATCATTCATTAAATAATACTCCATTCTACTTTCCAATAAGCAAAATTTTTGTTGTCGAAGAACGGTGGTCGTGCAATTTTATATCTCTCTTGAAACGTCATCTTGATGTTTCGGTTGGCGGTGTGTTCTCTCAAAACGAACCGAGCTCTGATACTGATTGTTAGAACATTTGCATCTAGCTAGAGGGGGTGAATAGTTTTCTTGAATGTTGGCTACAAAATGTTAACCAAAGTACAAGAGAAGGATAGCCAAAAATAATTAAAAATTAAGGCAATGTTAACTTTCTTGATTTATTTGGTCTCCACCTCCTTGAAGTGACTAATCCAAGGATCCACACTCACACAATCAAGCTCCACTATGCTCTTCTCCTTTTCAATCAAGCTTGAAGATGGAGAAACCCTCACAAGATGATCTCTTCCTATTTTACAAGATTAGACTAAGAGTATGATGAAGATTAGGCTTTGGAAGCTTTGGAAGCTTTGGGAACTTAGAAGAGGATTTTTCAATCACAATTCATAACTTTTTCATGGCCCAAGGCTTCCTCTTAAATAGAGGAGAGAGTTGTTAACAAAACAGCATACCCCGACACTAGTCGACTGCCCCCAGGGTTAGTCGACTAGTGTCCAGCCAACGACTAATCTAACGGCTAGATTTTGAACAGACCAGTCGACTGGTCCCTAGACTAGTCGACTGCTAATGTTGTTCGTCCTTACAGAAATATCAATCAACTAGTTCCCTTACCAGTTGATTGCTACAGTTCACTCTCAGCGGTGCCAGTCGACTACTTCCCTTGCCAGTCGACTACCCTGATTACAAGCTCACTCTCAACCTCTCTGATGTCCATCCTTCGCGTATGCCTTGAAGTTCACTTCCTCGGCTTGCCCATTGAAGTTCTCTTCCTTCGGCTCTCATTCCTCGAATGCGCACACAAGCCCGTGGCTTGTCTCCATGTCATCCTTCGCGTATGCCTTTGAAGTCTACTTCCTCAACTCGCCCTTTGAAGTCCTCTTCCTTCGGCTCTCGTCCCTTGGATGCTTCACTCCATTGTTCCTCATGTGTGGTTCACCAAGTCCTACAAGACTCAAACACACACATTAAACCAACATGAAAATCTAACTTAATCATATTGACACACACATCAAAATCCATGATCTACCCGATCAAACTTGGGTCGATTGCACCAACAGGTAGACTACTCACCCGACTAGGTTAACCTTCACTAAGCTCAATTAAACATATTATTAAACAAACATCAAAACTCTAGAAGTCGATTGCACCAACAATCTTCCCTTTTTTGATGTTTGATAATATGTTAAACCCTTCTTCTCCTCATTTGATATACATCATAAAGATTACTAACTTCTCAAATCCTTAGTAGTTCCTTTGTTTTTCACCAATAATATTTCAGTATTTTTGAAATCCTAAGGCATCTTCCTTACCTATGGAGAGGCAAATTAGAGTGCTTCCTTTTTTTAATTTCAATTTGAAAAATCCCTTTTCAAAAGCAAATTATTTTCAAGAAATTTTTACAAGTTTTTCTTGAAAAGTACTTTTAAATATTTTCAAAAATATATTTTTCAAAAGAAGATATTTTCAAATGATTTTCAAAGTACTTTTAAAAGTTTTTGTTAAAAATATGTATTTTCAAAATGTTGTAAAAATTGTCTTTCAAGAAATTTTTAAGGAATTTTGAAGGTAACTTCATAATTTTTCATAGGGATTTTCAAAATAAATTTTCAAAGGGATTTTCAAAATATTTTTGAAGAATAATTTTTTAAAGGGATTTTCAAAATATTTTTCGAAGAATAATTTTTCAAAGGGATTTTCAAAATATTTTTGAAGCATAATTTTTCAATGTAATTTTGAAACATAATTTTTCAAAGTGATGTTCAAAATATTTTTCAAAACATAATTTTTCAATGTGATTTTTAAAATGTTTTTCAAAACATATTTTTTCAAAATGTGTTTTAAAACTTAATTTTTCAAAGCAAGATTTTGAAAAATATTTTATTTAGACTCTCTTTGCAAAAAAAAAAAAATTGTCTTTCAAGAGGATCTCCCCCTTAACCTGCCTCTTAAGATATCCTTGTTATCCACAAGGAAGACAAACATATGTGCCTAATGGTTTAAGAATACATGATTGACCTAAGGAACTAAAAGCTTAGGTATTGGTCAACAATCATGTATAATGAAATATTTTCAATTTACATTTTTTAGCATCTTACACATTTTAGATTTTCAAATATGGTAACTCTATAGTTATGTGAGATGATTTTTTTTGATTAATTTTGATATCAAACTTAGCATTTTGAATTAATAATTGATTAAGAACCAAGTTAAAATTGATTAAGTTAAATTTCATTTGAGTTAAAATTTAAATTTAAATTTAACATAATTAATTACGTTAGAATTTAATTATTGTTTTGATTTAACTATTTAAGTTATTAGTTTTAAATTGTTTTTCAATAATCTTGTTTAAATTAATTTAGGATTGAATTAAATTTGTTAATTAATTAAGTCAAAGTACTTTTAGATTAGATTAATTGAGTTTAAGTTCATTTAAACTTTGATTTTAATTAATTAGTTTAGTATGGAATAATTTCTGAATTAATTGAAATTTGAATTGTGGGTTAATTGGATTTGTATAGTTAAATTGATTAAATTAAGATTTATTAAGTTAAAAATGATGATTTATTTTGAAGTAGATATACGGAAATTAATGGTTTAATTATTGTTTGAATTAATAAATTAGGTTTGAGATTAAAATTTTCTTATTTATTTTGGATTATGTTAATTTAAGTTTAATTCAAGATTAATTAATTTAGAATTATTAATGTTAAATGTTAGGGTTCATTAATAACTTAAGGTTAATTAAGTTGATTTTTAAGTTGATTAATTTAATTAGTTTGGGTTGAGTTAAGCTAAATTAATTTAACTATGTATTTATTAAATTAGAATAATTGATTCATTAATTGTTGAATTGAATTGATTAATTTGCATTGTTAATAATTAACTAATAAGATTATAGTGTTAGGTTTCGAGTTATTTGAATTAGTTAAGGTTTTAGTAGATTAATTTTGAATAATTACATTCTGATTAATCATTAATTGTTAGATCAATTATTGCTCAGCTCAATTTGAGTAGATTTTTTGTTTGGTTAATTAATTTAAATACATTGGGTTAAGTTAAATTTAATTAATTAAATTACATTTAGTAATTAATTATGAATTTATTAATTAAGAAAAATTGATTAATTATTGATTTTAAGTGTAATTAGAATGATTGATTAAGTTGATTAAAATAATTATGATTAACTTTAGTTGTTATTTTCATATTTTAAAATTTTGTTAATTAAGGGTTAATTAAGTTGGTTTTCTTGGTTTTATTTTGCTTTGAATTAATTAACATAATGGATTAAATTATGATCCATTTAATATGATTTGTCAATTGAAGTAATTGATTAATTAAATAATTTTAAATTTATTTATTTAGGATTGTTTTTAAATTGTTGAGATTAATTTTGAAGAAATTGTTTATCCGTTTTCACTCCTAACCATTCACATAATGATAAAATGTACTTTAATTTAAAGCTTGCATGATCATGACATGTATTAGAGTCAAACAATTATTATTACGATTTGTCATTAATACACTATTGCAACTTTATTTGATATGTGTTATTTGGTTTGCATCTCACCGGTTCTAGGTTGTCAATCATGGTACAAATAAGTTGTGTGAAATGATTGTTAAGTTTAAGTTAAATAAGTTTTTTTATTAAGTTTTAAAATAAATTTTTAGTTAAGTTTTAAAATAAGTTTTTAACTAAGTTTTAAAATATATTTTTAATTAAATAAATTTTTAATAATTTTTTTCATTTAAGTTAAAAATAAGTTTATAATATGTTTTTAATCAGTTAAAAATAAGTTTTTAATTTAAGTTTAAACTAAGATTTTAAATATTTTTTTATTTTTTTGGTTTAATTTTGATTTGAGATTAATTTGAGTTTAGTTTAGTTTGAGTTTGGTTTTATTTGAGTTTGAGTTTGATTTAATTTATTTTCATCTCATCCAGGGGTTTTCAAACAGGGTTATCCTATAATTTTGTGAGATGATATATTGTTGATTATCAGGGGTAGTCTCAACTTGTATTTGATTTAAGTTTAGCTTTGAGTTTCCCAAGCAAGCATCCTCGAATAAACTCCTAGGTTTGTCGTGAGTCATATGGACATCATTAAGGTAACCACAATCTTAGATAAAGCTTCCCAACTATTTTTACCCAGAGGACTTAGTACTCTATTTAGACCCTTAACAAGTTGAAATTATTCTTGATTTAACTAGTCCTAGGTACCCAAATAGGTAGATTGAGTTCTTGAGGTGACAACTAGTTTACCGCCTCCTATAATTTTTTATTTGACATTGATTTGTATCCTAGTTCTAGATTTTGTGAGTTAATAATTTTTTCTAGTTCATTTATTTTATTTTTTTAAAGAACATTTTTTTTTTCGAGTTTTCTAAAATTTGAATTAAAATTTTTAAACTTTCAAAAGTTATTTTCTTTATTTTTAAAATACAAGTTAGAATTCAATTTTTGATTTTTTTAGGTTCAAGTTCTTATTTTTGAAGGTTGAAGAGTAATTTTTTGAATTAATTGAATTTTGATTATTAAGCTATTTCCTAGAACATGTTAATTTGGATTTTCCATGCATTTCTAATTTTTTAACATAATCTAAACCAGACAGGTCTAAAACATTCAACGTATTACTTAAATTAAATTGACTTATCATAGTTGCTCCTGTAAAATACGGCGATTCTAAAATCCGGACCAGAAAATTTTTCGAAATTTTTCCGGATTGAGTCTAGGGTTTCCGACCCCTTAGGCGAAGTTTCGGGGAGTTAGATGGAATAAAATTATACATTTTGAGGGCTTAAGGGCTAGTAAAGCAAACTAGGGGAGTTAAATGTTAAAATCCAGAAAGTTGAGGGGTCTTTTTGCAAAAGACTCCCCCCTTTTTAATTACATTTTCTTCCCGAGCCCTAAACCCGCAGCCGCCCGCTCCCTTCTCCTCTCCCCTCGTGCCCTAGCCGTAGACGCGCCGCCGCTCCCTTTTCTTCTTCCTCCCCATGCGCGTTCGCTTGCGTGCCTCGTCGTCAGCGTTTTGGCCCCGAGTAGAAGCGATTAGAGCTTCAGCAAAGGGAAAGTCTTCGAGCTTTCGACAGGACACGGGTTGTGGAGGTCCTCCTGAGATTGTAGGCTGTCAACTCGGAGCTAGAGGGAGAGAGAGCCGCGTGCGTGGGATCCTATTAGGTAAGGAAGTTTGTCTGAGTTGGTTTTCTGGTCAGAGTTGATATCACCGCGGGCTTTCTTCTTCCTCCCTTGGCTAGCAGTCAGCTAAGGGCGATTAGCATCAATCGAAGGGGCCCTAAATTGAACTTTTGTCGCAACATCTTCAGGGAGAAAGCTTCTTCTCAGATTCTATGGTTGTTTTGGTACACCTCCAGTCTTTGGCCGGATCTGAGCAAGGAGGAAGCTGGGTATCACAGGTAAGGATTTCTATATGTTGTTGATTGATTATGGAAGGAATTATGGATTGGTTTCTGGAATTGGATCTGTTAGTTGAATAGATGTTCTGTTTTTATTTGTTTGATGTAGTGCAGGGGTTAAAATGCTCAGGTAAATGCTTTACCCTGGATTATTCTCTTTTCCTATAATAAGCTTGATGGCAAGGTGTTGATGTTGTTGGGATGTGTTGTTTTGATCTGGGTAGCTATGGTCACTGATGATGTTTTGTGTGAGTGGATGTTCCGATCCTATTGTTAACATTCTATTCGATTACTTTATGGTTTTAGATCTACTTCCTTTTGAGCGGATCATTGGATTGAGGATTGGGGTTTGGATGTATAGAGTTGTTCATTGGAATCAATTTCAGTATTGATGTGGAATTCAGGGTTAGCTTAATTATGGATTGTGGCGTTGTGAACCTAATTTGGACTTGAGTTTATGTGATGTGCTATGATAGGTTCCAAGAATGGTTCTTGGAGTGGTTAGGTTTGGGTTTAGCTTTGTGAAATTAAACCTAATTAAGATAGTTGGGTTAATCCTAATACGACTGAGTACTTAGTTTGGTTAGTATCAGTTGGTATGATAACTAAACTATACCTTTTGGTACAAGACGTTGATTGGTTCGGACGTATAGATGCGGAGGTTCTTTCTTGGGCACAGACTCCACATTGAAGGCAGGTACCTTTTGACTTATCTTTTCTGATATTGGCATATTGTTATGCATAGACTGTTATAGATAGCAGTAAGATTATACGCTATCCTTGTTTATTATGTCTGTTCTGGATACTTGTTATTTATCCCTGGTTATCATGTCTGTTCTGGATATTTGTTGGTTATCCCTGTTTATTATGCCTGTCCTGGATACTTGTTGTTTATCCCTGAGTAATTATGCAGTTAGTTCCATACAGTCTCAGGTATTGTCATATCTATTTGCATGCTAGAGATCGTGGTATTGGCTCCTGCCTTTGACCTTGAGGGATTGGTAGTTTTCCAGTCAGTATACCTTGTAGATTACCTGTATTTCCTGTTATAGGATTTCAGACTGAGACTTAGTATACTGGGGACTTGGGAGGGAGGTATGTGTATCTATCATACACCATCTCTGCATTATTGCATGCTGACCCACGCGGACGTTGTGGACAATGTCCTGACTGGGTACAGGTTGTCATAGCTCTACCCATGCGGACGTGGTGGACGATCCTGACTGGGAATAGGGGGTGACACATGTCATTGCATCAGGATGCTTTATATGTTTGGGGCATGCACCATCCTTGCATTATTGCATGCTGACCCACGCGGACGATGTGGACCATGTCCTGACTGGGTACAGGTGGTCACAGCTCTACCCACGCGGACGTTGTGGACGACGATCCTGACTGGGACTAGGGGTGACACATGTCATTGCACCATGGGCATACTTTGCATCGTGCATTGTTTGCTGCACTTATTTGCTGCACTTGTTTGACATTGCATATTCTGGAAACCTGTTATCTGTGATTATATGTTTATTGGTATTCCACTGGTATTTATTACCCTCTTTCCATGTTAGATGGATTCAGGTATGTATCTACTCAGTATCTTCAGTACTTGTCTTTCCCTATTGTTCATATGAGACTGTATCAGCGTAGACTCCTATTGTTATTATAGCTTTCTACGCATATCTGTTGGGTATTCGCTAAGCTATGGACTCACACCGTTGCCATACATTTTTATTTTCAGGTTGAGATACTTGGAGTCGCCAGAAGAGCCCAGCAGCCAGTCCCTACCCATCGCGACATGTTTTGTGTTGTACTTGTAGTGTATTTGTTTTATTTCTTTTAGCGATATGTATATGTCGTATGTGTCGTGAGCCCTAAGGGGTTGTTGTATTTGTTGTTTCGTCATAAGTCGGACCGGTCCGCAGTCAGGTATGATTTACTTAGTTGTCGGGTACTTTTACGTTGTGTTTATCTATTTGGAGGCCTGAGGCCAAATATAAACTGCGTGGGTTGTCATATATATTGTTTGTATGTGTAAATTGTCCGCCGGACAGGGGAGGTGCTGTCCGATTTTATATTGGAACAGCGGCTCCTGGGTCTCGGGGCGTGACAGCTCCTCCTAAATTCTTGGATCTTCTTTCGGGCATTGGCTCTTGTAGTGTCCCATCCTTTTGCACTTGAAACATTCAATGTGCTCCTTTGTTTTTTGGACTCCTAGCATCAGTTTCTCCTTTGCCTTTGGTTGTGTGGATCGACTCTTAGGAGACTTGCTTTTGTATTTGTTGGTGCAGGCGGCACCTAAGTCAAACCTGGGTTTTGATAATGGCAAAGGGTTCAGAAGTTAAGATGTTATTGTGATCTAACTTGTTCACTGAGTGTGCAGGAGGAAGTCCTAGGTACACCAGGCAAGAAGTCCTAGCAAAGGGCTGGGCAAAGAAGTCCTAGTCGAGGACTGGGCCAGAAGTCCTGGCAAGGGGCTGGGCACCGAAGACCTGGCCGGAAGTTGGGCATGAAGACCTGATCAGGTAGATTGGGCAAAAGTCCAACCGGAGGAGCCGGTTGGCAAAAGGTAAATTCTCCTGAGAGGAGTAGGTGAGGACGCGTTCCTCGTCGAGGGAACAGTAGGCGTCGGTTCGACCTAGGGTTCCATTTGGGAGACCCGAAGTCAGAACCAAGACAACTACGGCTGTAACTAATGCTTATTATGTTTTGGGACTAACCTGAGTTGCATGGTCGAAGGACTGGTCGTCTGCAAGTGAGGTGCTTCACTGGGCCTAGGTGCCCGGATGGACTTGGGCACCCGAATGGGCTCAGGCGCCCGTATGGATACGGGGCGCCCAAGAGTGAAGGCAAATTCTCAAACACAGTTGCGAAGCCACTGGACCAAGGCGAATCAGGCGCCCGTGAGGTCATGGGCGCCCCCATCAGCTCAGGCGCCCAAGTTGGGGTGGATAAGCGCTGACCGAGCCCGCGGATAAGGATTCGCGCAGGGAAGGCCACGTGTTAGGCGCCCCCGACGTCACAGACACCCGTATGAGAACTATAAAAGGGGGTGCACCCCCAAGGCTTCGACATCCATCACTTCCAATGCTCCATACACTTTCGCTCATGCGCTGCGCTCCGACAAAGTTCGATTTCGAGATTTCAGTGCCGACGACGACCCTCTGCTCCGGAATTCGATCCATCTCGGACGTCGATAAATTTTCAATTTACGAAAGTGTTGTGATTTAATTTTCTAAATTTTATATCTGTACAATCAATCTGTAAAAACCTTTCCGAATATAGTATTGCCCAAAGTAAACGGTCAAGGACCGTGGACCTTGGAGTAGGAGCCGACCGCGACTTCGAACCAAATAAAAAACAACTTGTGTTCTTGCGTACTTTATCTTTTTCCGCTGCGTATATTCTTTAACTGTCCGAAAATTTTTATAACGATATTCACCCCCCCTATCGTTTTCTTCAATCCAACAGTATTGTCATCTTTCATTGCACTTAAAACATATTATGTGGTATTTAAACTTTGAATTTACAATATTACATTTTGAATCCTTGTTAGGATTCTCCCCCTTGATCATTGTCATCTTGGATTCGGGCTTGGACTCATAGTCTGACTCAGATTCAGATCCTATACCTCCATCTTAGTTAGTAGCACCATGAAGCTGATCTGATCTGATTCTTCTAAATTTGACTCTAAGGATGACTGTGTGGATTCAGATTTAGATTCAAACTCAGATTCACCTTAGTCCTCTAGCTTTAATGGGTTCTCGTGAAGTGCGATTAGCCGAGTCCAAAGATCATGGGAATTTATATACTTTCCTAACATACACATGATTTCATTAGGCAAAACATTAAATAACTTTTTTAATACCTTTGTGTTTGTCTCAAGGTATCGAGATGGATTTTTCAAAGTTATCAAGTCGTTGAAGCTTTCACTTCCTATAAACCATTCCATTGCTCGCCTCTAGTAGTTGAAATCATTTTGTTCACATGGTGGAGGCTTATAGATGTTTCACCTTTCTTGAAGAGTCATTGACATTCTTGCAAAAGGATATAAACAGAAGAAGAATTTCTAAGGCTTTGTCTTGAGATTAGTAGTGTGATATATAATAAATATTAGCAAAAAGAAAGGTTTAAAAAAATGCTAAAAAGACTGCTAGGTCTTTTTAGAGCCAACTGTACTCTGATACCAATTATAGGATCATTTATTATTGAGAGAGGGGGGGTTTGAATCTCGATCGTTCAAAATCTTTCTTTTTGTTTCGAAATAAATCAAAATAATGTAACAAAAAGTACAAAGCACAAATCCAAAGACGATATTTTTCCTTGGTTCGGAGCCTCCGTCGACTCCTACTCCAAGGCACGTGATCCTCGACTGCTTTTGTTGGGCAATCCACTAAATTCCTTTCTTTGAAAACCTTTCAAAGATAGCAAATCGTTCATGATGTAAAGAACGATAATAACACCCTACTATCTTGTTTTTGAATCAATGCAAGTACAAGTACAATAAAAATAAAGTATACTGACACAGACGATTTGAACTTGAGCATAGCATGTCAATGAGCTTTCCGACATCATGACAACAGAGTTTGAGCAATTCGTGGACGTAGAAAGTTAATGGAGAACAAATAGAAGAAATCATTAGCTCTGGACTCGAGGTCCCTTTATATAGTAGTCGTTCGGTCAACTGATTTAATCGGTTCACTAAACCTCATATTAAGTCGACGGAACCCCACACCTTTCCTTGTATTTGTTGCTTGGCTTTGCTCGACTGACACTGTTATAAATATGATCTGTCGACCTATTCTTCTGATCATTCGATGGATAAAACTTCCTTCTTCAGCCTCATGCACACCAAGTATGGATTAGTCAATCGATCTTGATGATTACTCGATCGATAAATCTATTTTTACTTCACGGTAGTGCTACTCAGGTTGGAATAGTTGACTGATCCTGATGATCAGTCAATCGAACCCTCGGTTAAGTGCATTTGATTGATCTGCACAGAATGATTACTACAATGCAAGTAGCATAAAAAGATTAACCCTGCAAAACAGAGTTAACACATAAATAGTATGCATGAGTAAAGACAGTAAACCTATCTTGATCTTAACTTAAAAACCTTTATTGGTTTCTCTAGTTGGATCAACGCCTAAGGCTTGTCCCATTGGGACACGACCTTATTGCACTATCCTCTAGGAACTTACCTTTACTCACCTGCCAAACATCTGGTCCTCCAGACCTGTTTGGACTTTTTCTGATCAGTGTCTGATCGCCTAATCCACTAAGGCTTTTCCTACAACACTAAATTGTCATAACAATAATAATAGTAATGCAAAACACTATAGGTAAAGTTATACTTAGATTTACCAAAATCTACTGGTCCGGTCAACTGCACAGAAACCTTCCTATCATACTTGCTTGGAGTTTACTCCTCCAAGACTTGTTACCTAGGGTTACCTCCTCCTAGAGCTCAGCTTCACTCACCAAGACTTTCACTACTTAACTTCACTCACTAAGGTCTGACTTCACTCACCAGGATTTTCACTAACCTAGCTTCACTCACTGGGGTCTGGATTTACTTACCAGGACTTCGCTTGGAGTTCACTCCTCCAAGACCTAAGGTTATCCCTCCTAGGGTTTTTCTCTTATTAGTCACTTGGTAGATTACTCACCCGACTAGGTCAACCTTGACCAAGCTCAATTAAACATATTATTAAACAAACATCAAAACCCTAAATATCGATTGCACTAACAGTAACATCTTCTTTATCCTTTCGACTATGTCAAATCAACTCATTTATTGGTGTCGAAGAATGTTTGCTGCTCGATCATGTGACCACACAACCATCCTCTCTTGTCTCCATGATGCACGTAGATAATATATGTTTTTAGACATGATTTGACGCACATTCACATACATTTCTTAGTTATGATTTACGTTCTCGCATCCCTTTATATCATTATTTAGCATGATTACTCTATTTTGTCTGGAGATTTGCTCTTTCGATGTTTTTATGGGACGTGATTTGGAATAATTTGGAGTAAAAACACACTTGGAAGTTAAGTTTTGCAAGCTCACACGACTGTGTCGTGTCCCAGAGGCATGGCTGTGTCTCTTCAACCCACACCCAAGTCCATTCCTAAGATTCACGTGGCCAGGCCATGGCTTTGTGGCACACTTGTGTCCCCCATGGAGCATCCAGTAAACTTCACACGGGGTAGGTTGTGCCTATGAGACACGGTTGTGCCTCATTCCATCGATAACTAGACAGGCAGGTCGTGCCTCATCTTGCCGAAGAACTCATGAGGAAGCCATGCCAATTTAGCATGGTTGTGCCTCGCCTGAGGCATTTTACACACCACGACAATGCCTACCAGGTAGGCATGGTCGTGTGACGCAGCAAGCAGGGGTCATGCCCTTACCTATAAAAGGTCATTTCTTTCCCAATTCAAGGGGTCTTCCCTTGAGGGAGACCCAAGAGGTCAAGATTCGACACTGATCTGACCAAGAAGTGGCAATCTGAAGTCGGAGTCTCTATCCAATCCACCTCCAAAGCAAAGGGTTGGATCTAGAAGACTGAA
>JAGFNQ010000366.1:0-50033 GCA_024364735.1 Boesenbergia rotunda | reverse complement strand
AAATTGGTTTCTCTCCTTGTAGTGGCCGGCCAAACCAAAGAGGGTGGGCACCCTCTTTGGCCGGCCAAACCAAGCCAACCCTCGCGAATTAAACTCATTTAATTCGCCAATAAGCCTTCAAAAGACTTAGCCATTTTAAGCTTCCGATGCGCCTCTGATAAATTCAGATTCGACTTATTTCTCTTGATCGGAAATCTAATTTTCAACTCGTTTTAAATCCCTCGGATTACTCGTAGTGCGTGTGACTAAATAGGCTTTCGATTTATGTTGGCCGTCTATAATTAACCAATTATAGAACGATCATGAGTGCACCTAGTAGTACATCATGATCCCCAATTAATCGAAAGATCAACGGTTGACCTCAGATATAATTCTAAAACCTTCAGCAGCTCTAATGAATCGTGCCTCATTCCCTTCACCATCTTATACCCACTTGGTTCAGGACATGGTCTGTGTGTGGTCAGTCCCCACTAGGCTGACTACGTCACACCTAGCCCAAGTAACGTTCTCTCGTCCTTTGGATTTCTAATTACTCTCATGTATTTAAGAGACTCATACCTAAACATGACATGCTCTGGCCAGAGGCTTTGAGTAACAATCCGACGATAGGCCTGGGTATAACATCTCCTCGCAAGGAGTGGTGAATCCTTTGTAGGTTGTTCAAACATCTTCGGGCACGTCGGCTTATACCCAACCATCCTGGGTCCACACCTCCTTGGAGATGCTTGCTTAAGATGTTAAAGTATAAGTCTCCATGACCAAGATGACTTGAACACCGCAAGTCAAAGGAACATCGCACTTAAGCTGCAATAAGAACTTCACTGACATGTCTATATATAGACTACCATGTGAAGTTTTACAGTCAGTCACTCCATGAACTAGTTCCCTTAACTAGCATTCATGTTTATCTCCGGACATCCCAATGTCACCAGCCAATGAGAATCAGCTGATTAGAGAATAACCCATGCTAGTCTCAACAGAATTGATAGTGTCCGTATTTATCAATTCATCGACTAGGGACAATTTCAATACTTCACAATTGCACATGTAGAAATAATCACTAGTTGTGAATTCATCACAAATTCTCTCATGCTGTGAATTGTATTGCGGACATTCAGTAAATGAGTTTAAGATCCCAATCAAATACATAAACATGTATACTCAAATAGTGAATTTTCATTTATTAAAATAAATATTTACAATCATAAGGCGATTGCCTTAGGACACTTCTCTCATATTACTAACAAACTCCCACTTGGCCTAATGCCAATCGCTACGGTATCCAATACCACAGGCTCTAACATGACCCTCAACTTGCTTTGAGGCAAGGCCTTAGTTAAAGGATCCGCTAAATTCCTTTCAGTGGAAATTTTCTCAATTTGTATGTCATTCCTACTTATAATCTCTCTGATCAGATGATAGCGGTGAAGCACATGTTTGGATCGCTGATGAGACCTTGGTTCCTTTGCTTGTGCAATAGCTCCATTGTTGTCGCAGTAAACCGGCACTGCTTCATCAATGGTTGGAACCACACCAAGTTGGAGACAAACTTCTTGATCCAGACTGCTTCCTTTGCTGCTTCCGAAGCTGTGATATATTCCGCTTCCGTGGTAGAATCCGCTACGGTGTCTTGTTTGGAACTCTTCCAACTTATTGCGCCTCCATTCAAAGTAAATACGTATCCAGACTGGATTTGGAGTCATCCTTATCTGTCTGGAAACTGGCATCTGTATACCCACGTATTACCATATCTCCTTCTCCATATATTAGGAACACATCCTTAGTTCTTCTTAAGTACTTAAGGATTGTCTTGACAGCCGCCAATGATCCATTCCTGGATCAGACTGGTATCTGCTAGTGACGCTAAGAGCATATGATACATCAGGCCTAGTACATAACATAGCATACATGATAGATCCTATCGCAGATGCATAAGGAATCTTATTCATGCAAATCCACTCGTCTTCTGTGCGCGGACACATAGACTTTGAAAGGTTGATCCCATGCCTGATGGGAAGGTAACCTTTCTTGGATTCCGACATGCTTAACCTTTTTAGCACTCGGTCTATATATGTAGACTGTGAAAGACCAAGCAACCGTTTTGATCTATCTCTATAGATTCTAATCCCAAGGATATAGGTTGCTTCTCCCAGGTCATTCATGGAGAAAGTTTTGGACAACCAAATTTAACCGACTGTAAGACTGATATATCGTTTCCTATATGTAATATGTCATCGACATACAACACTAGGAATACGACTGCACTCCCACTAACCTTCTTGTACACACAAGGTTCGTCAGGATTTTGTGAGAAATCAAACTCTTTGATTGTCTCAACAAAACGGATGTTCCAGCTCCTGGATGCTTGCTTCAGTCAATATATGGATCGTCGAAGCTTGCATATTTTGGTTTTATCAACCGATGTGAAACCTTCTGGTTGTATCATGTATACATCCTCAAGCAGGATTCCATTAAGGAAAGCTGTTTTCACATCCATCTGCCATATCTCATAATCATAATGAGCTGCTATGGCCAGGAGCATCCGAATGGATTTAAGCATAGCTACTGGCGAATAGGTTTCGTCATAATCAATCCCTTGTTTCTGACAATATCCTTTTGCCACTAATCTAGCCTTAAAGGTAACAACATTACCTTCCATGTCAGTTTTCTTCTTGAAAACCCACTTGCACCCTATGGGCTTAATCCCTTCAGGTGGGTTAACCAAGTCTCATACTTGATTTTAGTACATGGAATCCATTTCCGACTTCATGGCTTCAAGCCATTTGTCCCTTTCTGAACTTTTCAGAACATCATCATAACTGATAGGTTCGTCATTGCTAATGAGTAACACGTCGTTCGATTCACTTACGAGAAATCCATATCTCTCTGGAATATTGCGTGTCCTATCAGATCTACGAAGAAGTGGTGTTGTTTTAGGTTCAACTGATAGCTCATCATTATGAGTTATTAGTTGTGGGTCTAGACTAGGTGTCTCTGTAATGTCTATTGGAGTCTCTTGAACTTCTTCAAGTTCAATGATACTCCCACTGTTTTCTTGTAAAAGAAATTCTTTTCCAGAAATACAGCATGCCTTGAAACAAACACCTTTTGTTCCAAGGGATGATAGAATTGGTAACCCTTCGTTTCCTTAGGGTATCCAATAAATAGACATTTATCAGACTTAGCATCCAATTTGTCTGATACAGTCCGCTTCACATAAGCAGGACAACCCTATATCTTAAGGTGAGTTATGTGAGGTTTCTTACTATTCCACGTCTCATATGGAGTAGTAGAGACTACCTTGGTCGGGACTCTGTTTAGCAAGTAAACAGCTGTCTTAAGCGCATAGCCCCAAAAGGATTTTGGAAGAGTTGCATGATTCATCATAGATCTAACCATGTCCATCAAGGTTCAGTTACGCCTCTCAGATACACCATTATGCTGTGGTGTATACGGCGGAGTCCATTGAGACAATATCCTATTGTCCTTAAGATAATCTTGAAACTCTTGACTTAAGTATTCACCACCCCGATCGGATCGAAGTATCTTAATGCTTTTGCCAAGATGTTTCTCTACTTCATTTCTGAACTCTTTGAATTTCTCAAAAGCTTCAGATTTGTGTTTCATCAAGAACACATACCCGAATTGTGAGTGATCATCGATAAAGGTAATGAAGTAGCTATAGCCTCCTTGTGCAGGAGTTGACATTGGTCCACATACATCAGTATGTATTAGACCAAGCAATTCTCCCACTGGATTATCTTTTCCGGAAAAGGGTAATTTGGCCATCTTGCCTTTTAAGCATGATTCGCATGTATCAAATGAACCGGGTTCAAATGATTCCAGAATTTCACATCGGTGTAATTTGGTCATGCGTTTCTTACTTACATGGCCAAGACGACAATGCCACATATAGGAGTCTATTTGATTATCTATTCGAGCATGTTTGTTGCTAACTTCGATATTGAAAACGTCACCGGATAAATCTAACGTGTAGATACCATTGCATAAAGTTCCGGTCCCATAAAGAACACCATTTAAAGTTATGTAACAACAATTGTTACTAAAAGTTAAATGGTAACCCTTTTCATTCAAGCATGAAATAGATACAATGCTCTTTATTAACGAAGGAACAAAATAACAATTATCCAATTCTAAGGCAAGTCCAGTAAGGAGCTTTAGCAAATATGTTCCGATGGCAATAGCAGCAATCTTTGCTCCATTTCCAACTCGCAAATTCGCTTCTCCCTTGACGAGTCTTCTTCTATTCCTTAGCCCCTGTATGCCATTACATATATGTGAGCTACACCCAGTATCAAGTACCCAGGTGTACGAGGAAATAGAGTGACATTCAATAACGAAGATGCCTGAAGAGGATGGGGCATCGGATGCCTTCTTCTTCAAGGACTCAAGATAAACCTTGCAGTTTCTTCGCCAGTGGCCCTCCTTGCCACAGTGATGGCAAGTGCCTTTTGGTGCCTTTTCAGTCTTTTTGGCCTTTTTCTTTCTTCCCTTATTTTGTTCTTTGGGCTTCCTCTTAGAACCTTTCTTTGAGCAACCAACTAACAGTATCGTCTTCTGATCCTGCTTTACAGAAGGCTCTATAGTCTTCAGCAGGTTGAGCAACTCAGGAAACTGGTCTGGAGTTGCATCTTCAGGAGGACGGTTGGGAAGTTGCTCTTCAAGGACATAAGCAAGCTTTTCTGCCTTGAGGACTATCCTCAGGTTTCTAAGTCAGTCCATGAAGTTTGGCCCAGTCAGCTTATTGGTGTCCAAAATGGAACGCAAATTCAGAGAAGACATGATCGAGTGATTATCCTAGAAATACAAATTGAGCTTATGTGAGAAGAATGATAAAGAATGCATCAACATACATTAATTAAATCCTATTTATTTTTCGAATTGAATAACCCTTTTTATCAATTCGAGAGATCGTAGGAACATCTCCAAATAGGTTGATATCCAACCATAGATAAGAACAACCATGGCTGTGGCCATCAAGTTATTCTTAGCTATGAAGGTAGGTAATTATACCAATTACATATCACATATATGTAACTATCACTTTATGCTATCAACTAATTGAATGTTTGCATAAATCATTGGGTTGTTAACTCATTAACAAGTATGCAACAATATACATAGCACCCAACTGCACCTCTCTTTACATCGACCTTGGATGTGGCACAACAAATCGATGCTCCAAGCTTAAGGCTGACCCATTAATCAAGAAATAGTTTTAATATGGTTGGAGTTCATTCAACCGTTTAGTCAGGCTTGGATGTGTCCAACAACCAAAACTAAGGATTGACCTCTGACTCCAACTATATTAATCATAAACTAATTCCATGGTTTGAACATGTTGAGGTTCAAGCCGGGCATGGATGTGTCCATCAACCAAAACGAGAAACAAAACTCCGGTTCTAACCATATTAATGGAAGGTGTTGGCCTTAATATTTTGTAAGGGATTTTGGGTCTCATCCTTTCTTTTCAAAGCACATTCATGACATATAATTATGTCATGACTAACGATTTCCTTGATAAAGTATGTATGTGACTTAATTTATCAAGTCTCATTAATTGGATTAGGAACCGGATTTCCTATTCCCAATTTCATACTTTATTCAAGGAATTGTTTTGGGAAATAATTTCCTAAATTGTCATAATCAATTTCGGAAATAATATGTTTAAGACTTTGATTTCTCTAAATCAAATCTTATTAAATTAAGAGACAAATTCCCTTAATTCAACCACATATTATTTTCATGAAAATCTTATTTAAGAAAACTCTATAGGAAACCATTTTCCTAATTAATTTTGGAGACAACAATATGTAAGAGCATCACCTCTTAAATCAAATAAAAAAATTATCCTAAATTTCCAAGATTTGATCACATATTTTATTTATGGATTAATTAATTACAACAAATTATTTTCTAAGGGTGGCTCCCCGAGGCTCAGATACCCAAAGAAAAGAAATTTGTCGTAAATCCAATTTGGTCCGCTCCCCGAGGCGTAACCAAATTAAACATGACAATTTTATTCAAAATGGGAAATTAAATTACAACAACTAACTTTAAATTGGACGGCTCCCCGAGGCTCAATCCAAATAAAGAATTTTGTTAATAATTTAAAACCAATTCGAATTTTAATTGTCAATTAATGATCCATAAATTTGTCTAGACTTTCTTGAAAGAAAGTGCCCAAAATTGTGAGATTTCATAATAGGTTTTCAGAATATTTGTAAGTTTCTGGTACAAAGAAAACTTACATATTTCCAAAATTAGAAATTTTTGAAAATAGAAAATTTCCAAAATTGGAAAGTTTCCAAAGATGGGAAGTTTTCACAATTATCATAAAATTTCAGAAACTAGGATATTTCAAAAGTTTGCGATATTTCATGAGGATTTCCAAACTTTGAAATTCCTAAATCTAAAATTTATCATAATTGGAAAGTTTCCATAATTGAAAAATTTTTCAAAATTGAGATCATGACAAAGTTTTCCGCAAAACAATTATATGATTAAGTCAAACACTAACCGGCTCTGATACCACTGTTGGGACCGGGTGCATGTTGACATGGATACGGGTTCGTAATTTAAAAAAAATAATTACGTGCAGCGGAAGAATTAGCATAAATAATTTCTCAAATTATTTTAACCACGTATCTAGCATGCAACCTTATGATGTGTGGACATGATCATAAATTAAAATTTTGCGAAAAGTAAACTAATTTACTTTGTACCTCGCGTAACTCGAAGAAAGGGACGAGATCCAACCGTAGCGTCCCTTGGAAGCTTCGCCTCTATTCGCGTCCACGCCGAGTTCTCTTCGGGATGACTTCACAAAACCACGAGTTTTGTGCCGACGGGAACTACTAGATTCTCCAAAAGCACAACTAGAATATCAAGAGAGAAAAGATAGAAACTAACCACCAAGTAACGGAATCAAAATTTCGGGAAAGGAAGGAAGGAGTCGCGATCCGCTTCTTCTTCTTCGGCACTTTCTTGGTGGATGAAGCTCTCGGCCACCCTTGGGATGTGCACCGGCCCTAGGGGAGGAGAGAGAGACGGCCCTAGAGAGAGAGAGGGGCGCCGGCCCTAGAGAGAGAGAGTTAGAGAGAGAGAGGGAGCTACTAATCTCTTAATTAATTGATTGGAATTCAAGGCTAGCCTTGGTTCCTTTATATAGTAGCCTCTCCCCTGCCAAGTCTCCCCTTTAATGAAATTTTTCATAAGAAATTTATCCTATAAATTTTCTTATGAATTATTCCGTTTATGCCAAATTTTATTATAACTAACTTTATAATAAAACAAATACATCTCTCCTTTTATTATGGAATAAAATTTACAAGAAATTTATAAATTTTTCTTATCATGGAAAAATCAATTCATAATTGATTTTATAAAATTAAAATAAACCGATCCATGGTTCATTTTAATTTCCATAAAAAGAATAAATTTCTATAAATTTCTTTATATAAATTTCTTTATATAAATCTCTTTATATAAATTTCTTTATATAGATTTATTTATCCATAATTTTATAAAACAAATCGTGCTTGATTTATTTTATAAAATAAACCAAATAAATTGGTTTTCTCTCCTTGTAGTGGCCGGCCAAACCAAAGAGGGTGGGCACCCTCATTGGCCGGTCACACCAAGCCAAACCCTCACGAATTAAACTCATTTAATTCGCCCAATAAGCCTTCAAAAGACTTCCGATTTTAAGCTTCCATTGCGCCTCTGATTAATTCAGATTCGACTTATTTCTCTTGATCGGAAAATCCAATTTTCAACTCATTTTAAATCCCTCGGATTACTCGTAGTGCATGTGACTAAATAGGCTTTCGATTTATGTTGGCCGTCTATAATTAACCAATTATAGAACGATCATGAGTGGCACCTAGTAGTACATCATGATCCCCAATTAATCGAAAGATCAACGGTTGACCTCAGATATAATTCTAAAACCCTTCAGCAGCTCTAATGAATCGTGCCTCATTCCCTTCACCATCTTATACCCACTTGGTTCAGGACATGGTCTGTGTGTGTCAGTCCCCACTAGGCTGACTACGTCACACCTAGCCCAAGTAACGTTCTCTCGTCCTTTGGATTTCTAATTACTCTCATGTATTTAAGAGACTCATACTCTAAACATGACATGCTCTGGCCAGAGGCTTTGAGTAACAATCCGACGATAGGCCTGGGTATACATCTCCTCGCAAGGAGTGGTGAATCCTTTGTAGGTTGTTCAAACATCTTCGGGCACGTCGGCTTATACCCAACCATTCTGGGTCCACACCTCCTTGGAGATGCTTGCTTAAGATGTTAAAGTATAAGTCTCCATGACCAAGATGACTTGAACACCGCAAGTCAAAGGAACATCGCACTTAAGCTGCAGTAAGAACTTCACTGACATGTCTATATATAGACTACCATGTGAAGTTTTACAGTCAGTCACTCCAATGAACTAGTTCCCTTAACTAGCATTCATGTTTATCTCCGGACATCCCAATGTCACCAGCCAGTGAGAATCAGCTGATTAGAGAATAACCCATGCTAGTCTCAACAGAATTGATAGTGTCCGTATTTATCAATTCATCGACTAGGGATATTTTCAATACTTCACAATTGCATATGTAGAGATAATCACTAGTTGTGAATTCATCACAAATTCTCTCATGCTGTGAATTGTATTGTGGACATTCAGTAAATGAGTTTAAGATCCCAATCAAATACACAAACATGTATACTCAAATAGTGAATTTTCATTTATTAAAATAAATGTTTACAATCATAAGGCGATTGCCTTAGGACACTTCTCTCATATTACTAACAATAACTCGAATGGGCGAGCGTCTGGACGCCACTCTGCCATCCCGACCGAGCGTAGACTGCCACGCCTGACCGACACTATGGTCGCGGGTTCGTGGGAGCAGACCCACTTATAACTCGCACGGGTGAGGGTCTGGATGCCGCTCGGCCAACCTGACCGAGCGTGGACAGCGATGCCCGACCGGCACCGAGGTCGTCGTGTTCATGTGAGCAGCCACACTTATAACTCGCATGGGCGAGTCTCGTCGCTGATTGACCATCCCGACCGAGCGTGGACAGCCACGCCCGACCGTCACTGAGGTCGACGCGTTCGTGGGAGCTGACCCACATATAACTCGCATGAGCGAGAGTCTGGATGTCATTCGGCCAACCCGACCGTGCGTGGACAACCACGCCCGACCAACACCAAGGTCAGCTGGTTCGTGGGAGCAGACCCCACTTATAATTCACACGGGCGAGAATATGGACGCCGCTCAGCCAACCCGACTGAGCGTGGACAGCCACACTTGACTGGCACCGAGGTCGGTGGGTTCGTGGGAGCATACCCACTTATAACTCGCACAGGCGAGAGTCTAGACGCCGCTCGGCCAACCCAACCAAGCGTGGACGGCCACGCCCAACCGGCACCGAGGTCGGCGGGTTCGTGGGACCAGACCCATATATAACTCGCATGGGCGAGAGTCTGGACGCCGCTCGGCCAACCCGACCGAGCGTGGACGGCCACGCCCGACCGGCACTGAGGTCGGCGGTTTCATGGGAGCAGACCCACTTATAGCTCGCATGGGTGAGAGTCTGGATGCCGCTCGACCAACCCGACCGAGCGTGGATAGTCACTCTCAACTGACACCGAGGTCGACGGGTTCGTGGGAGCAGAGCAACTTATAACTCGCATGGGCGAGAGTATCGACGTCAAGCTAAGGCTATCTTGATCACTGTCATATTTACAACTAATGTTATTACAAGGATTTCCCGAGTTCTAATCATGATACAGTTCTAGATGTATGGCGCTTCAAGGTCTTCCCAGCCTTTTTCCTTGAGCGCCTTGCAAGTAATATGCTCCCTAGCCTAGCTTCCCGACCACCAGGAAGGGGTCCTCCCCATTGGGGTTCCAACTTACTCACCTCCCCGACTGGCTTGACTCTTTTCCATACGCGATCGCCGACTTGGAAACTCCTGGGTATGATCCTCTGATTGTACCTTCGCTGCATCCTTTGACAGTAAGCAGTCATTCGAGCCGTTGCCTTGTCTCGGATCTCCTCCATCAAATCCAACTCAGACGTCTCTTCTCTGCATTATCTTCTCCATAAAGGTGCCTTCGATTGGACTCACACCCTACTTCCATTGGGACTACTGCCTCACTCCCATACACCAGCTGAAAAGGGGTACAGCCTGAGCTCTCTTTGGGAGTGGTTCGCTGAGCCCATAGGAGACTAGGTAACTCATCGACCCATGTCTCGCCCATATGATCTAGCTTAGTCTTGAGGCCCCGCAAGATTTCCCGATTGCGCCCTCCGCCTGACCATTGCTCTGGGGATAAGCTACTAAAGTGAATGCTTGCTTGATTCCATAGGTCGTGCACCATTCTTGGATCTTCCGGCCCTGAAATTGTCGACCATTATCTAAGACTAGCTTATGCGGTATCCCATATATACACAGAATGTTCTACCATAGGAATTTGATGACTGCCTGCTCAGTGAACCGAGCCAGAGCTCCTACTTCTACCCTCTTAGAGAAATAATCCATGGCTAACAGTAAAAATTTCTTCTGAGCGGCTATGACAGGGAAAGGTCCTACTATATCCATGCCCCACTGATCGAAATGACAAGACACAGTGGATGCCCTCAAAACTTCAACTGGTCGGTGAGAGACGTTTCGTTGCTTCTGACAGGAGATGCAAGAAGTGACCATCTAATCCGCATCCCGTTGTAATGTTGGTCAGAAGAACCCCGCTAGTAGCACCTTCCGGGCCATTGACCGACCCCCTGAATGATTGCCACAAGATCCTAGATGTATTTCTCTATGTACATAATCTGCGTCTTTCTCCCCTAAACATTTGAGCAACAGCTAAGAGAAAGCTCGCTTGTATAAGGTATCTCCTACCAAGGTGAATCTGGTTGCCCGCTTCTTCAACAAACGAGCTTGTTCGGGATGTGCCGGGAGAGTTCCTTGTTGCAAATAAGATATGAGCGGAGCCCTCCAGTCGCCTTCCACCTCCGCCTCCATCTCCCTCTCGACCTAAGCTACCAGCATGACTTGAGGCGAGGGATGAGTGTGTTGGTGTAGGAAGAACCTAAGTCAAACCTGGGTTTTGATAATGGCAAAGGGTTCAGAAGTTAAGGTGTTAATGTGATCTAACAAGGTTTACTAAGTGTGCAGGAAAAATCCAAGGTACTCTAGGCAAGAAGTCCTGGCAAAGGGCTGGGCAAGAAGTCCTGGTCAAGGACTGGGCAAGAAGACCTGACCGAAAGTTGGGCAAAGAAGTCCTGGTCGAGGACTGGGCAAGAAGTCCTGGCGAAGGGCTGGGCACCGAAGACCTGATCGGAAGTTGGGCATGAAGACCTGGTCAGGTGGATTGGGCAAAAGTCCAACCGGAGGAGCCGGTTGGTAAAAGGTAAACTCTCCTGAGAGGAGTAGGTGAGGACGCATTCCCCGTCGAGGGAACAGTAGGCGTCGGTTCAACCTAGGGTTCCATTTGGGAGACCCAAAGTCAGAACCAAGACAGCTTAGACTGTAAATAATGGCTAACATGTTTGCTTCTTGTTGTTTTGGAACTAACCTTGGTTGCAGGGATCGAATGACTGATTTTCTGCAGCTGAGGCGCCTCAATGGAGTGAGGTGCCACACTGGGGTTAGGCGCCCGGATGGATACAGGCGCCCCAGTTGAAGGCTAAACCAAAGCAAGCGAAGCAAAACTGCCACGAAGCCTCTGGACATACTCAGCTCAGGCGCCCGGGACCATACGGGCACCCCCATCAGCTCAGGCGCCCCTGTGAAGATGGATAAGTGCTGACCGAGCCTGCGAATAAGAGATCACTCAGGAAACGCCACGTGTAGGCGCCCCCATCGACACAGGCGACCCCATGGGTGCTATAAAAGGGGGTTCACCCCCAAGGCTTCAACACACATCGCTCTTAACGGTCCAAGCACTTTCGTTCAAGCGCTACGCTCCAACAACATCCGACTTCGAGATTCCAGCGTCGACGACGACCCACTGCTCCAAAATTCGATCCACCTCAGGCGTCGGTAAATTTAAATTACTAAAGTGTTGTTAATTCAATTTCTAATTCTATATCTGTACTGTCAAGTTGTAAAAGATTTTTCGAATATAGAATTGTCCAAAGTAAACGGTCAAGGACCGTGGGCCTTGGAGTAGGAGCCGACCGCGACTCCGAACCAAGTAAAACCAACCTGTGTTCGCGATTGGTTTGTTATTTTCCGCTGCGTATTTTCTCTATTTTTCCGAAAAAGTTGATCTCGATATTCTCCCCCCCCCCTCTATCGAGTTTCTATGATCCAACAAGTGGTATCAGAGTGGGTGGCTCAAATTTGGTGCAACCACCAATTTGAGAGTTTTTTTCGGATTTACGAAATTATTTTAATTTTTTTCAAAATTTTCTCGTTAATCGAGGTTGGTGCAACACCACTCGATCATTTTCATTTCTATTAATTTTCTTCCACACTACTAATCCAAGACTAAGTCTTGGAACAAGTTTTTCCTATTTTTCTTTTTCAGAAAGTATTAATGGCCATGCAAGAGGGATTTAGCACAGCCAGACCACCGCTTTTCAGTGGAGAAGACTTCTCCTACTAGAAAAGCAGGATGGAAGTCCACGTGAAAACTCAGGTGGACATATGGATAATTATCCAATCTGGCTTGGAGATTCCCAAGAACGCAGAAGGAGTGGCACACAACTACTCTGAATGGGACGCCTCGTTCAAAAAGAAGATCGAGGTTGATGCAAAGGCGACTCAGACATTGCAATGCGGATTGACCAAGGAAGAGCTTAATCGGGTGGGTCCTTTCAGTAGTGCCAAAGAACATTGAAGCAAGCTGATTGAACTGCACAAAGGCACCTCCGACACCAGAATCAGCAAAAGAGATTTGTTGTTGAACAGACTCTACATGATAAAAATGAATGAAGGAGAATCAGCAGCACAGCTCCACGCCAGAATCCAGGAGCTAATGAACTGGCTGCATACAATAGGTCACAAGGTAGAGAACCGTGACCTAATCAGGTATACCCTAAACGCGTTCCCTAGGAACACACTGTGGGCATCTATGGTAGATGCTTAAAGGTTTCCAGGGACCTTTCAAAAATTAAATTAGATGAACTTTTCTCAGAATTAGAATTGCATGAACAGACTAACTCCACTATGGTCGAGAAAAGTATTGCGTTTATTGCAGGTAAATCCCAAGGAAAAGTCCTCAAGAATAAACCCCAACCAGCACCCGAGTCTGACTCAGACTCAGACTCAGAAGACAGTGAAGGGGATCGACCCAAGTTGGTTCGACTAGCTCGGGACTACTACAAAGAGCTGAAGCACCAGACAAACAAAAAGAAAGCAAGCCGAAGAATAGAAGATCCAGCTAAACCTTCAACTTCAAAAGGTAAAACAAATGTCACCTGCTACGAATGCAACAAGAAGGGACATTACAAATCAGAGTGCCCCAATCTGAAGAAGGCAAAGAAGACACGAAGGAAGAAAGCTCTTCAAGCCACGTGGGATGAATCTTCCTCCGAAGAAGAAGAAGAGGCCCCGCAATCAAATCTTCTTGCCTTAACCACTTCGGAAGACATCGACACCGGGTCGGAATCGGAGCCAAACGACGGAAGGCTCACAATCTCGGAAAACGGCCAAATAACGGTAAGAGGCTATTCTAAATATGAACTTTCAAAGTTAATTTCATATTTATCTCGTAACTTGGCGAAAGCCAAAATCCGGGTCGAGTCCCTCCGACAGGAAGTAAAACTCCTAAAAGAGGAAGTCGATTCGAGATCCTTGACCGAGAAGGTTCAAGAAGGAGACTCTACTCAAGTTGAAAAGCTTGAGAAAGAGAATTCCTCCTTGAAAACTCAAGTCAAGGAGATCAGAGTGGCTTTAGAACGATTCACTTCAGGTTCCAAGGGTCTTGAAATGATCCTTGGAAAACAGAAGTTCGTTCTTAACCGATCTGGATTAGGGTATCGAACCAAGTCTAGGCAACGGTCTTATTATGCTGTATTGAACCAACCTAGAGCTCAAGTTCAAGCATGGATCCCCAAGCTTTGCTTGAATAACCAAGCTGGACCAAACCAGTATTGGATCCCCAAGGACAAGATTCACATCTTGCCTAACCATTATCGAGGCTTTAGTCCTGGAGGAGCCAATATAAAAACAATTTTTATTAGATAAGTTTTTTTTAATTTTTTTATGCTTATTCTTTTATTTTTATTATTGCATGCTTGCTTGTTTATTTACTACTGCAATTATCATGGTTAGATCTAGGACTGGATAGACTAAGGACTAAATGACTTAGTTGAAATTTGAACAACCTAGTATTGGGTGGAGGTGAGATGATAGTACGTTAGGGAAGCCTTTTCTAATAAGGTTAAGTATACACTACTTGGTCTGTTTAGTCTGGTGGAACTAGTCGAAGCTACCGATCCATGACCCAAGCTAGTTAGACCAAAATCTTTCAAGAAGTAACTTGAAGATGAATTATCTATAAAAGGCTTTGTCAAGGAAAGGGTTGATGATCCAATAAGGCTACGGCCAAAGAAAGCCTAGTGTCTCGCCAAGACCAGGAAGCCAATTATAGAAAATCAAATTCACTTTACTATTGTCAGATTTGAATCTAACATAAATTTCAATTAATCATAGATTCAAATATTTTTCAAACTCAATAAACCTAGCTTTATAGTTTTTCAAAATTAATTCAAGTCCTTCAAAATTAACCATGCTTTTCAAATTAAAATCTTTGTTTTTGTCAAAACCTGTCTCACAAAACCCATAAGGTTAACGTGATTGATAACACTAGATTGGGTGAGACAGACTAGGTTGTGAAAATCAATTTAAGCTATCCTTAATGTTGATGCAGTCTGACCCTGATTGGTGTTTTGGTGTTGACACCGATTTTAGTTTAGGTTAATGAGATGAGTCTGGTTTAAGTCCTGGTCGGGGACACGGCATGACTTCCGGTGAGTGAGGCCGGGTAATTGAAACCCTAGTGAGTGAAGCCAGGTCCTAGCTTGGGAAGCTAGGTTGAATGAAACCCTGGTGAGTGAAGCCAGGTCCTAGCTTAGGAAGCTAGGTTGAATGAAACCCTGGTCAGTGAAGCCAGGTCCTAGATTGGGAAGCTAGGTTGGATGAAACCATGGTGAGTGAAGCCAGGTCCTAGCTTGGGAAGCTAGGTTGGATGAAACCCTGGTGAGTGAAGCCAGGTCCTAGCTTGGGAAGCTAGGTTGACTGAAACCCTGGTGAGTGAAGCTAGGTCCTAGCTTGGGAAGCTAGGTTGAATGAAGTCCCAGTGAGTGAAGCTGGGCACGGAGTCATGGTCCGGGGGACTGAACACGAGTCAGAGTAGGCTAGGAAGCATGTTCTCTTGACTTATGGTGGAGTTGGCCTTGGCTGGATCGGTTTGGTGACCGATCAGGGAGTTGGCACGAACTCCCTGTCGTGGATCGGTCTGGTGACCGATCCAGAGAAGTCTAATCGGTCTGGTGACCGATCAGGGAGAGAACAGAAACATTGTTTGACTTCTGTTCGGCTCCTGATCGGTCTGGTGACCGATCAGGGAGAGAACAGAAGCTTTTGGTTCAGCTTCTGTGTGGCTTCATATCGTTCTGGCGAACGATCAGAGACCCTTGATCGGTCAGTGTAACCGATCAAATTGTCACATGGTTTCTGTAACGACCCGGAAAATTCTCTTAATATTTTCTTAAAATATTAAGCATGTTTAAATAATTTTCCAAGAGACCTAGAAATATTAAGGAGAACTTTGGCCTAGAAAATCCATGTTTTCTCATTTAAATTGAGAAAACTAAGTACTAATGGGCTTTATGTGGGCTTTTTAGTACCATGATTATAGGTGGATTTCGGTAATAATTAGTATAAATATAAATAGGATTTAATTAGGCATATTAGCATGATTATAGGTAAGTCTTAGCCTAATTTTTCTATTTTAATGGAGAAATTAGGTACTAATGAGCTTTAAATAGGCTCCAAAAATGGGTATTAATTAGGTAAAATTAATATAAATTAGGTAAAATTAATATAAATATAAAAGAATTTTATTTAGGAATATTAGCATAATTATGAGTGATTTTAGGGGGATTTTCGGAATTTAGGAAATAAAAATAATAAAATAAATGAAATAAAAATAAAGGTGCATGAGCCAAGGATTGAACCTTGGACCTCTTGTACAACCATGTAAGCCTTAACCAACTCACCTAGCAAGGGATTTCTATGAGGAAATGAAATGGATATAAGTTAAGATTAAGAAGAAGATGAAGAGTCATGGAGAGACTCTTCATTTACCTCTTTAATGGATGATAAATAGGGGGGTTTGGGAGTTTCATTCTCTCTTCTTTCAATTGCATTTCCTCCTCTCTTCCTCCCTCATTCTAGCCGACCACTCCTAGAGGGTTTTCCCCTTGGAAAAACTTCCTCCAAGGTTCCATCTCCTAGATCTAAAGTCTCTTCCAAGGATACAAGGACAAGGGTGTTCAAGGGTCCAAAGATCTTACCATTTTCTTCTCTTCCAAGGTTCGAAAAATCAAGAAACCCAAGGTAAGACTCCCTCACCTGTGGTATAATAGTTCCCTATGATTTTTATGATTTTTAGTATGATATATAGTGGTTGGTTTTCGAATTGGATGTTGAAAGGAAAGAAAACCGAGACCCTCATGTTTAAGGGTTTCGGCCACCATCATTTACAGGTCTATAATTATGCTAAAAATCATGATAATGTTATTTAATGTTCCCTTATGATGTGTAGAGGTTAAGTATAATTTTTGGGAATTTTTTGAGTACCCTAGGACACCCTAGGGTTTCGGCCAACATGAAAGAAACAAAACTAAGAACCCTAAGTTTAAGGGTTTCGGCCACCATGATTTACAGGTCGATAATTATGCTAAAAATCATGATAATGTTATTTAATGTTCCCTTATGATGTGTAGAGGTTAAGTATAATTTTTGGGAATTTTTGGAGTACCCTAGGACACCCTAGGTTTTCGGCCAACATGAAAGAAACAAAACTAAGAACCCTAAGTTTAAGGGTTTCGGTCACCATGATATTAAGGTCTATAATTAAGACAAAAATCTTGATAATGTTAATTTATGTTACCTTATGATGTGTGGAGGTTAAGTATAAATTCTGGGAATTTTTGGATTACCCTAGAGACCCCATATGTTTCGGCCAACCTCAAGGGCCCAAGGGTTAGGGTTGAGCCTTTAACTTCAAGTATATGTTTATGTGTTTCCATGATAAGTATGATAAGTATATGTTCAGGATATGAATGATGCCATAATAAGAATGATAGGGTTATGATCACGATAAAAATGATGCTATGATATGTTAGGTTCATGATATGAATGATGCCATGTTAAGTATGTTATGTTTATGTTTAAGAATGAGGATGATGCCATGTTTAAGAATGAAAATGATGCCATGTTAAGTATGTTATGTTTATGTTTAAGAATGAAAATGATGCCATGTTTAAGAATGAAAATGATGCCATGTTAAGAATGAAAATGATGCCATGTCTAAAAAAATGAAAGTGAAGAATGAAGTTAAGGTTCATGCCTTTAAGGCATAATGATGATGTTAAGTATGATGAATGAATGAATATGCTATGAATGATGATGAATGAAAGATGATGCTTATGTCTTTAAAGCATAAATATGCTAAGACGGCACGGTCGATGGTCGACGGTACGACGGTCGTGAGGACCGGTAAATGGGTCGGTAGACGGGCCGAGCCGTAACAAGTTATGCTATGTTAAAGATGCCATGAATGCCATATGAATGATGAAGCATGAAAAGTATTTTACTTTATGTATGGGCTTGTACCGGACCGAAGTATGGGTCCAAGGGATGGGCACCTTAAGAACGCCCCGGTTTTGGACTACCGTAGCTGTCCACGATTCTGGCACTACCGGAGCTGTGCAACAGGGATGGGCACCTTAAGAACGCCTCGGTTCGGGGACTACCGACTATGCTGTCCTTACCCTAGTAGGTTGGGGCTCGCGACCTCGGACTTGCTAGGGATGCGCGCAATGATGTATGTATGTGGTACAAGCCGGGGACCCCAAATGATGTTATGATTGTTGGTGTAGTTTGCACTAACGGTCAAACTCGGGTTTTGATGTATGACAAAGTGGTTAAAGTTAGGGTCGTTGGTTTTTAACCTCTTTACTAAGTGTGCAGGGTTGAAAGACTTAGGACCAGACACCAGGCTGAAGTCCAGGATGGTTGAGTCCTGGCGGGAAGTCCAGTTGGGTCCGCGGGACTTGACAACTGGCTGAAGACCAAGTTGGTTGAGACTTGGCAGGAAGACCAGGGTGGTTGAGCCTTGGCAGGAAGTCCTGGTGGGTCAAGAGGTCAAGTAAAACTGCACAATAGGTAAGTAAGGTAAGTCACTGGAGGAGCGAACCAGTGATGACGAGTCCAATCTTGGACTTTAGGCGCGGTCCAACTTAGACCCATTTGGGTGATCTAAGTTGAGTCCTGGTTAGATCCTGGTCTGGGAGACAGGATCTAATTAACTTAGAATTTTATCTTATTTTAGTCCAAATAAAATTGTGCTAACCTTGTTTTACATGATTAATCTTTTATTGGACTAACTTGGTTTTGCAGGGACTTTTTTGCAAAATTACTCTTCATTATTTTTTTCAGTTTAAATTGAAGTTTTATTAGAGGATAAAATTATTTCTACATATAATAATAATGTTTTATTTAATTGATTTGTTTTTATTTTAATCTTGCTAAAGTAATACTAATAAAATATTATTTTTTATTCATTAATAAATCCATGCACGTGAAGTTGTTTAAACTTTGTAACATGATTTTTTACTACCCATTTGAATTTCACTCATCTAAAGGTGTCTAGCTAAAGGATAACATTTCATTTAAATTAATTTACACGTTGATGGTTACTCCTCTAATTGCTAAACCGAAGCCACGCAATGGATTAATTTGTGCTCTTCCGTACTTTTCCACCGTGGATAAAGTCAGCGAAAAGTTTGGATCTGGATAAAATTTAACGCCTCAAGACCATCTATAAAAGGCAGCAAGTGCACAAGTGTAAGAGGCGTGAAGTTAATTGTTGAAATTAACATCTTAGTTTAAAGTCTTCTCCATCGAAACTGTGCACATCAATTACTCCTCCTTCCGTCGACAAAATTCCGATGCGAGCACGTCCAACTTCTGCCGGAGGGACCGAAGCCAACATCCAAGTTCATTCAGACAAATTTCTTTTGGTAACGATTTTATTACTGCATTTTCTGTGCTCATTTCTATTAGAGAGTGTGGGGTTGTCACACTCTCTATCGTCTGTATTCGCCTACTCTACCGGGGGACTCCGGTAGAGAGTTTTAGTGAATTGCCCACAGGAAAGGTCCGAGGGACCTGGGCCTTCGAGTAGGAGTCGCCGAAGGCTCCGAACGAAGTAAAACTCATTCGTGTTTGTGTGTTCATTTTTTATAATCGTTTCTTTCGTTTCCGCTGTGCATGCTTTTTAAAGCGCTCTAATTTTTTTTTAAAAAAAAACGCACGTGATTCACCCCCCCCCTCTCACGTGCATCTGATCCTACAATGATGATTATGTTTAAGCAATGAAAAGTATGTTTTAAAAGTTAAGCATCCTTATGTATATGCATTCCACTCATGCATCCATTCATGTTATGCATTATGCTATGTTGATAAGATTTTATGCTTACGTTTCATGTAAAGAAGTATGCATGAGAATGAATGAATTATGCCATGCTTAGAATGTTCACTATGTTTACGATATGCCATGAATTATGTCATGCTTAGAATGTTCACTATGTTTATGATTCATGCCATGAATTATGCCATGCTTAGAATGGTCATTATGTTTACGATATGCCATGAATTATGCCATGCTTAGAATGTTCACTATGTTTACGATATGCCATGAATTATACCATGCTTAGAATGTTCACTATGTTTATGATTCATGCCATGAATTATGTCATGCTTAGAATGGTCACTATGTTTACGATATGCCATGAATTATGCCATGCTTAGAATGTTCACTATGTTTATGAATTGTGCCATGAGAATGAATGAATTATGCCATGCTTAGAATGTCTATGATGTTTATGTTTATGCCATGTATCATGCCATGCTTAGAATGTTACTATGTTTATGTTCATGCCATGCTAGGTATACGATAAGTGATGCAAGATGTTATGTTCTAAGTAGAGCACCAAGTATGTTAATGTTTTATGTGCTCATTATGAGATGATGAATGATGGATGGTTTTGTGAGTAGGAAAGAGTCTTACTAAGCCTGTGTGCTTATAGTCTTATTTCCTTATACCGCAGATCATTCAAGGGGATAATGAAGGAAGCAGCAGGAGGGCAAGAACGCATGTGTGACGTAGTGACTTGGCCCAGGAACTATATGTTTACTTATGTGTTTGAATAATGACTTATGGAACCTTATGATATGATGTTATGTGAGACATGATAGGATGCTTAAGTTCAAAGTTAATATGCTAAGGTTCCCATGTCAATAAGTTAAGAATGGTAACAGGGCATGTATAAGTTAAGTTATTCCGCTGCCTTATGATGTCTACATGCCCTAAGCATGTTAACGTAACGCCGCTTAGGAAAAAAAAAAAGCGGGCGTTACAGTTTCTCACCTGGACCGATCAGACTGGAGCCTGATCGGTTAGGGAGTGACCTGATCGGTCCCCAGACTGATCAGGTCACAACCTGATCGGTCAGGTGACTGATCAGGGGGCGTGGGATGCGAAGCTGAAGGTTCTGTCCTCACCTGTTGGATCGATCTGGTGACCGATCCCCAGTACTTGATCGGTCAGGGTGCCCGATCATAGATGAGTTTGCGATCCCAGGTTTCTCACTGGGGACCGATCAGGCTGGAGCCTGATCGGTCTGGGCTTACCCTGATCGGTCCTGTGACCGATCATGGTCCTCTCTGATTGGTCTGGGGACCGATCAGTAGCTGAAAACTTTATTTCAAATACGCTGTCAGACTTCTTATCTCGCTCTGAACACTACTAATTTCGCTCTGATTTTCTCTGCTATTACTGATGTAAGTTTGATTTCATTTGCTAAACCTCTGATTAAGTGTGCAGGTGATAGGGATGATTTCAAACATTGAAGGAGGGTCAACTGGGTTCCATGTATCAGGTTTGGCTGTTTCTCCTTCTCAGGTTTCAACGGACGCTGGCGCTGCTGGCAATTGACCTGGGGCTCGACTGGGGCTCGACTGGAGAGGGTTCTGGGAGTCCAGGAAGCTCAGTGGTAGCTGGGTAGTTGTAGATGGGCAGCTGGTGTGCTGCAGAGGAGTGTCTGGTGGCTGTGACCTAGCGATCAGTGGGCAGAGGCTTAAGAGCTTGGTAGCGAAGAAGCCTCAGTAGAACTTTGATCTCTTCATCTCTTGTTGCGACAACACTCATCAATCTGATCCTGAAGCAACTCTTGTATACCTCTTGTCTACACTCTTGAGCGTTCTGTTGTTGCTGCGACTTGAGCACTTGGAAGGTTTTGATACCGTTGCAAGGCGATCAACAAGCAAACAAGGGAGAGCTGAGTGAAGGCTCTTGCCGAGGTTGTGTTGGGTTGTGAGTATTGCTTTGTAGATGTTTCTCCTTCGCTTGTGCTCTGTATGTTTGTTGTTTGTCTCTGTGCTTTCATTTTATATCCCTCTGTTGAGACATTGTGTGGAGAGGTTTCTCCACCGAGAAGGAGGATTTGATATCCGGATTTTTCGGGGCTTGATCTGCCGACGATCAAGGGATCACCCACCTTACGGGCATGCCAAGGAGTAGGGGCAAGTTATCCCCGAACCTTGTATATCCTTGTGTTAGAGTTTTGGTTTGTTTTCTGCATCTCTGTTTTTCTGTTTGCTTTGCTTCCGCTGCTAACCGTCAAAGTGCAGAGATTCCAAAGAGTTTGAAAAATCTGTGTCTGGCTACATTCACCCCCCCCCCCCTCTCTAGCCATCCAAGCACCAACACTTAATTCTAATTGGATCCAAATCAATAAAGACTTTATGTGTAGGAACATAAAGATTTCGACCAATGGATGTTGGATAGTGGATGCTCTAGACACATAACTGGAGACAAATTGAAATTCACCAAAGTCAAGTTCAAGAATCTAGGCTCAGTAACATTTGGCAACAATGCTACACTCAAAGTCATTGGGTCAGGTGACATTGAACTCAAATCCGATTTTGTGATTAAAAAGGTACTGTTGGTTGAAAATTTCAAGTTTAATTTGCTTAGTATAAGTCAATTATGTGATACTGGCTATGTAGTTACATTTACCAACTCTGACTGCCTAATTAGAAATCTGCAAGACTCAGAAGTCATGCTTAAGGGTACTAGGAAAAATAATGTTTACACTATCAATCTACCGTTAGTACCAAAATGCCTCCTGACTCAATTAAAAGAATCCAACCTCTGGCATAGGAGATTAGGTCACACTAATGTTAGACTAATTTCTAAAGTTACTCAACTTGGTCTAATTAAAGGGGTACCAAGAATTAAGAACTATGAAAACACGATATGTAACTCATGTAACCAAGGTAAACAAACCAAGTCTAATCACAAGTCAATTCAATCAGACTTAATCCAAACCACACTTGAGCTCCTGCACCTTGATCTATTTGATTCACATGGAGCCAAGTCACTAAGCGGAAATCGGTACTGCTTAGTTATTATCGATGATTACTCTAGGCTTACCTGTGTTAGGTTCCTAAAAACTAAGGATGAACCTAAACTTATTTATTGACCTATGCAAGATAATCGAAAATTAAAATGATACCAAAATCAAAAGACTTAGGAGTGATCATGGGGGAGAGTTTGAGAATCAAAGATTTGAAGAATTATGTAAAATAAATGGATATATTCATGAATTTTCCTGTCCTAGAACCCCCCAGCAGAATAGGATAGTAGAAAGAAAGAATAGAACTCTTCAGGAAGCCACTAGGATCATGCTCAATGAATTCAAACTAGCTAACCAATTTTGGGCAGAAGCAATTAGTACGGCTTTCTATATCCAAAATAGGGTCCTAATTAACAAAAGATACAATAAAACTCCTTATGAACTATATTACCATAGGTTGCCCAACCTACATTACCTAAGGGTCTTTTGATGCAAAGCCCACATCTTGAACACTAAGTGTTGGAACTTGGATGGATAGAGAGGGGGGGTGAATATAGCCGGACACAAATCTTCTTGCTTTTGAACTTATCTGCACTTAAGTTAGCCGCAGCGGAAGCAATACAAGTATAACAGCAGAAACAGAAATGCAGTAACTGAAAACCAAACCACACAGTCGCTAACAAGGATCGTTTACAAGGTTCGGGGATAACTTGCCCCTACTCCTTAGCGTGCCCGTAAGGTGGGCGATCCCTTGATCGTCGGCAGATCAAGCCCCGGTGAACACCGGATATCAAGCGCCTTCTTCTCTGTAGAGAAACCTCTCCCCAAGTTGTCTCATAGATGGATACAAGATAAGCTCACGAGACACTCGAGAAGGGAAGCTCACAAGAATGTGACAAGAACACTTAAGCTCAAAGCAACAGAGAGCACACAAGCACCACAGCCCAGCAAAACTTCCCAAGTTTCTGTCTGTTCCTTGTTACCGCTCCTCTGCATCAGCTTCAACTTAAGCTCTGCTCACCATCGCCAACTTCATCAGCATCCACTGAGCCAGCCTGAACCCACTGACCTCCCTGAGCACTCAGTCCACTGAAGACCTCCTCTCCAGCTGAGCCTCTCTCAGTCGCCAGCTGCGCCAGCTGCCCGTTGAAACCTGAAATCGGTAAACAGACAAACCTACACCAAGGAAAGCCTCCCATTGACTCTTCTCCAATGTTTGAACCATCCGTGTAAAGCCTGCACACTTCAACAGAAGCTTAGCAAAACATATCAAATGAAATCAGCAATGTATCAGAGAATCGGCAGAGAAAACAATCGCGATCAGAGTGTCTGACAGCGTATTTGAATTAAAGTGATCGGTCACCGGACCGATCAGGATGATCCCAAACCGATTAGGCTCCAGCCTGATCGGTCCCCAGTGAGAAACCTGGAATCGCAAGCTTGTATGATCGGTCACCCTGACCGGTCACTAGATCGGTCACCAAACCGATCCAGAAATTTGCTTGCCACAATCCCGCCTGAAATACACGACTGATCGGTCACCAGACCGATCAGGACACTCCCTGACCGATCAGGCTCCAGTCTGATCGGTCAGGGTGAGAAACCTCGCGACAGTTGATCGTTCAGACTGATCGATCAAGGTTTCTCCCTAATCGGTCACCAAATCGATCAAGAGCCGAACAGTAGGTTTGCCAAAGTTACTGGAAGCTCCCTGATCAGTCACCAGACCGATCAGACATCGCTGGATCGGTCACCAGACCGATCCACGAGGGAACTTCGTGCCAACATCCCTGATCGGTCACCAGACCGATCTGGGCAAGGCCAAACCCTCTCTAAGTCAAGAGAACTGGCTCCCAGCCTCCCCTGACTCGTGCTTAGTCCCTCAGACCAAGACTCCGTGCCCAGTCTCACTCACCGGGACTTCAACCTAGCCCTCCAAGCTAGGACCTGGCTTCACTCACCAGGGTTTCGGTCACCCGGCTTCACTCACCGGGATTTCAACCTAGCTTCACTCATTAGGATTTCAATCACCTGGCTTCACTCACCAGGACCCGGCTTCACTCACTGGGATTTCAACCTAGCTTCACTCACTAGGATTTCCATCACCTGGCTTCACTCACCAGGACCCGGCTTCACTCACCGGGATTTCCATCACCTGGCTTCACTCACCAAGACCCGGCTTCACTCACCGGGATTTCAACCTAGCTTCACTCAATAGGATTTCCGTCACCTAGCCCTCCAAGCTAGGACTTTTTCCCACCTAACCCTCCAAGTTAGGACTTTTCACACCTAGCCCTCTAAGCTAGGACTTTTTCACACCTAACCTTCCAAGCTAGGACTTTTTCACACCTAACCCTCCAAGTTAGGACTTTTCACATGCCAACGTGTGATCTCCCGATCCACCTGGACTTAATCTGAATTCAATCAAACTTAAATCGGTGTCAACACCAAAACAACAATCAGGGTCAGACTGCATCAACACTAAGGACTATCTAGGTAAATTTCAATCTAAGTCAACCCCAGGAATCTTCCTAGGATACTCAACCACTAGTAAGGCCTATAGGGTTTACAATAAACAAACTAATAAAATTGAAGAAACAACGAATTTAATCTTTGATGAGGAAACTAATCCAAAATCTGATAATCAAAACCTGAACCCAACAAATATTGATCAAGAAGATAATGAACAAACAATTGAACCATCAATTGAACCACTAGTTGAACCTCTAAATGAACTATCTCTTGAACCAACTACTGAACCAATAACTGAACCAACTCAGGTAGTTGAACAGAACACTGAACCAAACCATCCAGCCGGACCTGAGGCTGAACCAAGTTCTAGAAGAATCAAGAAACTCAGACTCAGTCACCCTTCTGATCAAATTATGGGTGATCCAAACTTAGGAGTCAGAACTAGGTCTTCCTATAGAAATCTTAGTCAAATAGCTCTAATTTCAAAAATTGAACCTAAGACTATAGAGGAAGCCCTACCTGATCCTGATTGGATCATAGCTATGCAAGAGGAGTTAGCCCAATTTGAAAGAAATCAAGTTTGGGAACTAGTACCTAAACCTGAGGGCAATCTATTATAGATACTAAGTGGGTGTTTAGGAATAAACTAAATGACCAAGGGGAAATAGTTAGAAATAAAGGTCGCTTAGTAGCTAAAGGGTTTAATCAAGTCAAAGGATTAGACTATGATGAAACCTATGCCCCAGTAGCCCGACTTGAGTTAATTAGAATGTTGTTAGCATTTGCAGCTCATAGAGGGTTCATGCTATACCAAATGGGTGTTAAATCAGCCTTTTTAAATGGGTTCATCAAAGAAGAAGTTTATGTAGGACAACCCCCAGGATTTGAGGACCTAGAAAAACCTGACTATGTTTTCAAACTTAAAAAGGCACTTTATGGGTTAAAACAAGTACCTAGGGCATGGTATGAATGTCTATCAACTTACCTTATTTCTAAGGAATTTAACCAAGGACAAATTGATTCCACCTTTTTTGTTAAAATCTTAGAAAAAGACATTTTCATTGCCCAAATCTATGTTGACGACATAATTTTCGGATCCAGCAACTCAAACTTTTTAAAACAATTTGTAAAAATAATGGAAAATAAATTTGAAATGAGCTTAGTTGGTGAGCTCAATTTCTTCTTAGGACTGCAAATTAAGCAAACTAGGGATGGTAACTATGTTCACCAGTCAAAATATGCTAAAGAGTTAATAAAGAAATTTAAAATGGATAACTTCAAAAGCATAAGTACCCCTATGGCCACAAATGTCAAGATTGATAGTGACCCTAAAGGTAAACCTGTAGATCTTAAGCTATACCGAAGTATGATTGGAAGTCTACTTTACCTTACAGCTAGCAGACCTGATATCCTATTCTCTGTAGGGATGTGTGCTAGATACCAAACTTGTGCTAAGGAAACGCACTTAGCAGCCCTAAAAAGAGTACTTAGATACATTAAGGGCACCCTAAATGTAGGGATTTGGTATCCTAGGACTTCTACCTTTGAACTGTCAGGATATTCTGATTCTGACTATGCTGGATGCAAACTAAATAGAAAAAGTACAAGTGGAAGCTGCCAACTTTTAGGAAATAGTCTAGTCAGCTGGTGTAGTAGAAAGCAACACTACGTAGCCCTATCTACAACTGAAGCAGAATATGTTTCTTTAGGAGAGTGTGTGGCACAACTGTTATGGATGATGCACACTCATAAGGACTTCCATCTTGACTATACCCTAACCCAAGTCTACATTGATAACATAAGCTCAATCAATCTAACTAAAAATCCAATTCAACACTCAAAAATAAAGCATATAGAAGTTAAACATCACTTTGTAAGGGATCATGTAGCCAGGGGTGAAATAGTCCTTAAGCATGTAGACTCAAAGTCAAACATAGCTAATATCTTTATCAAACCCTTACCTGAGTCTGAGTTTAGCTCACTAAGAAGGCAGTTAGGGTTATGCTTAGTAGAATAGGACTGCTCTACATTTTTTTTTGGTTTACTTTCTTATCTGTTAATTAATTTTTTTAAATCATTTTTTTCTGTCTTGAAATTTAAAATGATTTTATTTCGACTTAGTTTTTTCTCAAAAACTTACCCCCTTCAAAACTAGGATTTTTTCGCAAATGGACTTAGCTTAGGCCCTAACCCTATAACTGCATGCACCTATAGATCTAAAAGCCAGCATCTCACAAACACCTTAGGGTACTTTTGATTGATAACCTAGACTGGGTTGAGATGCTTAGGTCTATGCCTTGATTCAAGATGCTTTAAGTCAGTGCATCTACAGTAATTGGGGCAATAAATACCAATTGAACAGCAATCAGATTAAGTGTCAAGCTTAGAAAATCTAATTTGAACATATCACTTAACTTGACTAACCCTAGCGAAAGCTACTGTTTATGACAGTTAGTAAGTAGCTAACTGGGTTAGACAGGACCTGAAAAAGAAGATGTAATATGGTTTGGTCCAGTTTATAGAGTTGGTTCAATATAGAACTTCACTTTCTTTGCTCTAATTTTTTGCTATAATTAGTTTTTTTTTATATATGGCAAAGGGGGAGAGAAGGAAAAGAGAAAAGAAATTTTGAAATTTTAAAATTCTTTTTTCTCTTTTTTAAAAAGTAAAGTAAATAACGAAAGTGGAAAACTTTTCTTCTGAAAATTTTCTAAGTATAAAGTGAAATTTTTTTCTGAAAATTTTCTAAGTATAAAGTAAAAAAAAAATTTTGAAAATTTTCTAAGTATAAAGTGAAAAACTTTTTCTAAAAATTTTCTAAGTATAAAGTGAAAAACTTTTTCTGAAAATTTTTTTAGGTATGGAAATTCTAAGTATAATATGAAAAACTTTTTCTGAAAATTTTTCTAAGTATGGAAATTCTAAGTATAATGTGAAAAACTTTTTCTGAAAATTTTGATTATGACGAAACCTATTCGCCAGTAGCTATGCTTAAATCCATTCGGATGCTCCTGGCCATAGCAGCTCATTATGATTATGAGATATGGCAAATGGATGTGAAAACAGCTTTCCTTAATGGAAACCTGCTTGAGGATGTATACATGATACAACCTGAAGGTTTCACGTCGGTTGATAAAACCAAAATATGCAAGCTTCGACAATCCATATATGGACTGAAGCAAGCATCCAGGAGCTAGAACATCCGTTTTGATGAGACGATCAAAGAGTTTGATTTCTCACAAAATCCTGACGAACCTTGTGTGTACAAGAAGGTTAGTGGGAGTGCGGTCGTATTCCTAGTATTATATGTCGATGACATATTGCTTATAGGAAATGATATATCAGTCTTACAGTCGGTTAAAATTTGGTTGTCCAAAACTTTCTCCATGAAAGACCTAGGAGAAGCAACCTATATCCTTGGGATTAGAATCTATAGAGATAGATCAAAACGGTTGCTTGGTCTTTCGTAGTCTACATATATAGACCGAGTGCTAAAAAGGTTTAGCGTGTCGGAATCCAAGAAAGGTTACCTTCCCATCAGGCATGGGATCAACCTTTCAAAGTCTATGTGTCCGCGCACAGAAGACGAGAGGATTTGCATGAATAAGATTCCTTATGCATCCGCGATAGGATCTATCATGTATGCTATGTTATGTACTAGGCATGATGTATCGTATGCTCTGAGTGTCACAAGCAAATACCAGTCTGATCCAGGAATGGATCATTGGGCGGCTGTGAAGACAATCCTTAAGTACTTAAGAAGAACTAAGGATGTGTTCCTAATATATGGTGAAGGTGATATGGTAATACGTGGGTATACAGATGCCAGTTTCCAGACAGATAAGGATGACTCCAAATCTCAGTCCGGATACGTATTTATCTTGAATGGAGGCGCAATAAGTTGGAAGAGTTCCAAGCAAGACACTGTAGCGGATTCTACCACGGAAGCGGAATATATTGCGGCTTCGGAAGCAGCAAAAGAAGCAGTCTGGATCAAGAAGTTTGTCTCAGAACTTGGTGTGGTTCCAACCATTGATGAAGCAATACCGGTTTACTGCGACAACAATGGAGCTATTGCACAAGCAAAGGAACCAAGGTCTCATCAACGATCCAAACACGTGCTTCGCCGCTATCATCTGATCAGAGAGATTATAAGTAGGAATGATATACAAATTGAGAAAATTCCCACTAAAAGGAATTTAGCGGATCCTTTAACTAAGGCCTTGCCTCAAAGCAAGTTTGAGGGTCATGTTAGAGCCTGTGGTATTGGATACCGTAGCGATTGGCATTAGGCCAAGTGGGAGTTTGTTAGTATTGTGAGAGAAGTGTCCTAAGGCAATCGCCTTATGATTGTAATCATTTATTTTAATAAATGAATATTCACTATTTGAGTATACATGTTTGTGTATTTGATTGAGATCTTAAACTCATTTACTGAATGTCCGCAATACAATTCACAGCATGAGAGAATTTGTGATGAATTCACAACTAGTGATTATCTCTACATGTGCAATTGTGAAGTATTGAAATTGTCCCTAGTCGATGAATTGATAAATACGGACACTATCAATTCTGTTGAGACTAGCATGGGTTATTCTCTAATCAGCTGATTCTCACTGGCTGGAGACATTGGGATGTCAGGAGATAAACATGAATGCTAGTTAAGGGAACTAGTTCATTGGAGTGACTGGTTGTAAAACTTCATATGGTAATCTACATATAGATATGTCAATGAAGTTCTTACTGCAGCTTAAGTGCGATGTTCCTTTGACTTGCGGTGTTCAAGTCATCTTGGTCATGGAGACTTATACTTTGACATCTTAAGCAAGCATCTCTAAGGAGGTGTGGACCCAGGATGGTTGGGTATAAGCCGAAGTGCCCGAAGATGTTTGAACAGCCTACAAAGGATTCACCACTCCTTGCGAGGGGATGTATACCCAAGGCCTATCGTCGGATTGTTACTCAAAGTCTCTGGCCAGAGCATGACATGTTCAGAGTATGAATCTCTTAAATACATAAGAGTAATTAGAATCCGTAGGACGAGAGAACGTTACTTGGGCTAGGTGTGACGTAGTCAGCCTAGTGGGGACTGACACACATAGACCATGTCCTGAACCAAGTGGGTATAAGATGGTGAAGGGAATGAGGCACAATTCATTAAAGTTGCTGAAGGGTTTCAGAATAGTTTCTGAGGTCAACCGTTGATCTTTCGATTAATTGGGGATCATGATGTACTACTAGGTGCCACTCATGATCGTTATATAATTGGTTAATTATAGACGGCCAACATAAATCGAAAGCCTATTTAGTCACACGCACTACGAGTAATCCGAGGGATTTAAAACGAGTTGAAAATTGGATTTTCCGATCAAGAGAGATAAGTCGAATCTGAATTTTTCAGAGACGCGTCGGAAGCATAAAATGGATAAGTCTTTTGAAGACTTATTGAACGAATTAAATGAGTTTAATTCGTGAGATCGTGGCTTGGGTTTGGCCGGCCAAAGAGGGTCCCCACCCTCTTTGTTTGGCCGGCCACATTAAAAGGGGAGAACCAAATTGTTTGGTTCAAATTATAAAATAAACCGAGCGTGGTTTGTTTTATAAAATTATGGATAATATATAAATTTTTATAAACCGAAGTTTGGTTTATTATTTTCATGGAAATTAAAATAAACTTTGAATAGTTTATTTTATTTTATAAAATCAATTATGAATTGATTTTTCCATGATAAGAAAAATTTATATAATAAATTTCTTGTGAAAATTTATTCCATAATAAAAAGGGAGACATGGTTGTTTTTATTATAAATTAAATTATGATAAAAACTTGGCATGATGGAATAATTCATAGAAAAATTTATATGATAAATTTCTTATGAAAATTTATTCCATAAAAAGGAGACTTGGCGATTGAGAGACTACTATATAAAGGAACCAAGGCAAGGCTTGGAAATTAATCTAAGAGATCTAGAAATAAGCCCTCTCTCTCTCTCCTTCTCTCCCTCTCCCTCCTCTAGTGCCGCCGGCCCTAAAAGGAGGACCCCTTTGTTGTCGTGAGCTTCATCCACCAAGCAGCTGCCGAAGAAGAAGAAGAAGCGGGCACAACACCTTCCTCCCTCCCGGAATCTTGATTCCGTTCTTCGTTTGGTGGTTAGTCTTCTCATCTCTCTCTTGGTATTCTTGTCGTGCCTTTGGAGAATCTAGTAGTTCTTGTCGGCACGAAACTCGTGGCTTTGCGAAGTCATCCCGAAGAAAACTCGGCGTGGACGCGAATAGAGGCGGAGCTTCCAAGGGACGCTACGGTTGGATCTCGTCCCTTTCTACGAGTTACGCGAGGTATTAAGTAAATTAGTTTACTTTCTGTAAAATTTTAAATGTATGATCATGTCTCCACAACATAAGGTTGCATGCTAGATACGTGGTTAAAATAATTTGAGAAATTATTTATGCTAAACCTTCAGCTGCACGTAATTAAATTTTAAAATTACGAACCCGTATCCATGTCAACATGCACCTAGTAAGGGAGTGCTGAATCCTTTGTAGGCTGTTCAAACATCTTCGGGCACTTCAGCTTATACCCAACCATCCTGGGTCCACACCTCCTTAGAGATGCTTGCTTAAGATGTCAAAATATAAGTCTCCATGACCAAGATGACTTGAACACCGCAAGTCAAAGGAACATCGCACTTAAGCTGCAGTAAGAACTTCATTGACATATCTATATGTAGATTACCATATGAAGTTTTACAGCCAGTCACTCCAATGAACTAGTTCCCTTAACTAGCATTCATGTTTATCTCCTGACATCCCAATGTCTCCAGCCAGTGAGAATCAGCTGATTAGAGAATAACTCATGCTAGTCTCAACAGAATTGATAGTGTCCGTATTTATCAATTCATCGACTAGGGACAATTTCAATACTTCACAATTGCACATGTAGAGATAATCACTAGTTGTGAATTCATCACAAATTCTCTCATGCTATGAATTGTATTGCGGACATTCAGTAAATGAGTTTAAGATCTCAATCAAATACACAAACATGTATACTCAAATAGTGAATATTCATTTATTAAAATAAATGATTACAATCATAAGGCGATTGCCTTAGGACACTTCTCTCACAATACTAACACTGAGCGTCACAAGCAGATACCAGTCTGATCCAAGAATGGATCATTGGGCGGCTGTCAAGACAATCCTCAAGTACTTAAGAAGAACTAAGGATGTGTTCCTAATATATGGAGAAGGTGATATGATAATACGTGGGTATATAGATGCCAGTTTCCAAACAGATAAGGATGACTCCAAATCTCAGTCTGGATACGTATTTATTTTGAATGGAGGCGCAATAAGTTGGAAGAGTTCCAAACAAGACACCGTAGCGGATTCTACCACGGAAGAGGAATATATTGCAGCTTCGGAAGCAGCAAAGGAAGCAGTCTGAATCAAGAAGTTTGTCTAAGAACTTGGTGTGGTTCCAACCATTGATGAAGCAATACCGATTTATTGCGACAACAATGGAGCTATTGCACTAGCAAAGGAACTAAGGTCTCATCAGCGACCCAAACATGTGCTTCGCCGCTATCATCTGATCAGACAGATTATAAGTAGGAATGATATACAAATTGAGAAAATTCCCACTGAAAGGAATTTAGCGGATCCTTTAACTAAGGTCTTGCCTCAAAGCAAGTTTGAGGGTCATGTTAGAGCCTGTGGTATTGGATACCGTAGCGATTGCATTAGGCCAAGTGGGAGTTTGTTAGTGATATGAGAAAAGTGTCCTAAAGCAATCACCTTATGATTGTAATCATTTATTTTAATAAATGAATATTCATTATTTGAGTATACATGTTTATGTATTTAATTGAGATCTTAAACTCATTTACTGAATGTCCGCAATACAATTCACAGCATGAGAGAATTTGTGATGAATTCACAATTATTGATTATCTCTACATGTGCAATTGTGAAGTATTGAAATTGTCCCTAGTCGATGAATTGATAAAAACGGACACTATCAATTTGTTGAGACTAGCATGGGTTATTCTCTAATCAGCTGATTCTCACTGGCTGGTGACATTGGGATGTATGGAGATAAACATGAATGCTAGTTAAGGGAACTAGTTCATTGGAGTAGCTGGCTGTAAAACTTCATATGGTAGTCTACATATAGACATGTCAGTGAAGTTCTTACTGCAGCTTAAGTGCGATGTTCCTTTGACTTGCGGTGATCAAGTCATCTTGGTCATGGAGACTTATACTTTGACATCTTAAGCAAGCATCTCCAAGGAGGTGTGGACCCAGGATGATTGGGTATAAGCCGAAGTGCCCGAAGATGTTTTAACAGCCTACAAAGGATTCACCACTCCTTGCGAGGAGATGTATACCCAAGGCCTATCGTCGGATTGTTACTCGAAGCCTCTGGCCAGAGCATGACATGTTCAGAGTATGAATATCTTAGATACATGAGAGTAATTAGAATCCGTATGACGAGAAAAACATTACTTGGGCTAGGTGTGACGTAGTCAGCCTAGTGGGGACTAACACACATAGACCATGTCCTGAACCAAGTGGGTATAAGATGGTGAAGGGAATGGGGCAGATTCATTATAGCTGCTGAAGGTTTTCAGAATTGTTTCTGAGGTCAACCGTTGATCTTTTGATTAATTGGGGATCATGATGTACTACTAGGTGCCACTCATGATCGTTCTATAATTGGTTAATTATAGCCGGCCAACATAAATCGAAAGCCTATTTAGTCACACACACTACGAGTAATCAGAGGGATTTAAAACGAGTTGAAAATTGGATTTTCTGATCAAGAGAGATAAATCGAATCTGAATTTTTCAGAGACGCATCGGAAGCGTAAAATGGCTAAGTCTTTTGAAGACTTAATAGATTTATTAAATGAGTTTAATTCATTGGGGCATGGCCTGGATAGGCCGGCCAAAGAGGGTCCCCGCCCTCTTTGCTTGGCCGGCCACAACAAAGGGAGGCAACCAAATTGTTTGGTTCAATTTATAAAATAAATCAGGTGTGGTTTGTTTTATAAAATTATGGATGATATAAAGAAATTTATATAAAGAAATTTATATAAAATTTATTTTTCATGGAAATTAAAATGAACCATGGATTGGTTTATTTTATTTTATAAAATCAATCATGGATTGATTTACCATGATAAAGAAATTTATATAAAGAAATTTATATAAAGAAATTTATTTTTCATGAAAATTAAAATGAACCATGGATTGGTTTATTTTATTTTATAAAATCAATCATGGATTGATTTACCATGATAATAAAATTTATATAAAGAAATTTATATAAAGAAATTTATATGATAAATTTCTTATGAAAATTTATTCCATAAGAAAAAAGAGACTTGGTTGATTTTTATCATTAATTAAAATATGATTTTAACCATGATATAAAATCAAGACTTGGCATGATGGAATAAGTCATAGAAAATTTATATGATAAATTTCTTATGAAAATTTATTCCATAAGAAAAAAGAGACTTGGCGGTTGAGAGGCCACTATATAAAGGACCCAAGGCAAGGCTTGGAATTCATTCGAAATAATCCAAGTATTCTTGCTTGGGATCTCTCCCTCTCCTCCCTTCTTTCTCTTGGTCGGCCTCTCCCTTCTTCTCCCTTCTTCTTGCCGTGAGCACAAGGAGAAGCACCGAGGCGATGAAGTTCTTCCGTTGAGACGATGTTCCTCTCCGGCCATCATCACCTTGGGATTAGGCGCAAGTCATCTTCCTCCTCCTCGCCGGAATTGTGATTCCGGCCAACCTTGGTGGTGAGTTTTTCCGATATGATTACTTCTCTCTTGGTTTCTTGTCGCGTTCTTGGAGAATCTAGTAGTTCTCGAGAACACGAAACTCGTGGCTTTGCGAAGTCATCCCGAAGATACTCGGCGTGGACGCGAATAGAGGCGGAGCTTCCGAGGGACGCTTACGGTTGGATCTCGTCCCTTTCTTCGAGTTACGCGAGGTAACAAGTAAATTAGTTTACGTTTCTGTAAAATTTTAAATATATGATCATGTCTACACAACATAAGGTTGCATGCTTAGATGTGTGGTTAAATAATTTGAGAAATTATTTATGCTAAACCTTCCGCTGCACGTAATTAATTTTAAAATTATGAACCCGCATCCATGTCAACATGCACCCAGTCCCAACAGCCCAGCCCGCGGCCAGGACTTAGTGCCCAATTCATAGAACTAGGACTTCGTGCCTAGTGTTCCTAGGATTTTTCCTGCACACTTGAGTAACATCGTTAGAGCACCAATAATACTTAACTTTGAACCCTTTGCCAATATCAAAACAAGGTTCGATATGGTGCTTCCGACACCAACAATCTCCCCCTTTTTGATTTATGGCAACACAATTCAAGGTTAAGTAAACATTATAACCTTTAAGAAAAGAAGGTAAAAACAAATAAATTTTAGCAGTTTTGTGCAAAGTAAAGTTTACAGTTTTGAGCAGAGTAAAGTTTAAAGCCAATGTAGTTTTGAACCATAAAAAAAAATTTATTTCTCATCCCTCCCCTGCAACCCTGAATGATTGTGTTATAAAACACTTAACTTTGACCTTTCCTCCCCCTTTGACATATATCAAAAAAAATAATCATGGGGGAACACAATATCTAATATGGAGTTTTGAGTTTTTCCAATGATATGCATTTTTTTTGTAAAACTTCTATGTGCTTCATGTTTTTGACAAAGTATTTTTTTAAAAATAGAGTAAAAGCATTTGCAACAACAAAAAACTTTTTACACTTCGACAATTTTCCATTTTGAAAAGTTTTGCAAGCCTAAATTTTGTTTAAAAACTTTTACTTACAAGGCTTTGCAAAAAGAAAAAAAAAATTACTTAGGCAAAATTTTGAAGCCAAATTTCCCTTAAAAAAAGGTTCGACTTTGAGAATTGGGATAGAATATGTTTACTAAAACAAATTTTTGCACATTTAGACGAATTTGCTTGGAAACACTTTGTGTATTTTGAAAAATAAAATCTTTAAGAAATTTCTAGACATGTTTTTCACCAAAAAAAACTTTACTTAGAAACATTTGCCAAAATTTTCAAAAAGTTTTTGCTCAGACAAATTTTGTTTACTAAGGAAAATTTTACTTAGGAAAAAATCATGCACTTAAAAATTTTTGAAACACTTAGAAATACTTAGAAATTTTTGAAGCACTTGAAGTATTTTGACAGTACTTTGAAATTTTAACAGCACTTAGCACTTAAAAAAATTTGAAGTACTTAGAAATTTTTGCTTTACTTTTTGAAAAAGAGATAAAAATTTAACTATTTAAAAATTTTTCCTTTCTCTCCCCCTTAATGTGAAGCTCTTCTCCTTATGTTTTAAACCATTTCCAATTACAAAACTGAAACATTGCACAAAGCTCCCTCATGATTTGATACTTGAAAAGAGTTCTAAGTATAAAAATACTCATAAGTTCAGTTTGAAATAATATTTTGAAACAAAATTTTCTGAGTATCACAAAGGAGATTCTAAGTTAGAAAAATCTTAGGTTAAAGTGAACATATTTTTGAGAGCTTCTAAGATAAACTTTCTTTGAAAAGGGGGGAAAAGTTTAAGGAAGAATTTAATTTTCACTTTTTCTACTCTCCCCCTTGGCCATATATCAATAAAGAACTTTTAAAAAATATATTTTGAAAGAAGATATAAAATTTGTGTATCAGAGCTTATGAGTCTTGAAAACATAAAAATTTGAACGAAAAAATAATCCTAAGTAAAATAATGTCAAGAATTATGATAATTTCTAAGTAACAAAATTTTGAAAGAATGAAGAATTGATGCTCAAAAACAGAATTGGAGTCAAGTGTATATTCTTATTGAGTCCATGCATGATAAGCAACAAAAAAATATTTAATCAATAAGTTTAGGTTCAGAACATTTAACCACTTATTTTGAATATTTTGAAAAATACAAATACTTTAGAAAAAAAATGCAAGTACTTTTTAACAATATTATACATTTTTTGAAAAAATATTAGTACTGTAGAGAAATATTATACATTTTTGAAAAATACCAGTACATTTGAAATATTGTCTTTAAAACATAATATTTTACTTGACTTAGTTTCTTTTCCAGTCTGACACAATCCTAGGAAACCTTGTTAACTACAAAGGCATTTCCCTAAGTGTCCTGGAAATTCTCCAAACTCAAGAAAATATTATTTCAAAAGGTATTTCAAAAATGATTTTATAAGCCACAAAAACATTTTAAAATATTAATATTTTGAAAGACAAATTACTTATGTTTCGACAAGATTTTGAAAATATAGTGTATGAAAACATATTATTTTGAAATGTTTAATAACTCTTTGAATTTGACCTCCCCCTAAACTTTACCCAGTCCTAGGAAGCTTGTTGACCACAAGTACTCTTCCTCTGAATCTTTAGGATTTGGTATAAATCATAAGAATTATCTACCAATTCCAAAGATTAATTGCCATGCAAAGTTTTCGAAAAATATTTTTCTTTTGAGTTAAACTCCTCCTAAATTTGACACATCTTGACACATTCTAGGAGTTATTGTAGTCATAAAGACGATTTCTTCTGTGTCTTTAGGGTTTATTAAAATCAAAAGAATAGTTTTGAATAACTGTATGGTAATTTTCAAAAAGATAATTTTAGAAAATTCAATTTGGAATAAAGATAATTTTTAAAGCATAAGCCTTTTCAAAAACATACATGATAGTGATTTAAAGCACCATTTTCAAAAAAAAAATTTGAAATGATAATGGTTTTAAAGCACAAGGTTTTTGAAACATCTGAATTTTTTTTTAAAAAAACTCCTGTATCTGACACCGTCCGACTCTATCTAAGTGCCTTAAGGGACTTCAGTGTTAACCAAGTTTGGGTAATCAGTAACTAAGTTAATCAAGTCCTAGATCATAGTTTGATGAGTTAATTAAAGTGAATTTTGAAAGAAAATGTAAGAGTTTAAACATTAATAAACTAATGACATAAAAAGTATGTTAACCAGAAATCATATTATAGCATAAAAAACAGTAAGATTAACTTTGACACAGATATCTAAGATTTAGTTAAAATTTATGTTAGATTCAAATTTATCAAATAGTAAATTGAATTTGATTTTCAATAATCGGCTTCCAGGTCTTAGCAAGGCACAAGACCTTCTTTGGTCGTAGCCTTATTAGAGCAACAACCCTTTCCTCGACAAAGTCTTTTACTGAAAATTCATCTTCAAGTTACTTCTTGAAAAATTTTGGTCTAACTAGTTTGGGTCTTGGATCAGTAGCTTCGGCTAGTTCCACGAGACTAAACAGACCAAGTAGGGCATACTTGACCTTATTAGAAGGGCTTCCCTAACGTACTATCATCTCACCTCCACCCAATACTATGTTGTTCAAATTTTAATTAAACCATTTGTCCTTAAACTATCCAATTCTAAATCCAAGCATAATAAAAAAACAAGCAAACATGACAAAAATGATCTAAGTTACATCATAATTGAAATAAAACTCTGGTTTTTTAAAATCAGCAAGGTTGTGAGTTAAGTTTTCTAACATATTAACCTTAGCTAATTTATATGAATCAATCACGTTATTTGAGGTAAATATTTGATTTTCAAATATTAAAAATTTACCTTTCTCGATTGTTTGTCCAGTACCCTTGTTTGTCCAGTACCCTTGCATAACTAAAAGCATATGCAACGATAAGGAAGTAATAACATCATATAACATCTAATAGCATCCATACTTAAATAAACTCCAAAAGAACTAGCAAGTATCATGCATAATGTAGCAGCATATGTCTTATTAGAAATAAGAACTAAATCTATAAATGGCACTAAAGTGGATCGATCAGTCAAGTCACCACCACACACATTAGCCCTTCCTGCAGCTGCCCATTCCTCAGAAATTTCTATGTTGATCTGAAGCATAAGTAACAAACTATAAGTATAAAACTTAGTAAGCTCTTTCCTACTCACTAAATCCGTACGTCGCATGCATTTTAAAACATATAACATTTCATGGATAGCATAAAATTCATAAGACACATAAGATACATGAAGACATATAAACATAGAACATGTGCATTTCAAAACATTGGAATGCTCTTTGGAAAACATAGTAAATAATACTTTAAAATCATATACATCATCTTCTTTGGGGTCCCCGGCTTTGTACCCATTCTTTCTTTTGCGCGCATACCCCTATGTAGGATGCGAGGTAGCTAATCCCGACCTACAGGGGTCTACATTCTAGGCTTACTATCTTTCAGCGTAGGGACAGCATCATCGGTAGTCCGGAATCGTGAATCTTTTCAAGATCCGGTACAAGCCAATCTTTAAAGTAAAATATATACCTGCATTCTTTTCTTTTCTTTCTTTCTTTCATATAGAACATGCATTCCTTTCTTTCTTTCTTTCATATTGCATGTACTATAAACATTCAATCATTCATAATCATAAGCATACTTTCATATATAGAACATGCATTCTTTCTTTTTCTTTCTTTCGTTCATATTGCATGTACTATAGGCATTCAATCATTCATAAACATAGGCATACTTTCATGGCATAATCATTAGCATAAATAGCAAGACATGGAAGGACCTTTCTTTTAACACATGTAAGTGAAGCAACCATCATGCTAGTTTCATCAATACATCATACATATAACATACTTGTCTTAATCAAGGCAATATGTTAGTTTAATCTTTCTTTTCTCATCTTAATACATGCTGGCTGAAACTTCATAGCAAGGATATCATAGCATAAAACCCACATAACATTGGAATAAATGCATACATTACATAAGAGGTCATTTACAAGTACACTGGTAGTCTAGACTTCACTAAACACTAGTTTAGATGCATGAATTGTACTTGAACTTATTCTTAGCCTTTATTCCAGTAATTGGCCAAAATTCACAGCATGGATAACATAGTATAAAAGTCATATAATCATGGAAATAAGAACATACGTTACACATGGAATCATATACAAGCACAAGGGTAGTCTAGGCTTCATTGAACACTAGTTTAGGTACATGGTTTGTGCTTGAGCTTATTTTTAACCCTTATCCCAGTATTTGTCCGAAATTCACAGCTAGATAACATGGCATGAAAGTCATCCAATCATGGAAATAAAACATAATTTACATGAGAGATCATTAGCATGTACAAGAGTAAACTAATCTTCACTAAACCTTAGTTTGGGTGCATGAATCGTACTTGCACTTATTCTTAACCCTTACCCTTGTAATTTGCCGAAATTCACAGTATGTATAACTTGGTATAAAAGTTCATATAACATGTAAACAAAAACATATTTTACCATTAAGGTCATATACAAGCATAAAGGTAGTCTAGGCTTCATTAAACACTAGTTTAGGGGCATGCTTTGTACTCGAACCTATTCTTAACCCTTATTCTTGTAATTTGTCGAAACTCACAGTAGGGATTTCATAGCATAATCATTCACCTAACATGGGAATAAAAGCATATTTTTCATAAGAATTCATTCACAAGTGCAAAAGTAGTTTGTACTTCACCAAACACTAGTTTAGGTGTATGATCTAGAGTTCCACTTGGATTATCATGCATATGGGTACATGTAATATTTTTCTAAACATCAATACATAGAATGGAGCATGAGTTTAGGCTCAAACAACTTAGATAAGGTACTGACCCTAAGGTATAAATTATTTCCATCATGAAATAAAACACCCAATCACATGCATATCACTTCATTTAACTATAACTTCATGAAGGTCTATAAAAATCTGTTTTAAGGCATAATTTAAGGTCCCTTGGCTGAATGTTACAGGGGCCCCTTAGCATAGATTCCATAAAATTTCTTGGCCTAAAACATTTATATAGCAAGGAAACAATCATTAGAACAATAGCCTACTTCATGCATCAATATTTATCCATTTCATGACTTGGCCGAATTCTTCCAAGTCCTTTACATCATGGAGGGCATTCAAACACCATGTATCCATCATATATTCATTACAAAAAGGTAGTATCAATTTCATGAACTCTTCCTTTAAGTTTTATTGGACATAGAAAAGGGGGGTACCCCTTTATGGCCGAAACTTCTCTCAAGGTTTTCTTCCATTCTCTTTCACCCAACATCACAAGCAAACATAAAAATCATAAAAACACATAAAAAGCTATTATGTTGCAGGTGAGGGAGTCTTACCACTTGTGCTTATGTTCCCAAAAGATCTCCAAATTTTTTAGAAGAAAAGACCTCTTAAACTCTAGCACTCCTCTTGTTCTTCTCTTCTTTTGGTCCGGTTTTCTCTAGGAGGTGAAGGACTTGAAAATGGCAGCAAGGGAAGCAAGGATTTCGGTGAGGAAGAGGAGGAAGGGGAAGAGTTTGGTGGAGAGAAAAGGGGGGGGGGGTTTCTTGGCCGAAAATGCCTTAGGCATTTCCTCCTCTTCATGGCCTTTTATGGTGAGTAAAGAGGCAAGCACCTCTTTAATGGTGTCTCTTCAATTTTTTGTGTCTCTTCATCTTCTTTCCCACTTATCTACAATTTCCCATCCTCTTCTAATAGAACTCCCCTGTTGGGTGAATTGGTTATATATACATTCTTAAGGCTTGGCTTTTCTTTGAGGTCCAAGGTTCAATCCTTGGCACCTCCTCTTCTTTTTGCTTTCTCTTCCTTTTATTATTTTTTCCAAGCCCGCATAACCAAAGCCCACCTAGAGAATGCTACTTATTTAATTCATACACATGCATATGCATATCGTTATTTATTCATACAAGTGTAGGATACTTAAGCATAACATTAAATATAATACCTAAGCATAATTATCACACATCCACTACGTATCAAGATAATGTCTAACATTTCTTTATTCACAACTTTTCCCCTTAAATTTATAATATTATTCTTGGCCACATGTTCCATTATTACTACGCTAGAGCGGAAAATTTGGGGTGTTACAATCCACCCTCCCTTCTGAAAAGTTCGTCCTCGAACTTAAAATAACTCGGGATATTTTCGTTTCATATCATCCTCACATTCCCAGGTAACTTCTTCATATTGCTGACTTTGCCGAAAGACTTTGACTAAGGGCACTTTCTTGTTCCTTAGTCTCTTGACGTCTTGATCCAGGATCCGTATGGGTTTGCTTTCACAACTCAGGTCCTCCTGGATCTGTACGACGTGCGGCTCAATCACTCTGTCCGTACTGGGAATGCACTTTTTGAGCATCGACACGTGGAACACATTGTGGATAGCGGACATCTCCTGAGGTAGCTCCAGCTCGTAAGCCACCTTGCCCACTCTGTTCAGGATCTTGTACGGTCCCACATATCGCGGACTAAGCTTTCCTTTCTTCCCGAATCGCATTACTCCTTTCATAGGAGATACTCGGAGGAACACCAAATCTCCGACGTCGAACTCCAAAGGTCTACATCTCTGATCCGCATAGCTCTTCTGCCGGCTCTGGGCAGTCTCTATTCTTTGGCGGATACTCTGTATGGCTCGGGTGGTGTTGTCGATGAAATCCGTCTGGAGTCCCATCTCTTTCTTTTCGCCACCCTCGTACCAACAGATTGGAGACCTACATCTCCGTCCATATAACGCTTCATAAGGTGTCATTCCGATAGTAGCTTGGTAGCTATTATTGTAAGTGAATTCCGCTAGACATAAGTATCGGCACCAGCTCCCTTTGAAATCCAGGGCACAAGCTCGTAGCATGTCCTCTAGTACTTGATTTACTCTTTCTGTTTGCCCATCAGTCTGAGGATGAAAGGCGGTACTGAAACGCAGATTTGTGCCGAGAGTTTTATGAACACATTCCCAAAATTGCGATGTGAAGCGGTCATCTCTATCTAAAATGATGGTCTTGGGAATGCCATGCAGTCTGATGATTTCCTTAGCATATAATTGAGCCAGTTGCACAATTGAATAAGTCATCTTGATTGCTAGGAAGTGAGCAGACTTCGTCAATCTGTCCACAATTACCCATATCGTATCATATCCGTTCGTAGTCCTGGGAAGTCCTAAAATGAAATCCATAGAGATATCTTCTCATTTCCATTCCGGAATTGAAAGTGGCTGCAGAACTCCTTCGGGTCGCTGGTGTTCTGCCTTCACTCGTTGGCAGGTCAGGAAAGTGCTAACATGCTGAGCTACCTCTCTCTTCATGCCGGACCACCAGAATTTTTCCTTCAGGTCCTGATACATTTTGGTGGATCCTGGATGCATCGAATAAGGGGTTCCGTGAGCTTCTGCTAAAATTTCTCTCCGCAACTCCGGATCATTAGGGATGCATAGACGATCCCTAAGGTATAATACTCCCCCCATCGGCGATACGAAAACCATCGCCCTTTCCTTCTAGGATCTCCTGCTTGATTCTCTGAATACTCAGATCACCATTTTTAACACAACTTTATTTATTAGACCTTATAAGTTCATATACAGCAACTAACCGAACTTAATGAACTAGATAGGTTGACATCATGCTCATAATAAAAAATATTATGGCAGTGGTTGTCACTCTCTCATTCATCCCCACTCGGTCTGTCTCGGGATCTTCTACCGTTTCCATCGGATCCTCCTCATCCATCTCGGGACACTCTTCGATCATCTCGAGAACTTCCTCGGGCATCTCGAGGTCTTCCTCGAGCATCTCGGGGTCCTCCTCAAACATCTCCATCTCAGGGTCTTCCTCAAACATCTCCGGATCATCCTCGAGCATCTCGGGATCTTCCTCGAGCATTTCGGGATCTTCCTCGAGCATCTCGGGATCTTTCTCGAACATCTCGGGATCCTCCTCGAACATCTCTGGATCTTCCTCAAGTATCTCGGGATCTTCCTCAGAATCTCCCAAATCCTCCGGAAACTCATGGCGAAGAAGCTGCTTACATAACTCCGTATATGAGATCCGACATTCATGCTGTCCCCATATATGATAAGCAACTTCTCTCGCGCGCTTTGGTAATGAACGAAACAGTGCTCCAATTCTGCAGTCATCCATAATTGGAAACTCTTCCTGCTCGAGTTTCCAAAATAGTCGGTCCAATTTTCCCATATTGCCTTGCATTCCCAGGACCGGACTATATTCCACTTCTTCTATTTGCTCCATTAGCTCACGACACCGCTCAGAGCAACGACTCGTGGCACAGATCTCATGCAACATCTGGAATTGGAAAAAAAAACGACATAGTCAGTACAAAACTGACATGTAGCGACCCGCCTTCTCTACCTTAGACGGACCGTTACTTGTCTACTATCTGACTCTAATGCACGACTAAAAATGCGAAACTTTCTTTTTTTTCGTATTTAATCTATCTAAGAATGAGATTCTAACTTTAATAGTCATGCATGATACAATGACACATTACTAGCAATTCTAACCATTAAACTCATCACACAAGGTTCTATAACATTACTAAAGCATTATGGAATATGAATGCAACTTTTCTAAGCATATTTAAAGCAATAAAAACTTAATTCAAAAGGAGACTAACAACATCCCTATCCAAACTCCACTTATAAGATTCTATAACATTTCTAGAACTTCATAGAATGTAAATCTTACTTTTCTACCGAATTTATAAGCATTTTAAGCACAATTAGGACCTAGTCCAAAAGGGAATAATAAGCTCAAGAATAAGTCTAAAATGCAATGTATCCACATGCTAAGCTACTCATGCCCTTGCTCATCTAGTGCATTCACAAAAGTATGCATACTAATTGAAATGACATGGGATCTTCATTCTACAAAATTAAGCATGTAAAACTATCCGAAGCATAAACGTTTAATAAACTCCATAACACAATAACTTGAAATTTGGAAATCTTAAACATTGCATTTCAAATAAGCTAAACTGTCTCGTCCCAAGGACCTCTCCAAGGTCAGCCACCACACACACGTCACTCAGCACCGCCTCGTCGCCTTCCTTCAGAATTGCTTGCCTTTACCTTTATCTGCAGTAAGAGGAAATGCAACTAATAAGCATAAAGCTTAGCAAGTACTATCTAGCTCACAAAATCTCGAAATGTGCAAGCATGCTTTTTAAACAATGTGAAATCACATGAGATACTTTTATGCTTAAAAGAAACACTAAAACATGTATAACTCAAAACATGCATACTCAAGCATTAATAAGTCTTAACTCACTTTCTCTTGGCTTAACATGAAACTTTAGCAATTCTTTAACTTTAAATCTTTCTTTAACTTTTAGAAAACGTCCTTAAACTTTAGAAAAACTTTGCTAAAGCATATACTTGAAAATAATACTCACTTGGATCCACTTAAGACGTAAGTACCATCTTATGCGCGTTCCCTAAAAGGTTGGGGTAGCGAGCCGCCAATCCTAATAGAGCAGACCTTGGTCTACCAGGGCCAAGACCTTGGAATTGGACACCTGGATTTCTTTAATGACGCCCTTGGACGGCGGGTACTGGCCTTAGAAAATAAAATAGCTTTTCTTTCTTTTCTTTCTTATCTTTAAATGTCTTGGCATTTTATCGAACACCTTGTGTGCCCAAATCCCTAAGTCTTGACTTTTGGGGATTTCGTAAGGCCTTGGCCTTCTCTTTTCTTTTTCTTTATCTTTCTTTTCTTTTCTTATAGCTTTCTTAGACCCTAAACTCACATAGGGTACTCTATCAAATACATATAAGCATATAATGAACTAAGATCACATGCAACATCTTAATTAAAAGTAAATATCTCTTTTAAAACTTTTAAGGGAAAATTCTTGCGGAAAACCGCCTCTTACTGCAGGTGAGCAGTACTTACCTCGATATCTTGGACTTACAACCAAGAACGGCGTCGGAGGTTCCGGAGAAACTCGAAGTCTCGGAGATTTCTTTGCGCTCACGCGTTCCTCTCGTCGTGGGGATTCCGAATATCGAAAAATCTCTCGGAGGAGAGCCTTGGCCGGCCACCGGAGGAAAGCCCTAGGCTTGGTGTGGTTTCGCCCAAGAGAGGAGAGAAGAGGGCGGCGTACGGCTGGTTTGGGCGAGGAAGGGTTTGAGTTGAGGGAAAATAAAACTTCTCTCCTTAATTATCTATTTATACTTATGGGGGCGAATTTACCTAATTATACCTTATCTATTATTTCGCTTAATCTATTTCAACAAAAACAAATCAGCCCAGCTGGTCCGCCCATTCTTCTCTCACAGTGTAGGTGAAGGGATTGATTCCCACTTACGCGATTTTCTGTTTATAACCCTTTTTGCCACTTTCGTTTACGGAAAAATTCTATAAAAATATTCATAAATTTGGAATAAATTCTAAGATATTTCTAAAATTAGTTTCGAGAATTTTCGGGCGTTACAATCCCCCATACCTTATAAAAAGTTCGTCCTCGAACTTAAAACAACTCTAGGTATTTCTGCCTCATGCTGTCCTCTGGTTCCCATGTTGCCTCTTCTACTCTGTGATTTTGCCATATGACTTTCACTAATGGTACCTCCTTGTTTCGCAATTTCTTAACTGCTCGGTCTATTATCTGAATAGGCCGACTATCATAACTGAGATCTTCGCGAACTTGTACCGTCTGTGGCTCTATCACCTGGGTGGCATCTGGGATATGCTTCTTCAGCATAGAAACATGAAATACGTTGTGGATAGCTGACATCTCCTGAGGTAGCTCCAACTCATAAGCTACTTTGCCAACTCTTCTAGTGATGGGGTATGGTCCTACATATCTGGGACTTAGCTTGCCCTTCTTCCCAAAACGCATTACTCCCTTCATGGGAGCCACTCTAAGGAATACTGAATCCCCAACTTCAAACTCTAATGGTCTGCGCCGTGTATCAGCATAGCTCTTCTGGCGGCTCTGAGCTGTTTCTATTCTCTGGCGGATCTGCTGTATGGACTACGGTGGTATCATTATAAGATCTGTCTGTAAGCCTAACTCTTGCCTCTCACCACCCTCGTACCAGCAATAGGAGATCTACACCTCCGTCCATATAAAGCCTCATAGGGTGCCATGCCGATAGTGGCCTGATAACTATTGTTGTAAGCAAATTCCGCTAAGCACAAATATCTGCACCAACTGCCCTTGAAATCTAAAGCACCAGCTCTGAGCATATCTTCTAGTACTTGATTAACTCTCTCTATCTGACCATCTGTCTGAGGATGGAAAGCTATGCTAAACTTCAGTTTGGTGCCTAGTACTGTCTGTATGCACTCCCAGAAGTGCGAAGTGAACCTACTGTCCCTATCTGAAATGATAGTCCTAGGTACTCCATGTAGTCTGACGATCTCCTTGAGGTATAACTGAGCTAGTTGTTCCATGGAATAGGAGATCCTGATGGCTAGGAAGTGGGCAGACTTAGTCAATCTGTCTACTATTACCCAGATTGCATCATATCCATTCGTTGTTCTGGGTAGTCCCACTATGAAATCCATAGAAATATCTTCCCATTTCCATTCTGGAATCTGAATAGGCTGCAGAACTCCACCTGGTCTCTGGTGCTCTGCTTTGACTCTCTGGCAGGTCAAGCAGGTACTGATATATCTGGCCACGTCTCGCTTGAGTCCAGACCACCAGAACCTTTGCTTTAAATCTTGGTACATCTTGGTAGAACCAGGATGCATAGAGTACGGGGTACTGTGGGCTTCTTCTAAAATATTCTTTCTTAGTTCCTCATCATTGGGGACGCAAAGGCGGTCTCCAAGGTAGAGGATGCCACTATCTGATACTCGAAACTCTGAATTTTCTGCCTCTTGGATCTCCTGCTTGATCTTCTGGATCCCTGGGTCTTGACTTTGCTTTCTTTGTATATCCACAAGCAGGGTTGACTCTAGAGTCAATGCAGAAAGTTGCCCAATTATTACCTCGACTCCAAAATCCTTTATTTCTTTCTGAAGTGGTAGAGACAGTGATGATAGGGACATCAGTGCTGCACAGGATTTTCTGCTCAGTGCATCTGCCACTTTATTAGCTTTACCTGGGTGGTAGAGGATTTCACAGTCATAATCTTTGACCAACTCTAGCCACCTGCGCTGCCTCATATTCAGATCCTTCTGAGTGAAGAAGTACTTCAAACTCTGATGGTCTGTGAAGATTCTGCACTGCACTCCATACAGGTAGTGTCTCCAGAGCTTCAGTGCAAAAACCACAGCTGCTAGCTCAAGGTCATGAGTAGGGTAATTCTTCTCATAGTCCTTGAGCTGTCTGGAGGCATATGCTATTACTTTACCGTCTTGCATGAGGACAGCTCCAAGGCCCATCTTGGATGCATCACTGTAGATGTCAAAGGCCTTGTCACTCTCTGGAACCGTCAGGATGGGAGCACTAGTCATCTTTCTTCAGTTCTAGAAGCTGTGCTCGCATTTATCTGACCACTCAAACTTCTGTTCTTTCTGGTCAGGCTGTGAGTGGAGAGGCTATTCTGGAAAAGTCCTCCACAAATTTTCTGTAATATCCTGCCAGGCCTAAGAAGCTTCTGATTTCACTGGCATTCTTGGGTCTACACCAGTTGCTGACTGCTTCTATCTTGGCTGGATCAACTTGAATGCCTTCTTTGGATACAATGTGACCTAGGAAGGTCACATGATCTAGCCAAAACTCACACTTTGAGAATTTTGCATAGAGCTTCTCCTGCTGAAGGATCTGCAGCACTATCCTCAAGTGTGTAGCATGGTCCTCTGGAGTCTGTGAGTATATGAGAATATCATCAATAAATACAATGACGAATTTATCGAGATACTCCCTGAAGATGTGGTTCATCAGCTCCATGAAGACTGCTGGAGCATTGGTTACTCCAAAAGGCATCACTACAAATTCGTAGTGGCCGTATCTTGTCCTGAAGGCCGTCCTGGGGATGTCACTTTCTTTAACCTTTAGCTGATGATACCCAGAACGCAGATCTATCTTCGAGAACACTGTAGCCCCTTTGAGTTGATCAAATAAATCATCTATTCTAGGAAGGGGGTACTTGTTCTTGATGGTTACCTTGTTCAGAGCTCTGTAGTCTATGCACAGACGCATAGACCCATCCTTCTTCTTGACGAAAAGTACAGGAGCTCCCCAGGGTGAATGACTCGGGCGAATGAAGCCCTTGTCTAGTAGCTCCTGGAGTTGCTCTTGTAATTCCTTCAACTCTGCTGGAGACATACGATATGGGGCCTTCGAGACCGGACCGGTACCTGGCACTAGCTCGATCTCGAATTCCACTTCTCTGTTGGGAGGTAGTCCAGGTAGTTCTTCTGGGAAACTTCTGGATACTCGCAGACTACCCGTACATCCTCCTGCTTGAGCTTTCCTTTGCTTCTAGTCCACTAGCGTGCAAGAAAACCAGCACACCCTTGTCTAGCATCTGGTGGGCTGCCAAGGCTGAGAGGAATTTCTGAGTCTTCCTCTTGGGGCTCCTTGAAATTCGAATGGTGGTTCTCCTTCTGGGCTGAAAACCACCTTCCTCCGGCCAGTCCACTGAAGCGCTGTACTTACTGAGGAAATCCATGCCCAGTATGATGTCGAAGTCTTGCATCGCAAGGACTATCAGATCGACATATAGCTCTCGGTCTGAAATCTTGATTGGCACAGCCCGGAGCCGCTGGGTGGATTCCATGATCTCCCCTGAAGGGAGAGTTGTCAGGAATCTGGACTCCCAACTCTCTGCAGGCACCTGTAACTTACTAGCAAAAGGTACTGATACGAAAGAATGGGTCGCCCCAGTGTCAAACAGTGTAGTAGCTAAATGCTGAAAAATAACTATTTGACCTGTTACGACCGTGGAGGCGCTGGCAGCTTCTTCCTTCGTGAGGGAAAAGACTCTGGCATTGGTTGAAACTGGTGCTGCTTCCAACCCTCCCTGACTGATCTGAGGTCCCTCCAGTATAGTAGGCATGTAATGTAACTGAGGC
>JAGFNQ010000365.1:1042296-1054031 GCA_024364735.1 Boesenbergia rotunda | reverse complement strand
TCAGGCTGAGCTCCATGTAGTCTAGGCTCACCATCATCAGACTCATCCGCAACATCTCCAACACTTAGACTTTCATCCAATCCTAGTCTCCTAAGTTCGAATTGAACTCCCTCTACATCATCTGAATGATCAATCACTCTTGGGATCTCCTCAAATACAATGTCAGAAGATTCTTCAATTAACTTAGACTTCTTGTTGTAGACTCGGTAAGCTTTGCTAACAAGCGAATACCCGACCAGTATCCCTTCATCAGCTTTTGCTGTGAACTTTCCAAGATGATCCTTGGTGTTTAGAATGAACACCTTACATCCAAACACCTGGAGATGTTTAACTGTAGGTGGTCTTCCAAACCAAAATTCATGTGGAGTCTTTCCTTAAAATCTATGGATGAGAACTCGGTTTTGCACATAGCAGGCTGTGTTTACAACTTCAGCCTATAAGTAGCTCGGTAAAGAGTACTCATTATGCATGCATCGTGCAGCCTTTTGTAAGACTCGGTTCTTTCTCTCTACAACACCATTTTACTGTGGTGTTCTAGGAGTAGAGAACTCATGTCTATATTCTTTTTCTTGACAAAATTCTAAAACCCTATGATTTTGAAATTCTCCTCCATGATCACTCCTAATGGTTTTGATTGTTGTAGATTTTTTATTTTCAATTCTTCTACAAAAAGAAATAAAAATGTCTAAGGTTTGATCCTTATGTTTTAGAAAATAAGTCCATGTATATCTAGTATAGTCATCAACAATTACAAAGCAATATCTACTACTATTCAATGAAACTACGGTACTATAATCAAACAAGTCCATATGAAATAAATCTAAAGCGGTAGAGGTACTTACAATGCTTTTACCTTTATGAGACGCTTTTGTTTGCTTACCCATTTGACATGTATCACATAACTTTTCCTTTTCGTACTTGATGCTTGGTAAGCCTCGTACAAGTCCTTTGCTGGCCAATTTTCGGATGTTCTTCATGTTCACGTGAGCCAACCTCTAGTGCCAAAGCCAAGACTCTTCTTCTTTTGACATGAAACACTTAATAGAGGCATTAGTAGCACTTTTAAAGGAAACTTGATAAATGTTGTCTACTCTTATGCCTACTAGTACCGTGTCATGTGTGTCATTATGTCTAACTAGACATTGACTTGGGTAAAATTCAATTGTGTATCCCGCATCACACAATTGACTGACACTTAGGAGATTGAAGGTCATCCCCATGACTAGAAGGGCATTCTTGATCCTAAGTCATTCAGATATTTGAATGTCTCTTATTCTTACAACCTTAAGACTACCATTGTTACCAAATGATGCATTACCTCTACTTTTGCTTTATAGGGTAGTGAATAATGATTTATCCCCGGTCATGTGTTTGGAGCTCCCACTATCAACAAACTAAGTTGATAGATGCTCCCCCTCAGTGCCTACACAACACGAAAGATAGATGATTTAAATACCCAAACCTTGGGACCTAATGCACCTACAATGCAAGATTTTAGCACCCATGACTTGGTCATTTTCTTTCTAATTCCTTGAACCCTAGAAGCATTTGATGATTTAAAATGGGTTCTAGACATCAATGAGACAAAGCTAGGTTCCTTAGGTCGGTAACCTATACCAGCCTTGTTGTAGACTGCTCTTTGAGCGTTAAGGATCATGTCCAAGGTCTTAGAGCTCGTTGAAAATTTCTCAAGAAGATTCTTGAGTTTTTCAACTTCACTCTTCAAGGCCTTATTTTCATCCTCAAGTACCTCAACATGTAAATCATTTATATCATCATCCTTGGAGGTTTTCAATTGTTCTACCTCTAATTTTATAGACTTCACCTTGTCCTTAGATTTCTTAAGCAAATTAGTTAAACAAGCTATAGTTCTATAACATTTATCAAGTTCGGGAGAAATTACCTCTTCATCATCCGAAGATGATGCAGCCGCGGTTGATGAATCACTTGGCTCATCACTACTCTCCATGTGTGAGTCTTCTAAAGCTATAAGAGTCACGTGACGGGTGCTCTTCTCCTCCTTCTCCTCCTCAGATGAGCTAGATGAGGACTCTATTGGTGCAAGATGCATCAGTGATGTCCTCTAAGTGATTCAATGTTTGATAATATGCTTAAGTCAGTAATACATTGAACAAGGGAAGGGTGAGTGAAGAAAAGAATACCTAAGTGAACCAAAGTCCTAGTTGTTAAGGCAATCGGCCCTAAAATGATTGGAAGATCATGATTTTGATGTGTGTGTGTGAATATGTTTAAGGTTAGAGTGTTATGTTATATTTGATGTGTGATTGAGTTTACAGGACTTGGAGAATCACACATGGTGAACATATCTGAGGGACGAGAGCCGAGGGAGGAGGACTCCAAGAGCAAGCCGGGAAGTGGACTTTAAGGGCACACGTGAAGGGTGGCATGGAGGCATGCCAAGGGAAGGCTTGTGTGTGCATCCGAGGGACGAGAGCCAGAGGAAGATGACTTCAAGGGGCAAGCCAAGGGAGTGAACCTGAAGGCACACGTGAAGGAGAATGTGAAGAATGACTGTAAGTTAGTGGGCAATCGACTGGCCAGAGGGCAGTCGACTGCCAAAACTCACAGAAAGATTACAGCCACTTACCAGTCGACTGGCCCATAGGCAGTCGACTGGTAGTTCCCAAAAACTAGTCGTTGGCTAGCAATTAATACTAGGTCAGTCGACTGCCCCAGGGGCAGTCGACTGGTGCAGCCCTGGACAAACTGCGAGTCTGTCATGTTCTCTTATATAAAGAGGACCTTTTTGCACGTGAACGGTACAGTTTCGTACTGTAACGTGGTGCTGTTCGTGCTTAGAGTCTTCTCATCTTCCTCTCTCTCCAATCATTGTATTCTGTTAAGAGGAAGATAACACCGTTGTAAGGGTTTCTCCACCTAAAGGAGAATTTTCATAGTGGAGGTGGAGTACGTGCGTGGATCCTTGGATTAGTCACCCATTTGGGTGGATACCAAGTAAATTCCGGTGTTAGCATTGCTCTCTCTCTTCCTTTGCATATTATTGTTTGTATTGCGCTATCTTCTGTGTAGAGAAACAACGAAAAGTGCTATTCACCCCCCCTAGCAACGTCTTCGATCTATCAATTGGTATCAGAGCCGGTTCGTTTCGGAAGAACTCACCGTCGACCGGAGCAAAGATAAATGGCATTTCAAGACGGATACAGCACTGCACGGCCACCCTTCTTCGACGGGAACGACTTCGCATACTGGAAAGGTAGAATGTAGTATTATCTTATGAATGATATTGAAAACTAGATTAGTATTGTAAATGGATTCGATGCACCTGTCGACGAAAGAGGAGAGCCGACACCCATGAGATCGTGGTCGAAGGAGGTCATGAAGAGGGCGCAGTCAAATGCCAAGGCCACCACCACACTTCAGTGCAGGCTCTCAATGGAGCAACTCAACAAGGTGGGGTCATTCAAGAGCGCCAAAGAGTTGTGGGACAAACTGGTGGAACTGAATGAAGGGTCCAATGAGTCCAGAAGGGCAAAGAAGGACTTGCTCGTAGCCCAACTCCAATCACTGTCCATGAAGAGCAACGAAACTATCAGCCAGCTGCATGGAAGGGTAAAGGAGATCATCAATGAACTCCATGTGATTGGAGAAAAGATTGAAAATCGGGATCTCGTCAGGTACGTCCTACAAGCCTTCCCAAGAACAACTTTGTGGGCATCAATGGTTGATGCCTACAAAGTATCAAGGGATTTATCTCTAGTTAAATTAGATGATCTGTTCTGTGAATTTGAACTGCATGAGCAAGCTAATGTCTCGACCAAAAAGAAAGGTATAGCTTTTATTACAGAAAAGGAGAAGAAGAAGAGGAAGGAGAAGAAGAAGGTGGTCTACTCCTCCTCATCCGACTTAGAGGAGTCCAGTGCCTCTATGGATAGCGATCAAGAGGCTTTCATGGTAAGAAAAATGCGTAAGGCTTTCAAAAATTTTTCTAACAAGTCTTATGCTAGGAAAGGGTCCAAAGGCAAGGGTAAGGCCAAGGACATCATTTGCTACAACTGCCACCAAGAGGGACACATAAAGAACGAGTGCCCTCAACTAAAGAGAAGAGATGAAAAGAAGGAGGAGAAGAAGAAAGGTGACAAGAAGAGGTCGAAGGGAAAGGAGAAGAATGCCACCAACCTCAAGGCGACTTGGGATGATCCTTCATCCTCGGAGGAAGAAGAGGAGCAAGTGTCTCACTTTGCTCTCATGGCAGTGGACCACTCAGAGTCATCAGATGATGAAAGAAACTCGAGCAGTGAAGATGAGAGTGCCTCATCATCATCATTCGAGTCAGAAACTTCGGTAAGTGAGGTATACAACTTACCCTCCTCCACTTTAGTTAAAATTATTTCTAGCACCAACATGGATTTAGCTAAAGCTAGAAGTAAGATTAAGGACTTGAAAGATGAAATTGTCATGCTTAGAGTAGAGTCTACAAAACTTAAGGAAGACTTACATGCTTGTTCTCTTACATCACATGATTCATGTTTTGAAATTGAAAATAGGGAACTAAGGAAAAAGGTAGAGGATCTCACAAAGACACTTAAGAAATTTCAAGTGGGCTCTAGCAACTTAGATATGATAATTAACAGTCAAAGGGGGTCATCTATAACAAGGCCGGATTAGGATATAGGCCAAAAACCAAGGAAGTGACCTTTGTCTCACTCATGGGTAGGATTGGTGCATCTAGGAGATAAGGGACTAAGGGAAACATCAAGAGGGCGTGGGTACCTAAGAAATTTTTAAATGATGCTTGTGGATCAAAAATTTGGGTACCAAAAGAGTATGTTTTCCATGTTGTATAGGTGAAGGTGAAGGAGACCTCAACCCTGTGGATAGTAGATAGTTGGTGCTCAAGACATATGACCAGAGATGTGAGCAAGTTCACTACTATTAGCTACCTAATAAAAGGGACGGTCTCCTTTGGAAATAGTGGAAAACTGAAAATAATTGGTAGGGGCACCATTGAGGTATCTCCTACAATTTCCATACATAAGGTACTTTTAATTAAAGACATGAAGTTTAATTTACATAGTGTAAGTCAATTATGTGATGCGGGCTATAGGGTTGAATTTCATGCTAGGAAGTGTCTAATAAGACAAAGTGAATCCGATAATGTCATACTAGAAGGGTATAGAGAGGCTAACTTGTATTATCTTGATCTTGCTTTTGCTACTAACAATTTGGCTAAGTGTTTCATGTCTAAAGAAGAAGAAGGGTGGTTGTGGCACCGGAGGCCTGGACATGTCAACATGAGAAGCATTGCAAGAGTGGCCAAGGAAGAGTTGGTGAAAGGGCTACCTATGATCAAGTATGAGAAGACAAAATTGTGTGATACATGCCAAGAGGGTAAGCAATCAAAATCATCACACTAAGGTAAAACCCTAACCACTATTACTTTACCATTAGAACTCTTATACATTGACTTGTTTGATTGCCATAGTACTTGATCTCGAGCCAACTTGCGTGTAGCCTGGCCCGGCAGCTGGGAGCTTAGTCAGAAGGAAGATGGTTAGTGGGCTGTAAGGGCCCGTCGGATAGGTGTCGAGCGGGCTTAGGTCCCTGAACCTACGCGTGGTGGCCCGCGCTCTTTAGTATCAGTCTAACCCCGGATCGGATGTTCATGCTCTAAGACTCATCTTGGTTTGGCTCCCCACTGATGCGTGGCAGCCCACGCTCCGGGGGTAAGCCTGAATCAGAGGAGGCGTTACTCAGTGCCCCCAGTCGGCACCCTCGTAGGCTCTCAGACGGCCTCATCCCTCAGTGCCCCCAGTCGGCACCCTCATAGGCCCTCAGTCGGCTTAATCCCTCAATGCCCCCGGTCGGCACCCTCATAGGCCCTCAGTCGGCCTCATCCCTCAGTGCCCCCAGTTGGCACCCTCTGTAAAATCTGACACTTTTGACTAGGTTCCGAAAATTTTCGGAGGATTACCAGATAGGTTCCGGGGCTTCCGAGTCCTTGGACACAAAATTAGGGATCAAAAGTTAATGAGACAAACAATTACAAGGACTAAAATGTAAGTAAGTTTAAAACTAGGGGTGATCTTGCAATTAGAAGGAAGTTGGTTGGACTAAAGTGCAAAATGGCCTCTCTTATATTCCTTAACCTAAACTCTTCGGCCGCCGCATTCCATTTAGCCCGATCCCGTGCCTTCGCTCGCTGCCCTAGCCCGAACCCAACAGCCGACGGCCGACCTTCTTCTCTTCCACTGCCTTTCCCCTCTCCTTCACGCGACGCCGGCTACCAGGGTGGCCTTCTTGGTGATTGATCGGCGCTGTAGAGGGCCGACACTCGATTGGGGTTTCTTCTCATTCGTTGCCGCAAAGCGTTGGGGCGAAGTGGGGTGGGCGATAGGGAACAGCTAGGTCGCTTGTTATCCTGGTAAGCTCTATGTTCCTTAGATCTCAATCCTTGATTCCCTTGGTGAGTTGTGCTGCGATTGTGATTTCGGTGTGGGTACTAATCAGACAATCTCTCCTTCCAGTGGGGATCCTATTCTCCCTTAATCGGAGAAGATTCGGTGTTCGAAAGTGGATATGATGGGAAGGAGGAGCTCACCTATTTTGGGTCAGTTCCGCCGGAGTTGAGCAGAAGAGTCCCGACTTTCCATCAAAGGTAAGATCTCTATTCGATCTTCATCTGTGCTGGAACAGGATGTTAGAAATCTAGGATTTCGAATGTGGTCTCTGTTAGAATTTTTCTTTCTGTTGATACACTGTGTAATTTGCAGTGGTTGCGTGAGCTTCATTGTTGGGTGGAGATTGCTTCCACTTGCTGTGTGGATTAGAAATCGGACTTCATTCCGTCATCTCCTGCTTGCTGTGTGCTCCGGCAGTTTTGGAGCTAGGGTAAGAGGTAATTGGATTGGATTAATTGAATTAAGTGGGATTAGGTTGTTAATATTGCTGCTGTTAATCATGGGGTCGTATTGAGTTTGATTAAGAATAGATTAGCTTGGATGATCTGCGTTGAATTTGAAATAGACCTAAATCTTAATTACGTGGGGTAATTGGGAAAACCTTTCATTTAATTATGAGAGATTGAATGAAAAGGAAATGATTCGGTAAACCCTAAAAAGGATTAGAGACTGATTAGCTAGTGGTTAGTTTTGTAATAGCTAATTAAATCTATCCCTGATACAGGGACTTGATTTGCTTTACGGTTGCGGATTATATTGGACGGGTGGTTCTCCCCTTTTGATACGGACTTCTACTTTTGGAGGCGGGTACCCTTTGACTTATCTATCTTGATATTGTCATTTTGTTATGCATAGAATGTTATAGATAGCAGTAAGATTCTACGCTATCCCTGTTTATTATGCCAGTTCTGGATACTTGTTGTTCATCCCTGAGTTATTCTGCTGTTAGTTCCATACAGTCTCAGGTATTGTCATATCCATTTGTATGCTAGAGATCGGGGTATTGTCTCCTACATTTGACCTTGAGGGATTGGTAGTTTTCTGGTCAGTATACCTTGTAGGTTACCTGTATTCCTATTATAGGATTTCAGACTGAGACTTAATATACTGAGGACTTGGGAGGGAGGTATGTGTATCTATCATACACCATCCTTGCACTGTTGCATGCCGGCGATCAGCGACTCCCTTGTGGTTGAGCCTAATCGTCTTCCGGTACATGACGGGCACACACGGCCACTCATGGGTTAGTGGATACCGTAGATGTGTGCATTTGCCCTGTATTGCTCCGTTCGGCCACTATTGGAGGGTGAGCGCGGGCGTGGTAGCAAGCAGGGATCCCTTCTCGTACTGAGCCATGAGGAGATGAGAGCTTGACTCCCCCATTGCTTGGGGTCGGAGCGGAGTCTCCACCAGCATCCTGTCCACCCGGTCACTCAGGAGCAGTGATGGCAGGGTGTACAGTTGTCAGAGCCCTACCCGTTCAGACGTCCCTATGACAGGTGTACGTTGATCTGTCTGGTGTCAGGGGTGACACATGTCATTGCACCATGTGCATACTTTGCATCGTGCATTGTTTGCTGTACTTGATTCTTGCACTTGTTTGACATTGCATATTCTGGAGACTTGTTATCTGAGCTTATATGTCTATTGGTTTTTCTCTGGTATTTCTTACCCTCTATACAGGTTAGATGGATTCAGGTATATATCTATTTCGGTATGTTCAATACTAGTCTTTCCCTACTGTTGCTATGAGACTGTAGTTGCTGAACTCTTATTGTTGATATAACCTTCTATGCATATCTGTTGGGTATTCGCTGAGCTATGGACTCACCCCGTTGCCATATATGTTTATTTCAGGTTGATGTCTGCGAGGAGATCCCGAGCCGCCAGTCCCCAGCTCCAGCGGAGCTCTTTTTGGCTTTCCGTTGTTTCATTTATGGACCCTGTAGTATTTACTATGCTTCCGCTATTTTGTTTTGAACATGTATGCACATTTTATTTGATGGTATTGTACTTTTGAGTCCTATGTTGGACTTCGTTTGGTTTTGGTTTTGTTCCTGCCCCCTGGCAGCTCAGGTGAGTTCGGATTTGGTTTTTCGATAGATATAATCATATAACTGTTGTTTCTGTATATATCTGAGGCCTGAGGCCCTTTAAACTGCGTGGTTGTGCTTTATATATATTGTGTGTGATATATTCATCTGTATGTGTGTGTAAATTGTCCGCTAGACAGGGGAGGTGCTGTCCGATTTTTCTATTGGATCAGCGGCTCCTAGGTCTCGGGGCGTGACACCCTCATAGGCCCTCAGTTGGCACCCTCATAGGCCCTCAGTCGGCCTCTATACCTAATGCCCCAGTTGGCACAACCACTCCCTGACACCAGACTGCCAGAAGCTGTACGGGGTCGGTGCAGAACTGAAGTCATCCTGGTCCCAAGTGACGGATATCTCGTCGAGGTATTGATCTTCCTGCCATATCCTGTCCCCCCGTACCAAGCCCACATACCCTGATGTCAGGCCGAACGGCGTCCAACGGCGCCAACCCTTAAGTTGACAGTGCCCCTTTCCTTAATACTGCATGTGCTACTTTATCCTGCCACCTCTAGACATGTATTACCTTGTCCTCGCTATATGACAATAGGTGGCAGGCGGGGCAGGAGCTGTCAGCTTCCCCGGCTATATAAGCCTCCTCATTCCGCCTTTCTTAGGTACGCGCGATAGTGCAATTCCATACTATTCTATTGCTTTCCATCGCCACCGTCGAGTGCTAACTTGACCGTCGGAGTGCCTGGTCGGGGACTTTTCCCGACGGGTTTTAACGGTCTCTGTCCTGCAGGTTACAGGTGATCTGGCTCATTAGACCACCTCAGCGATCTCGCTCTCTCCGAAGGCTCACTCAGCTGTAGGGGCATCCAATTCACTTCGCGACAGGATCAAATTTGGCGCTAGAAGGAGGGACACCAGCAGCCTGATCGAAAGTGAAGATGGCTGATCCCAACCAGATGATTGTGGATGTCTCTCGCAAGGAGTACGAGGTGCTGATGGCTACACGAGCGTAGAGGGCTTCTCAATGGCCCTCACAAGCCACCAGCCAAGGGCTTCAGGGCCCGGAGTTGGCTGCGCGCCGGACTTCAGGAGGACAAGGCAGGCCCGCTAGGCCTGAAGGTGGCTCTGCACCTCCCCCTGTGGTCGTTCCCTGGGACCAAGGCGGTGAGGCTCATTCGGTGTCCGCAGAGGCCTCAGTGTCCAATCCGGTGCCAGGGAGGCGACCGGACAAAGGAAAGGCTCCCGCTGACCCTGCTTCAGCTACACTGGTACGCAGTCCTTTTGCTCCCTGCGTTTTGGAGGACCCTGTGTCCCGCCACCTCCGTTTCTTCACCGTCCACAAATATACGGGAACCATGAATCCAGAGGAGCATTTGATGAAGTTCGTGTTAGTAGGAGCCCTAGAGCCAATTATGTGATGATTGACTAGGGACATTTTGTATCATATTCTATTATTAATAAAGGCATGTTTGGTTATTATACTTACATTGTATTCTGTGCCGAATAACTAAGTATAATAATGTCCTTGTGTAGTAGGTTCTTATTTACATTATATCGATTGGTTGAATCGATAGTGAGATAATGTAGAGAACACTTCACTAAATTATTCCTAGTCAAGCATTAATATTCAGGGACAATATTAATGCATGGAGACTAGCATGTAGGTCAACTGATGACTTGAGCTCACAAGTCATGGATATGTGATATCAAGTTGACACATGGGTATACATTGGAGAATGTGTACTGAATGACCCGCCATGAGAAAGTTTCATAGATTGTCATATGAGTGTCATAGACTTTCTCATGTGATTATTGGTATGAATAGTCCTTAGACCTGAAGTCACTACGGTTCCCTACATAAGGAGTTATGTACTTTGGTATCGTCAAACGTCACCCGTAACAGGGTGGACTATAAAGGCGATCACTGGGTATGTAATGAATTATGAGGAGGGATTTGAGTGATGTAGATGAGATCTATCCCTCCCATATGACGGGAGTGATATCTGTGGGCCCCTTGATCGAGTAGGACCACTGAAACGCATGGCCATGCTCAAATGAGTCAATATGAGATATTGAGCTCATTTGTTTGAGTGAGTCTACTCGGGAATCAAGAAACACAAGATTGATTGAGGATGACACGGTCTATTCCTCATTGGTCAATCTAGATATCAAGGATAGAAGGACAAGGTCATACACTATCATAGTCACGGAGGTTTAGTCGAATCTCGACTTTTCTTGTTACTTGGGTAGCAATGATGCATTGCTAGATGTCACTCATTGCTTATGTGTCTAAAGTGTTTGGGCGCAATGTCAATGTCACGAGAACCTATTGGTTCACACACAAAGGACACAATGCTTCGGGAAATCTGTTCAGCAGATCTGCTCTCGAGTTGGGAACTCGGGAGACCTGAGCCCGAGTGGGATCTCGGGATGTCAGTTAGGAAGACCGAGTCAGGAACTCGGCAAGTCCGAAATCCGAGTTGGGAACTTGGGAGTCCGAGCCTGAGCGTGAGTCAGGGACTCGGGAGATCTGAGCCCGAGTTGGGAACTCGGGAGGTCCGTTCGGGGGACTCGAGTTGGGAACTTGAGAGAGACCGAGTCGGAGGTCGGCGGGCCGAGTCGGAGCTCGACGGATTGGGTCGGCACTCGGCGGATCGGGTCGGCACTCGGCAGACTGGGTCGGAGCTCGGCAGACTAGGTCGGGAGCTCGCCACTCGGGAGACTTGGTTGGGAGACCGAGTCGGGAGCCCGAGAAGCCCGGTCGAAGTTGCATGGAGGAAAGAGAAAAGTCTCTTTTCATTGGATGAAAAGATTCTTTTCTTGCATGGGAAATGATAAAGAGCCACATAAAAATATGTGCTCTTTATTGGGAAGCCAAAGAGACAGAAACCTCTTCATATTCATGGGATGACTATAAAAGAGGGTCTTGTGACTTTGGATGAGCTCTCCTTCTCCTCTCCTTCTGCCCTTTCTTCTTCCCTCCCTCATCTTCCTCCTTTGGCCGAAACCCTACTGTAGGGTTCTTGGTGTTCTGCGAGCTACCTCAAGTTGCTATCACAACTAAGGTAGCTCTCCCGAAGTTGAGAGATTGTGTCCGTGTGGATACGAGTAGAGGCACGGACACTTGAACGTGCAAGAGATCCGGCGCACCTTGGACGAGCGGGATAAGCAAAGGGCACGCTCCGAAGGTATATCTTCTTTAGAAGTAGATGTAGTTCAACTTTGTACGAGTTTTTCTTTCGCATGGATC
>JAGFNQ010000365.1:989456-1038916 GCA_024364735.1 Boesenbergia rotunda | reverse complement strand
ATGATTGACTAGAGGCATTTTGTATCATATTCTATTATTAATAAAGGCATGTTTGGTTATTATACTTACTTTGTATTCTGTGTCGAATAACTAAGTATATAAGTCCTGGTATAGTAGTTCTTATCTACATTATATCGATTGGTTGAATCGATAGTGAGATAATGTAGAACACTACCTAAATTTCCTAGTCAAGCATTAATATTCAGGGACAATATTAATGCATGGGACTAGCATATAGGTCAACTGATGACTTGAGCTCACAAGTCATGGATATGTGATATCAAGTTGACACATGGGTATATATTGGAGAATGTGTACTGAATGACCTGCCATGAAAAAGTTTCATAGATTGTCACATGAGTGTCATAGACTTTCTCATGTGACTATTGGTATGAATAGTCCTTAGACCTGAAGTCACTACGGTTCCCTACATAAGGAGTTATGTACTTTGGTATCGTCAAACGTCACCCGTAACAGGGTGGACTATAAAGGCGATCACTAGGTATGTAATGAATTATGCGGAGGGATGTGAGTGATGTTGATGGGATCTATCCCTCCCATATGACGGGAGTGATATTTGTGGGCCCCTTGATCGAGTAGGACTACTGAAACTCATGGTCATGCTCATATGAGTCAATATGAGATATTGAGCTCATTTATTTGAGTGAGTCTACTCGGGGATCAAGAAACACAAGATTGATTGAGGATGACACGGTCTATGCCTCAATGGTCAATCTAGATATCAAGGATAGAAGGACAAGGTCATACATTATCTTAGTCACGGAGGTTTAGTCGGATCTCGACTTTTCTTATTAGTTGGGTAGCAATGATGCATTGCTAGATGCCGCTCATTGTTTATGTGTCTAAAGTGTTTAGGCGCATTGCGAACGTCACGAGAACCTATTGGGTCACACACAAAGGACACAATGCTTCAGGAAAGTTGATTGGAAGATCTGAGCCTGAGTTGGGAACTCGGGAGATCTGAGCCCGAGTTGGGAACTCGGGAGACCTGAGCCCGAGTTGGGAACTCGGGAGGTCAGTTCAGGGAACTCGAGTTGGGAACTCGAGAGAGATCAAGTCGGAGCTCGGCGGGCCGAGTCGGAGCTCGCTGGGCCGGGTCGGAGCTCGGCGGGCCGAGTCGGAGCTCGGCGGGCCGAGTCGGAGCTCGGCGGGCCGAGTCGGAGCTCGACGGACTGGATCGACACTCGGTAGACTGGGTCAGAGCTCGACAGACTGGGTCGGGAGCTCGCCACTCGGGAGACTTGGTCGGGAGACCGAGTCGGGAGACCGAGTCGGAAGCCCGAGAGGCCCGGTCGGAGTTGCATGAAGGAAAGAGGAAAGTCTCTTTTCATTGGATGAAAAGATTCTTTTCTTGCATGGAAAATGATAAAGAGCCACATAAAAAGATGTGCTATTTATTGGGAAGCCAAAGAGACACAAACCTCTTCATATTCATGGGATGATTATAAAAGAGGGTCTTGTGACTTTGGATGAAGTCTTCTTCTTGCCTTAGCTTTTCCCCTTCCCTTCCTCTCTTCTTCCTCTCCTCCCTTTTGGCCAAAACCTTATTGTAAGGTTCTTGGTGTTCTGCGAGCTACCTCAAGTTGCTAGTACAACTAAGGTAGCTCTCCTGAAGTTGAGAGATTGTGTCCGTGTGGATACGAATAGAGGCACGGATGCTTGAACGTTCAAGAGATCCGGCGCATCTTGGACGAGCGGGATAAACGAAGGGCACGCTTCAAAGGTATAAACAGTAGATAAATCTATTAGATAGATAGCTTTGTACGAGTTTTTCTTTCGCATGGATCGCTCGTGGGTTCTTGTTTCCTCTGCATTTTTATTGTTTTGTGTCAGGAGAACCCAACAATCCCTTCTTCCGACACGAATGTTCTCTTTTCCTCTTCCACTCTTGTTTTCTCCAACGATTGAAGCATCTTGCAATGAATAACTTGGGTGCCTATTTATAATGGGGATCCAGAGGACTAAAAGGGTAAATTTACCCATATGAAGAGTGGGCTACATGGATTTCATTAACCACCCATGTTTCCCACATTCCCACAATCCATTACCAACAGTATGCCGGCTAGTTAACTCTCTTCTATTGTCATGGTCCTTGTAAAATGATAAGAATTTCTTGAAAATGAATTTGCCATCATTATTATTGGTTTGTAATGCGTCAAAAATCTACTGTCATGCTTGATGCTGAGATAGATGTCTCGAGTAGAGATGAAGCCCTATATGAAGTTATCCAACAAAGTCTCTCTGATCGATGCTTAAGTCACTCCCAAAGCATGATAGCAAATAAAATAGAAAATGTGGAAGATTAGGTCCTTTCTGTATGTAATTCATCATTGACTTTAATAGATATATATCATTATTGATACCCTAATTCTAAGGTTTTAGGACCCTAGGGGTCATGAGCATTAATACAGCTCATGGAGAAGCCATGCCTAACTATACCTCATACTTTTAAGCATCATGTCTAATTCCGGTCGGTACCTTTGAGGGTTGTGTCTAATTATAGTCCATGCTTGCAGGGACATGTTCAATTATGATCGTTACCTACAAGGATCCTCTCCAATTGTGGCTTATATTTATGAGAGTTATATTCAATTATGGTCCATTCATGCAAGATCGGAAGCATGGAGAGGACTAGGGGAGCATAGCTACAACGCTCAGAGGGAAAAATTGAGTCTCGAGCTCGAGAACAACTCCAAGCGTGTGGAACGCTTCAAGAAGACTCAATTGTTGAGTTGTGCAGGGTGTTTTGAGGGTGGAGCTATAAGGACTCAAGTGGTATACCAAAGAGCTGTGTAAGGAACTCAAGATGCCAAGTTATTAATAAAGTAAGAAAAGTAGAGAGAAGAAAAGAACTAACAAAATAACTTTCTTGATTGAATAGCTTGTTCATGAGACATAAAATTTATAGAGGTCTTAGGATGCTTAGTCAAATAAAAAATTATTAATTAATAGATTCATAAAGAAACTATCAATTAACAGATTAATAATGAAAAGGTGTAATCTAATAATATAAATTTGATTTGACTCTGCCAAAAATCTTATTAAATAATTATTCCTTTTTACCCCCGATAAACATAACGGGAGATCTCTTGTTAACATTTAAAAAATTTTAAAGGGCTAAAAGGTAAAGTTTCTCAAATTTAGGGGCTATTGTGCGAATAGCCAAAGTTGGAGGGGCAATTTGCAAAATGGTTAGCCTTAAGTTTCCCTACACAGCCGATCGCGAGCGCAAAACCTAATCACGCGACTTTTCCTCTCCTTCTCCTCACTCGCCATAGCCACGCCCAACTCCTCTTCTCCCCTTTACGAACCCTTGCTGAAGCCGGAGCGCTGCCTCCTCGCCCGACGTCGCGGCCAACTTTCCTTTCTTCTTCCCTTCGCATGCCCTAGCTCGTAGCCGCAGCCAGGCCGATGCCTCTCACGTGACCTCCCTCTTCCTCAAGCGTGGATCGGCCATCAGTCCCTGGAGTTGGGTGTCCTTGTCGTCTTCCCAATCTCCCCACCGGGTGCTGAAACTTCGCAGGATCTGAAAAAGGGACATCCGGCGAAATCAAGGTAAGGGATAGGGGATTTGTTACTTAGTGTTGATTTGGGATTTAGGTTTCGATCCCTGGGCTTTGTATTGATCTTGAAGCTGGGATTTGGGTTCCTTGCCTCGCGTTCACAGATCTGCTGGATTGGTATTGGAATCGTCGGTCCACGATAAACTCAGGTAAGGGTGTTAATTAGGTTGAATCCTTGATCCTGATTTCTGAACAAATTTCAAAGATGAATTAGGGTAGCTCTATCTTGATTATGTGTCACTGTGTGTTGGATTTCTCGGAATTTCTTGATGTGGTTGGTTTCGAATTTGAGCTTCTAATTTCTACGGTGGGTTTCCTCGGATTTCACTGCTTCTTTGTTGTTACATGGCAATGATCTCATCTTGATGTTTCCTTCTTATGTTCTTACTATTCGAACTGGAGTTGGGATGGGTTGGAGTGGAAGATCCTACTATGAGGTTGTTCTTTGGGTTGTTTTGATCGTAGTTTTGTTTTCGCTTATTGTTTCTGATCTAGTTTTTGGATTGTGTTCATGGGATTAATTCTTGATCAGTATAGTAGCCTTGAGCTCCTCTGAGTTGGAGCAGTTCTAGTGGCCTTTGTGCTCCAATTTCTCCTTGCATGGATGTTCTTGGTTGTGAGCTACAAATCGTGCGCATCATGATCAGATTTGGTGTTGATCTATTGGAAGTTGAACTTGGATGGTTTTGGGATCATTTCTATTTGGGTTCTGTGTGTGTTGATCAAATCCCCTTTGGAACAGATCATGTAGGGTTAATCATCAACTTGATCAGTGGGTGGGCTTGATGGATTGCTTGTATGCTCTGCTTGGGGCTTGTTTTGGTGATAGAGAGGCTGCTGTGAGGTGTTCGGCTTCCTGCTGTGGGTTGTTATGGGTTGAGATTAGTTTCACCTATACTAGTTGGACCTGATTATGGTTAGTTAGATAGGTTTGGTTAGGTTTAAGCTGAACCTAACTATGAATAGGATTAGGCTGTCTAAGTAGAGCCTAAGTCCTATAACCTGGTGTAATACAAAATAGCTTTTATATGGTATGGTATGTTAGTTTAGCTAAATTTATATGTTTGATTACAGGATACTGATTGACCTGGATATTCTTGCTGCGGTTTATTCCGGACGGGAGGTTCTCTTCGTTTTCTGACTTCGTCTTATTAAGGCGGGTATCTCTGACTCTTCTTTTAGATTAGCCATAGATATATACTTGATATGCTTTGTTTAGCAATAGAATAATAGATTGTGATATAACTCTTCTATTTGTCTTGCTGATACTGTTTATGCTATACCTGGCATGTGATACCTATATCATTAGGACTTAGGTTATGGTGCATTATCTACGATCCTTGCATATCATGTTGATATAGGTGGACTAGATAGTGGATGCTGTTTGACCAATGTCATGCATCATCGTGCACTGTGCATCACTGTCGATCAGGGGCTCCCTTTGTGGGTGAGTCAGGTCGATAGTCATACTGACCTACCCATACGACCACTCATGGGTTAGTGGTTGACAGAGTATTGGGTAGTGTGCTCTGTGCTGCTCTGCTCATGCACTCATGGGTTAGTGAATCGGAGCGTGGTAGAAAGCAAAGGTTCCTCCTTGAGTAGTCCATATACCAGGAGATGAGAGGGAGAGATCTCTCCCTCATTTATATACATGGGGTAGGGGTAACACTCAGACAGAGATGTCCTCCAAAGATGGCCTGGGGCTGATAGAGATATCGACAGGATAGGTCATGGAGTAGGGGTGTTACACCGGCAGCATTCCGTCTACTCGATCGCTCAAGAGTAGTGATGGCAGAGTATGGACGACAGTCACAACCCTATGTCGGAGGGTGGCCTCTGCTCAGCTTCCTCCCGTACATAGGTGACGATGTCTGACCGACGGCAGGGGTGACCATGTCATTGCACCATGTGCATACGCATATTTTGCACTTGACTGTGTTTGCTATACTTGGATGCTTCATATGATTGACATGCACATACAGGAGACCTTTATCTCATGGTTTTGGCGACTCTGCTACATTGGTATGGTATTTTCTATTCCCTCTTTCAGTCGTACTTATTACTGCCTGTACATATGTTATGTCGATAGCCTATTACACTATTCCTACCTTAGACTATCCTGCGTATATGATGAGATATCCGTTGAGTACTGTGTACTCACCCCGTTAGCTCCTTGTTTTTATTTCAGGATGATCGACTGGAGTGCCCGGCAACCTGTCCCAACTCACGTATTTTCGAGACGATTCTCGGGGTGTGTTTTGGTATTGTGATGGGGTACATGTTGGTACCCTCTTTCTATTCAGTTTGTCTTTTCATTTCTGCTGTTGTATTTGTATTCTGTTAGGTTGTGTAGCATGGCGGTATAGATGTACGTTTGTGTACCATGGAGGCTTTGTTTCGTTTTGTATTGTCGTAAGACGTACCAGTACGCAGCTTTTGACGTTGTTTCGTTTTCTTTGTATGCAGACGTTTGTTCCAGCCCTATAGGCTGTGGTACAAGCGGCTGAGGTAGTCTTAGAGGTTAGGTTTTCAAATTGTCCGCTGGTCGAGGGAGTGGCAGTCCGGTCAGTATCAGACGGGCAGCTCCTCGGGGCGTGACATCTCTGACGTTGAGTTTGCATGATAGTCTATTGAAACGTTGTCTAGATAATGGCTTGGTAAAGATATTAGCAATTTGATCATCTGTAGAAATATAAGAAACAGATAATTGTTTGTTTGTCACGCGCTTTCGAACAAAATGAAAATCAATCTCAACATAATTTGTACGAGCATTAAATAATAGATTTGTTTTAAGATATGTTACTCCAATATTATCACACCAAATTTTTGGTGCAATATGTGATGCAAGATGAAATTCAAAGAGAAGAGATTGAAGCGAAATAATTTCTGACGTTGCATTGGCTATAGCATTATATTCAGCCTTATTGCTTGAACGAGATATTGTAGGTTACCTTTTTCAAATTTCAAGAGACAAGATTTCGTCCAAGAAGTATTGCATATTTACTAGTAGAGTGTCTATCTTCAAGAAAACATGCCCAATCTGCATCGCTATAGGCATATAAATCTCGAGATGAGTGGCGATATAAAAGAAGACCATTTAGAATAGTGTATTTGAGATAGCGATGTATTCTTTTCACACTGTCCCAATTTTGTTCAATAGGTGTATGCATGAACTGACAAGCACGATTTACTACAAATGTAATATCAAGGCGTGTGATAGTAACATACTGTAAAGCTCCAACAATACTTCGATAAACCTGGGAATCATCCATCACCGAAGAGGAAGAAGTTGTAGAGAGGTTATTTGTAGCAATTGGTGTAAAGATCGGGCGTGCTCCATCTATTTTAGCTCTTTGAAGAAGCCCAGTAATATATTTGCTCTAAGAGATGATATAACCTTCATCATGTGGATTAAATTCAATACCAAGAAAAAAATGAGAATTTTTTAAATCTTGAATAGGAAATTCTTGATTGAGAAGGCTTAATAGATTTGTGATGCCCTTTTGATCATTGCCAGTTAATAGAATGTCATCTATATAAATAAGAAAAAAATATCATAGATCCATCATTATGTTTATAAAATAGAGAGGAGCCAATTTTTTATCTAGAAAATTCTTGAGCCTGTAACCATTTAGATAATCAATGAAATCATGCACGAGGAGCTTACCGAGACCATACAAAGATTTTTTGAGGTGGCAAACATGAGATAAAAATTATGGATGAATAAACCCAGGTGGTTGCTCCAAAAATATCGTTTCCACAAGAATACCATGAAGAAATGCATTAGAAATGTCTAATTGTCGGATAGACTAATTAGAACTAATAGTTATTGATAAAAATATTCTAACATACATAATTTTGATGACTGAGCTAAAGATATCATTAAAGTCAATACCTAGTTATTGACTAAATCCTTTGGCTATAAGAGAACCATCAGCTTGATACTTAACACGGAATATTCATTTAGAGGCCACAACATGTTGGTGCCGGAAGCACCATATCGAACCTTGTTTTGATATTGGCAAAGGGTTCAATGTTAAGTATTATTGGTGATGTAACAATGTTACTCAAGTGTGCAGGAAAAGTCCTAGAAACACTAGGCACGAAGTCCTGGTTCTAAGAATTCGACACTAAGTCCTGGCCGCGGGCTGGGCAACTATGTCCTAACATAAGGTTGGGCAATAAGTCTTGGTCATGGACTGGGCACTAAGACCTGGCCGAGGGTTGGGCACCGAAGACCTGGTTCGAGGAATTGGGCACTAAGACCTGGCCGAGGGTTGGGCACTGAAGACCTGGTTCGAGGAATTGGGTACTAAGTCTTGGTCACCGACTAGGCACTAAGACCTGGTGAGTAAAGCTGGGCAAAAGTCCAACCGGAGGAGCCGGTTGACAAAAAGGTAAATTCTCTTGAGAGGAGTAGGTGAGGACACGTTCCCCGTCGAGGGAACAATAGGGATCGGCGACCTAGGGTTCCATTTGGGAGACCCGAAGTCAGAACCAAGACAGTTACGACTGTAAATAATGACTAACATTCTTGCTTAGTTTGTTTTGGAACTAACCTTGGTTGCAGGGACCAAAGGATTGTGTTTCTGCAGCTCAGAACACCCCAAAGGAAGGGGCAGGCAACTGGGCTAGGCGCCCGGGAGGTCTTGGGAGCCCAAGGTAAAAGGCCAAAATAGCAAGGAAGCAAGATCGCTTCGAACTGCACTGGGCTAGGCGCCCGGGAGGTCCCGGGCGCCCAAAGTCAAAGCCAAAGAAGCCATTGAAGCAAATTTGCCATCAAGCCACTGGACCAGGTCATCCTAGGCGACCGAGAGGTCCCGTGCGCCACAGTCAGACCAGGGGCCCAATCGGAGGGGATAAGCGCTGACCGAGCTGCGGATTGAGTTTCTCACAGGTGAAGGCACGTGTCAGGCGCCCCCACTACAAGAATTTTTGCAATCAACAACGCCTAATCGACAACGTTTTTTAAAAAAAACGTTGTCTTTTTTTGTTTTACAACGTTTTTAGTGAAAAGCGTTGTCTATGTGTTTTACTTTTTAATAACGACAACGTTTTATAATGATGCGATGTGCTTAGTGTTGTGGTTTCGGATGAAAGACAACGCTGTTACAAAAGCGTTTTTTAAAAGCGTTGTTGTATTTCTCGCTAAAATAAAAAACACATCCCCTCCCTCCACCTCGCTCATTGCCAACCCTCGGCGGCTCGCGAAAAATCTCTCCGCGCTTCTTTTCTCCGCGAAATATCTCCCTCCACCTCCCTCCACCTCCCTCATTGCCACCTCCCTCGTCCTCTCCTCTCCACGAAATCGACATTGTGTACGATCTGGTGAACATACATCTTCTCCTAGCTCACCACCAAGAAGTATCCTCCACGAGCTCTTCGTCCGTCGAGTGGAAACTGAACCCCAGCGGCAGCATCACGACGCTCGGCACTACCCTCTCCATCTCTCTCTCTCGCAGTAAACCCTAATCCTTTCCCCTTCCTCCCGATCGAACGGGAACGATAAATCTCAGATGCCCGTCGTTGCCTCCGCCCATCCCAAACTTATCCCTTGTTGAAGAAGAGCAAAGATGTTCTACTCCCACTCGTTGCTGGCGAAGAAGAGTCCTCTTGGGATGGTGTGGATTGCCGCCCACCTCCAGAAGATGAAGAAGACTCAGGTTGACGGGGTCGACATCCGGTCTTCTGCAGGTTCATCTCCATTTCATTCCATCCTCTAGGGTTTTTATCGTCCTCAGACCCCATACGGTTCTCTTCTCGATTGTTTAGGTTAGATTTGGTTGTTCAGTCTCGATGGGTTTCTTCGAATCTACATCTTTTGGACGTCTATTACGGAGTTTCCTTTCGCTGTCGCTGCCCATTCTATTCCTGTCGAGTTGAAGAAATGAATCCTTAAATAACAAGTATCTTTTGCGGTCATTATTAATTTTTTGTTCTTATATACAAAGGCAAGATCATATTTTTTATGTGTGTTTTGGTTCGATTTCACTGAAGCTGAATTCTTTATTTACAATATTGTCAAAAAAATGTCTATATGGATAAATGACCCTGTTGCTGTCTCGAGAGCAAGTTTAAGCACGTTCTATGTTTTTTTTTAATTTGACGGAATGGTTACATTGGATCAGAAATGTATGTTTGAGTTGGTTATAACGAGGTATTTGATGAAGGATTCATTGATTTTTCTTTCTTTTTTCTGAATTTTCTCTTTGTTTTTTTTAAAAACATTGTTACAAAATTTTGCATCAGGAAAAGAATGTCTTTTTTCCTTCATAGGATGGCCTGGTCTTATACTTCGGTTTTGTGATGCTTGTTTTTAACTTGTGTGCTTTGGTAGATGAGATTATGTATCCTCGTGCTCCAATTGCTTTGAGACTGTCAGGGCATCTTCTGGTTGGCCTTGTCAGAATATACTCATGGAAGGTGAATTATCTGTTCCAAGACTGTAACAGAATGTTGACCAATATAAGGGTGACCGTTGCTTCGATACAAGTCAATTTACCGCCAAATGCAGATAAAGCTCCATTTGAGTCTATAACATTACCTGAGACCTTTGACCTTGATGCATTGGAATTAGATGAATTAATCAATCCTACTATGTAATTTTTCGCCTTAGATTGTATTGGGAATTCAAGTGGCTGTTAGCTCTTTATAATTGTTTACTTTGTTCACATATTTTGATAGAGGCCCAGACACTCACCAAAAAGATTATGAGCAAATAACTTTGGCAGGTTAGTAAACTTTTTTGATTAAAAAAAGGTGATGTGTGAGATAGGAGTTTGCTAACAATGGATTTATTGTACCAGGTGAAGCTTCAGCAGGGCAAGATCAATATGTAGCGTTCTTCATCGATAAGGTCTCAAATATCTTATGTTTTACATGTATCAATATTTTTATAATTTTAGTAATCTAAATATTTAAACGTTTATATGGATTCCATGACTTAGGATAACATCACAGACTCATCAGTACAGCCAGAAATTAGAAATGATGCTGAGCCCATGGAAGAAGAGTAAGGCTTATGTCAAGTTTCTTACTGAAACACTTTTGCGCACTTTAATAGTGCACTTTGATGCAGTGTATTGCCACCATTTGATGGTGGTCTGGATGCTATTGTCAGCCCAACTCTAAATTCTGCATCATTTGAGGGGCCTGGTTCAAATAATCATGGCAATGACTCTTTTCAAACTTTTGATGTGAACAATAATATTCAAGAATTTCAAGAAATTGAGGTTTTGCGTCAAAATAACTTAGAGCTTGAGAACCAGTTAGAGTTAGGATAATACTAGTAATGGTGTTGAATTACATGATCATTCTACATCAGTAACAAAGAGAAAGCAAAGTCTTGATCCAATACTCGAAGATATTTTAGTTTCTGGAGAGGAACCTTTGCCTTCAACATCTCATGCGAAACCATCAATGTCTACATTTGATTCCAACATTGCTAACAGGGAGATATCTTCTGGTTAGATATTTTTTGTTCTCTGATATATATTTTTCAATTGTTTCAGAGTTGATCAACTTAACAATCAATCATGTTCATCAGTGTATGATAATATTATTTGTGATTCATCTTATTCTTTCTGTTTGTTGGTTGTTTGGTAGGTCAAGTCTTGCCTCACTTGGAGCTGGAGCTTCAACCTTCACCTCCTGTCAGAGAAAAGAAACGAAAGAGAAGATTGAAAAAACATTCATATGATGAGAAAATTGTATTGGCAAATGCGTAAGTATCACTAAACTTTTTTTACAAAAGAACTTTTATGGTTTGATCTGTAGTATCAACTAACTAATCTTACTATATCACTGTCACTTTATAAACAAATTTTTTTCCCATAAGGGCAATGCTGCCAGATTGTTAACTTTGTGGATTTTGTAATTTATTTTACTAAAAATTATAAATTACGATGTTTTCTTTTCTCTTTAATGTGAGGATCATGTTGCATGAATTTATGCTACAAAGATTAATTATCTTAAAATTTTCTTCCAGATTCCACCTTTTGAAGGTACTTATGTTACTTGTTACAATTTGATTGTATACATCATACAAACTGTTTTTTTTAGAGACATGAAAAAGCAACTTGAAGACACTACTAAATTAGTTTGCAAGCGGACGAAGCTTCCATGTTCAGCGCTAGATCTTTATAAGTACCATAGTAACCGGCTCAATGATAAAGTATTTCATGAACCATTGTTATCTGGTTAGTTGTCTTCTTTTTTTTTTTTGTCATTTTTACAATTTTGAATTATAATATGATCCTTAGTTGGAATCAAACATATATGCAGGGATGTGTAGTAATCTCCAGGAGGTTTTTTCTAGATCCTTTCCTCTTTACAGCAACAATTCTAGCCATATGGACGTTTCATCAGAGCTTGCAAATGAATTACCTCAAGCCATATGGACGTTTTTGCCAAACTCTTTTGAGAACCAAGAAACATACCAAAAATTGCAGAATCTTCGCATTTTTATTTGTGCATGATTTCCTTTTTATGACTTTTTTTCTTTTTGAAATATAATCAATACCAGGAAAGCCAGGATTTACAAAGAAACAAGCAGATCTTTTCTTCCCACCAGATTTTGCAGATGATTTCCCTGTAGCAATGCAGGTGATGATGAAATTATCTCCGTATATGTGTTTTGAGTATACTTAAGTTGTTTTTTTATCCCTCTGATCAGTTTTATTTTGGCAGATATCCCAAAAATACAGTTTGACATATGTTATTACAAAGCTTGGTTTATTGTTTGTTTATGATTTGGAAACTGCAACTGCAGTTTACAGAAATCGAATCAGTTGGTGTTTCGTGTACCTGTTGCATTGCTAATCTAAAATTTTGTTGGTTAAAATGAAAGAGCTCTGGTTGGTGTTTCGTGTACCTGTTGCATTGCTAATCTAAAATTTTGTGCATTTGATTCATATTTCTGTTTTCTGGAAAATTATTCTTTTTTAAAATATGTTTAATAATAAATCTTTTCTTGTGAGAGGTGACGTTGCACTGTAATCAGTTGCTATTATGAAGATCTAGTTAAATTTAATGACAAATCATAGAGTTATTATTATAATAATGTTCTCAAGCTAATTAAAATCTTGCATCGACGTGTATGTTTGAATAAATGTTAATTTGAATCACTAGGAGTAAATTTACATATCAGAAATCATAGCAAATAATTCTTTAAAAGCCTGACAAGCGCTGACTATTTAGCTATAGAATCTTTCTAAGATAAACAAATTTAGAAATTTCTGAAAGCTTCATCTGCTCATTCAACCTGATCAAGGCTGAGCTGAGTATTATTCAAGAAAAAACATATATAAAAAGAAAGATTATAGGGTTAATATTTTTTCCTGCTGAATGAGCATAAGATGAATAATTTCCATTTAGCAATTCGAGGTGTTTTATTTTGGCTTTTCTAGAAAGCCAAGCTTTATGATTTTATTATATCTAATTTGTCATGTTTCCAGGTTGTGCAAAGGTTTCAAGAACTATTTTCCCAGACAAAATACAAGGAAGCTGCTGAACTTGCTGCTGAATCTCCACAAGGAATTCTCCGAACTCCAGAGACTGTCGTGAAGTTTCAGGTAATTTTTATTTGCTTCCTTCTTTATGATTTTTCCCCTAATAATGCTCTATTGTAAATAAATGATTTATACTTGAAGAAAGTAGTTGAACTAAAATTCATATCCTAGTCAATGTTGTACTTTTCTGAGCAAAAAGATATATTTTCTCTTCTCTTTATATTTTTCATACACATTATTGAGGATTTAGCAATAACATTGTTACTGCATTTGCTTTGCATGCAGAGTGTCGCTGTCCAACCTGGGCAGACACCACCACTGTTGCAGTACTTTGGAACGTTGTTGACTAGAGGAAAACTTAATGCCTTTGAATCTTTGGAGTTATCTCGTCTTGTTGTCAATCAGAACAAAAAGAACCTTTTGGAGAATTGGCTGGCTGAAGACAAGCTTGAGTGCAGTGAAGAACTTGGGGATCTTGTTAAGGTAATTAGTATTTCTTACAAAACACCAGAAGTATACTTGGCTGTTAAAATTATGAGCTTATCATATGCAATTATTATATAACTTGCACCTTTTTGGTTTCACTGTTAAAACTGTCATTATGTAGACCGTGGACAATGATCTTGCGCTGAAAATTTATATAAAAGCAAGGGCCACACCAAAAGTTGTTGCTGCTTTTGCTGAAAAACGGGAATTTGATAAGATTCTTATTTATTCAAAGCAGGTACCATTTTCTTTTTTGAATTGTTGTGCTAGGTACCTGATTTGATCACTTCAGGTTCGCATGTGAAACTGAGCTACATGTGGAGGTATGCACTGTTGCCAGTATGTGAAACTGAGCTACATGTGGAGGTATACACTGTTTTATTCTGATTTAAATTTTGTATACAACCTGATTACCACTGCAACCACCTTCTGGTTCGTTCAAATCTTCCAGGTATGATGATGACCTTGAGCAATTTCTAAAAGGATACTGACAAATTAAAGGAGGCATTCGTCAAAGCTACTGGTGTTGGCTTGGGCTTTGGCTTTCACAGGCTTGAATTTCACCACAAAAACTGGACTGATATATCGGTTTATATCGATGGAATTGAATCAAGGGAATGGAAATTTTCACTTTTCAAGATTGATGAACGGCACTGGGTTTGTTTATATGCTCATTCATCTTTTTGACTCATCAATGAAATCTTTTGCTTTCATTGTCTTTGGCATTGTAAAATGAAGTTGCCAATAAACACTTTCTTGAGTTCTACCCTTCAACTTTCCTCGCATGGCTTGGGCTTTGACTTGTGAGTTTGATTCTGCAGGCATCCATTGCCAGAGGACTTGCTACTGGAGCCGACGAACAATTTGATGCTAGTTTACCTGTCGCGGCGGTCGGCTTCACTCGAAGAACAGTCGACCAACTCATCCAGAGTCTTAGCCATGGAACTCAACAAAATAGTTGTTAAATGACGCAACGGTAAAATGACTGAAATGAAATACTCTGTTGCAAAATATAAGACATATATAATAAATGTGGAGGGAGATTCAACATATACATAGATATAAGATGTATAGCGGGGATTGTGAATATTGTAAACTATTATCAGTGTAAATTATGAATATTATCAATTGTGAATAAAAATGCTTGTAAATTGTGAATATTGTAAATTGTAAATATTATCAATTGTGAATAAAAAATGTTTATAAATTGTGAATATTATAAATTGTGAAAAACACTGCCTATTAAAAAGACAACGTTTTTTAAGTAACAATACACAACACGATTTTTGCGTTGTCTTTGTGCCAAACCACAACGCTTTTTCCGCGTTGTCTTTGATACCCGACTTTTAACAACAGCGTCAATAACAACGCTTTTTAAAAACCAATAGACAACGCGAAAAAAACGTTGTCTTTGCTCCAAACCACAACGCGGAAAAAGCGTTGTCGTAGATATACTTTCTACAACGGCTTCATCTACAACGCTTTTTAAGCTTAAACGACAACGCGGAAAAAGCGTTGTTGTTTAACTTTTTTCTTGTAGTGCCCCAATGAATCAAGCGCCCCCAGGATCACTATAAAAGGGTGCTCGACCCCAAGGCTTCAACATCACTTTTTCTCAACGCTTCAAAGCTTTTCGTTCAAGCGCTACGCCCCGGCAAACTTCGACTTCGAGATCCCAGCGCCGACGACGACCCTCTGCTCCGAAATACGATCCATGTTGGGCGTCGGTAACGAAAAGTGTAGCAATTTCAATTTCCTGAAATACTCTTGTACTTAACTTGTAAATATTTTTGCGCGATTATAGTATTGCCCAAAGTAAACGGTCAAGGACCGTGGGCCTTGGAGTAGGAGCTGACCGCGACTCCGAACCAAGTAAAAAATAGACTTGTGTTCTTGTGCATTTAATTTCTTTCCGCTGCGTATCTGCACTTTTTAATCCGAAAAGTGTTTAACGATATTCACCCCCCCTCTCTATCATTTTCTTCGATCCAACACAACATTCATGGACAGAGTGCGTGGAACTAGGCTCCATGATCCATTGTGAAGAAGTGCATCAAATTCTGTGGTCATTGCACTATGCCAATTCGGATTCTTGTTTGCCTATGTAAAACAAGTTGGCTCAATAGATTTTGAGGAGACCACTATAGCTCGAGGAAGAGGATATCGGGTAGCTATTAGTAGGCATCGTGTATATATGCCACTTAAGGGAAGCATACGATAAAAGCATTATCATCTGAATCACTTGTTGATGGTGATGAGGAAGTGGGTTGGCATGGTGAGTTTGTCATCGGACTTGTATTATCTGAGGATCCTGCTAGAAAGCATATTATTATCAATTGGTGAGACTTTTAAAATTTGAACAACAACTTGAGATGATTCTGACGGTATAAGAGAGTTATTAGGGAGCTCTGGAGCAAGACCTAGGATGTCATCTCTTCTGATAATGTTGGGTGACATCAAGAAACTACCACCTGTATCTAGAGGAGAGATTGAAGAGACTGTCGAAAAAGGAAATAGAGATTCATCAAAAGTAACATATCATGATATATATATATATATATATATATATATCCGTCCAATTGGTATGTATAAGAACGATACACATGATGCATATTACTATAACCAAGGATAAAATCTTGGTCTGCTGGGATTAATTCCCTCGACCCCAGGCGCCTCACCACATCAGAGATAACCGTGGTTTGTCTCCCTCTGGAAACCTATGGGGTTGGACCAGGGGGCCGCTAAGATGGCGATTCCACCTTTTTTCGTATAACCAAGGAAAACATATAGTAATGAACGAAAGTCAAGTTTATGTTTAGAGTAGGGGCGTAACCATGGATAACATACGCAACCAAAGATTTGAAGAAAGGTGTATTCAAGAGTTTGATAATAAAGATTTTCCAAAGGTGACTTATGATTGAGCAATTGGGTAGGAAGTCGATTTATAAGATATACTGCAGTACAAACAACTTCATCCCAAAATTTATGTGAAACCGATGCATGATGAAGAAGAGCTAAGACAGTTTTAACTATATGTCTATGTTTTCTCTCAGCAAAATCATTTTGTTTTAGAGTGTGAGGGCAAGAGACTCGATGAATAATCCCACAAGAGACAAGATGACGATGGAGAGCTTAATATTCCCCTCCCCAATCAGAATGAAGAGAAAGTATTTTGTGATTAAAATATCGTTCAACTTATTTTTGAAAATGATAGAATATGTCAAATAAATCAGATTTTCTTTTCATAGGATAAATCTATGTGTATTTACTAAAATGATCAATGAAGGTAACATAATATAGAAAGCCTTGGTTAGACAAGATAAGTGCAGGACCTCAAATATTACAATGAATTATATCAAGTGAAAAATCGGAATCACGTTTAGATGAAGAAAAAGATAACTTATGACTTTTAGATTCTATTCATACCTGACATGAATAAGATAGAGATGAAGTAAAGGAAGTAGGTAAATTATAACTATTTATAATCGGCTAAACAATACGAAGGGAAAGATGACCAAGTCGAGCATGCTAGGCTAGTTTATTTGTGCATTCAACAATAAAAACTTTGATTGATGAATTTTAAAGATAGTAGATATCATTTTTCTATTCCCCCAAGAAACACAGTAGTATTTGTTCCTCTATCTTTTATAAAATAATGATTATGATGAAACTCAAAAAAGATATTATTATCAAGGCAAAACTAACATGTGAAGAGTAAATTTTTAATAATAGATAGAACATGAAAGATGTTATGCATGTGAAAAGTATGATTGGACAAATGAATGTATGTGTTTTCAAGATTAGTAATTTGCAAACCTGAGTCAATACCTACTTGTACCGTATCCGAACCAATATATGGTAGTACTTCTATAAAGACATTGTAGTTTGATGTGACATGATGAGTTGCTCCAATGTCAATATACCATTCAGTAGATAAAAATTTGAAGGTTTGCCATGAACAGGCACAGATAAGAGAACTTTAGGATAAACTTGTGAAGTAGTTGAGTATCTTAAAGATCTTCTTAAAGCTGAAGGACCACCGATGAAGGTTCTATCGAGTATTTTAGGATATTGAATACCAATATGTCCAATTTGGAGTTAATTTGACATCTTCTTAAAGCTGAAGAACCACCGATGAAGGTTCTGTCGAGTCTTTCAAGACATTGAATACCAGTATGTCCAATTTGGAGACAAATTTGACATCTCCGAACATTCGACATCAAAAATAAAATCAACAAAGAATTAAAAGTTATTGTAACTTGGGTCAAAAGGCACGGAGGCTATTCCTCTTCTCTCCTACTATCCCGTCATGAGTTGGTGGGTGATAGAAACGAGAAAGGAGGATGACAAGCAAAAAAGAGAAGGAAGAGACAAGACACTTTAAAAATTGTTGCACTTTTTTTTTGAAAAATAAAATAAAATAAAAAATGGTGATAGCAAGCGTCACATGAAGAAAAAGAAAGACGTCGCATAAGAAGAAGCGGTGCGTAAAGTAAGAAGAGCTATGACTCTGATACCATAATAAAGTAAGAAAAGTAGAGAGAAGAGAAGAGGTAACAAAATAACTTTCTTGATTGAATAGTTTATCCATGAGACATACAATTTATAGAGGCCTAGGATGCTTAGTCAAATAAAAAATTAATAAAAAAACTATTAATTAACATATTTATAAAAAAATTGTCAATTAACAGATTAATAATGAAAAGGTCTAATCTAATAATATAAATTTGATTTGACTCTGTCAAAAATCTTATTAAATAATTATTCTCTTTTAGTTGTATAGGCAACTCAATGTGTCAAGCTAGTCAAGTAGAGAACTAAACTAGAGTCACGTAGGCCAGATTCGAAATTTGATTGATGTCGAATGAGATCATGATTATCCTATGGGTTGAAGAAAAGGAGAATTTGTGAAGAGAATGAGAAGAAAAAATTATTATCCTCTAAGTTTTTCCAAAAATGAAAATTGTATTCTTACGAGGATAATATTTCAAACAAATAAACAAATGTTTAAATAAATCCTAACTCATAATAGGAAAAACTATCAAAAAAAGTCCCTAAACATTATTTTTCGAATTTGAATTTTGGCGGTTACAATTTCCATCCAGTAACAAATCTATATCTCTAAATGAGCTTCGATTCAAGTCAAATAGTGTACGTCTTGTTCGAATATCCGAGTTAAAAATTATGATCATTTGAAATTCGAAAAATTTTCTTATGTCAATCTTGCATCACTGACCTAGAATGGAATTGCTATCCCAAGGTATTAAATGCACACAAGGTTAGTTATTACTGTATAATCAAATTGTCTTCCTCCAACCTCAGAGATTTCTCCTCTTCAAAACATATGGTTCCATTATAACCAAATTTTATAGTTTGAAAAAACTTAATTTTACCAATAACAGTAATTATTTTTCTATCGTCTGAAAGAAACGAACTTATAAGTTGCTTATCTCTGTAATTTTAGAAGACACAATGCACATATATAACTGAGGATTAATCTATACATCACAGTGCACAGTTCTAGTTAGTCTGCACAACTTAAGGTAGCTACGTAGGACAGAAATTCACTGTAAATTAAACAATTGCTGCATGGATAGTCATGCAGTGCTGAAAGTGTTACCGTTTTCAAGGACATGTAAGCATGTCGAACACAGTAACAATTAAAGATAGCATTCATAGTGCACATGAACCAACAAAATTACAGCTGAGCTGAGGATCATACAGAGAGGAAGCCAATGGTGCTCACATGGGAAGGAATAAATGAAGTATTAAATGATGGGAAGCAACCTACAGCTAGAACAACGCCAGCATCCATTAATCTAAATGTCGAGCATGATCTAGGTATAAATAAAGCAAACAAGTTATAAATATTCCTGAAGAAAAAAGGGAAATGTATTACAGGAAGGAAAAGCTAAGTACAGTAGGTTAGAGTACCGGAGTATATAGCAAATGTTAAATGAAGAAAGGAAAAAGTGGCTTTCTACTCCTACTCAAAATGTTAGGATGCATGAGATTCCTTTTCTATTTTCTACTTGTGTTTTTACTAATCGAAAAAGAAGGTGATATATTCATGCAAAGTAAGTTGCTAGAAAATTTCTAAAGGAAATTAAAAAAATGATGAATAAGTTAATGATCGGTCTGACCCCATGAAAGTTTCCTACAGGCCATTAGGGTAAAATGGGAAATGCTCATGGCAAACGGTTCAAAAACCCAGCAACTTGTGGTTGCACGCTCTATTTGGAGGAAAAAATCCTATAAAATAGAACACCACGGATGTCTGGGTGATAAATTGGTGTTCTTCCGCTGCATATAATCCCGGAGGCAAACTGGAAACTACAAGATGCTACTAGAGTGTGTGATTAGTTAGGTATTGGTACATAGTTATATAAGATGGAATAGCATAACCGGTATTTACTCAAGAGGTGTGAATTGATGAACGGAAGGAATATAAGTTAGAAACAAAAATCCTAGCAAAAGGATGTGAAAAAATAATCCAGACATTATCTGAAATATTTTATTGGATAGTTTTTATGACTTAGTCTTTGGTGTTAGCCTTTCCTATTTTTATGGGTCTTCGGTGTTAGCCTTTTTCTATTTTTATGGCTAAATTCTTATCACTTATGGTGTATATATACAGCGTAAAAGTGTGTGGAAGCCATCTTATTTTTTTGTAAGAACTTTTTCCTAGTTGTTTTCTCCTTGCCTTTATTTCATCTTAGTGTGTGTGTGTGCTGTCGGGAGTGATGCTCATTATTCTAAGCCAACCAACATTTGATATCAGAGCCTAGTATCCACAATTCCACAAAATGTCGGGTGTTCCACAACATGCTGCGAGGGAAAACGGCGGAGTGTTGTTTCCCTATCCGATGCTAAGCTCCCGCAATTACTCTATGTGGGCAATAAAAGTAGAAACAATTCTTGATTCCCAGGGAGTTTGGGAGATGGTGGAGCCAGTGGAAGGAGCCCAGGTGAATGCAAAGAAGGACAAAAAGGCACGTGCATACATCTTGCAGTGTGTCCCCGAAGACATCCTTCTCCAAATCGTAAAAAAGAAAACGGCGAAAGAAGTCTGGGGTAGCCTCAAGATGAGGTACCTAAGCAGTGAATGGGTAAAGAAGGCACGTGTGCATACATTGAAGAGCGAGTTTGATGCCCTTTGGATGAAGGAGACCGATACGATTGATGAATTTGCTGCCAAACTCAGCGCAATGAGCAACAAGTTCTCTACTCTTGGTGTCACGCTTGAAGATTCCTTTTTGGTAAAGAAGTTGCTCAATTCAGTCCCTGATAAATTCTTCCCTATTGTTGCCGGTATTGAGCAGTTCCACGATCTTGAGACTATACCATTTGAGGAGAATATAGGACGACTGAAGGCGTACGAGGAACGAACACTACGATTACGCGGCAATACCAACGGCACGGAGCAACGTGGACACTTCATCAGGAGGCAAGGGGTGCGTGTCTAGCAGCCCTAGTCGTGGCAAATGGTGTGGGCGTGGGCAAGGGTGTGGTCGTGGTCGTGGTACGCTGTACCAAGACAGTGTAGGAGGCACTAGCGGCAACAACAATGGCACTCGTGACAAGAGCCATATAATGTGTTTCAATTGTGAGAAAATGAGGCATTATGCGTTCGAAAGCTACAACAAACGTCGTGATAATGAGGCCCACCTCACTTTGCCACCGATGAAGAGCCAACACTGATGATGAGCATGCCCCACGAGGAGTCTCACGTTAGGCGTGAGCGGAAGGTATCTGTTAAATACCGAGTTTCAGGGGGCTAAATGGGAAATTTTTAAATATAAGGGCTTAGTTGTAATTTTCCAAACTTGGAGGGTTTAATTGCAAAAGTCCAAAGTTTTTTATAAAACCTAAAAACCTACTCTCCCCATTTCAGTTTTTCCCCTCCCGATCTCCTTCTCTGCCCCGACGCCGCCTTCTCCTTCGACGCGCTGCAACCGCTCGACGCCGAATCCCTCGCTCGAGCAGTTCCTCGTTGCACCCCCTTTCTTCTCCTTCGCGTGATCTGGCGCTCAATTGATCGTGCTTTGGCCTCGCGTGGAAACCCTAGCCGATCGCCGCCTCTCTTCTCCGGCCACAAACGAGAGCAGCGACGCCGACCACCACCCCTACTGCTAAGACCTCCTTTCTCCCTCTCGTTCTTCTTCTTCTCCTTCCTACTCGTCCGCGCCCAGCAAGACGACGTGATTCCTCTTTGCTGCGAGCGATCCCTCTGTTGCCGCAAACCCTAGTCGCGCAAGGTAAGAATTGGTTGCTTTAGATTGATTTAGTATATGTGATGTAAGATCATGTTTCATGGAGCAATTTTTATGAGAACCCGTAGTATAACTTGATGCCACAGAGAATTAAGGTAATGCGCAAGCTTGGTTAAGGTTGAACGTTAGAGAGTGTAGGCTTGATTGAGGTGATTTATGTTGATGCAGTCTGACCCTGATTGTTGTTTTGGTGTTGACACCGAATTTAGTTTAGGTTGATGTTGATTATGATTAAGTCCTGATCGGGAATTAGGCACGGTGTTGAAAAGTCCTAACCTAGAGGGTTAGGTGTGAGAAAATCCTAGCTTGGAGGGCTAGGTGTGAAAAGTCCTAACCTGGAGGGTTAGGTGTGGAAAAGTCCTAACCTGGAGGGTTAGGTGTGGAAAATCCTAGCTTGGAGGGCTAGGTGTGGAAAAGGTGTGGAAAATCCTAGCTTGGAGGGCTAGGTGTGGAAAAGTCCTAACCTGGAGGGTTAGGTGTGGAACATCCTAGCTTGGAGGGCTAGGTGTGAAAAGTCCTAACCTGGAGGGTTAGGTGTGAAAAAGTCCCGGCTTGGAGGGCCTGGTCCTTGCTTGGAGGGTTAGGTTGATGAAATCCTGGCTTGGAGGGCTAGGTTGATGAAATCCCGGCTTGGAGGGCCAGGTCCTAGCTTGGAGGGCTAGGTTGAAGTCCCAGTGAGTGAAGATGGGCATGGAGTCTTGGTCCGAGGGATCAAGCACGAGTCGGAGATGGGTCGGAGGTTGGTTCTCTCGACTATGAGTGGGTTTGGCCTTGCCCGGATCAGTCTGGTGACCGATCAGAGAAGTTGGCATGAAGTTCCCTCTTGGATCGGTCTGGTGACCGATCCAGCGATGTCTGATCGGTCTGGTGACCGATCAGGGAGCTTCCAGTAACTTTGGCAAACCTACTGATCGGCTCCTGATTGGTCTGGTGATCGATCAGGGAGAAATCGTGACCGATCAATCTGAACGATCAACTGTCGCGAGGTTTCTCACCCTGACCGATCAGGCTGGAGCCTGATCGGTCTGGGATCAGCCTGATTGGTCTGGTGACCGATCTGCCAGTGGATTCCGAGCAGGATTGTGGCAAGCTGATTTCTGGATCAGTTTGGTGACCGATCTGGTGACCGGTCAGGGTGACCGATCATACGAGCTTGCGATCCCAAGTTTCTCACTGGGGACCGATCAGGTTGGAGCATGATCGGTCTAGGATAGTCTTGATCGGTCCGGTGACCGATCACATTAATTCAAACGCGCTGTCAGACGCTTTGATCACGCCTGCTTTCACTGATACGCTACTGATGTCACTTTGATCTTCTCTGCTATTACTGATATAAGTTTGATTTCATTTGCTAAACCTCTGATTGAGTGTGCAGGTGACAGGGATGGATTCAAACACTCAAGGAGAGTCAATGGAGGCCTTTCCTTGGAGCAGGTTTGTCCATTTGCCATCTCAGGTTGCAACGGCTGGAGCTGCTGACTGGAGCTGCTGAGTGGAGCTTGGCTAAGGGATGCTCAGGGAGTCCAGGGAGAGCTCAGTGGTAGCTGGCTGTGGCAGGTGAGCAGCTAGAGGCTGCAGTAAGGTGTTGACCTGGAGATTGGTGAGCTGAGACTTAAGAGCTTGGTGGCGAACAAGTCTCAGTAACGTTACAACTTGTGTTCTTGCGACATCTTGTGTTCTGCTCTTGCGACAACACTGTTCCATCATCTTGAGCAAGCGACTATGATCCTTGAAGCAACCATCTGTTACTTGGGCACTTGGAAGAAGAAACAAGGAGCTTGAGTCCATCAGCAAGAAGACACGAAGAAGGGAGTTCTTGCGTGAGATCTGCGCTGGGTGGAGCTCGGGAGAAGCTTGCTTGTGTTCTTGTGTTTCTAAGTGCTAAGTAAGATCCTTCTTGTGTTTCCTGTACTTTATACTTTATCATCTTGAAATGTTGTGGAGAGGTTACTCCACCGAGAAGGAGGTTGCATTTTATCCGGTGTTCACCGGGGCTTGATCTGCTGACGATCAAGGGATCGCCCACCTTAAGGGCACGCCAAGGAGTAGGGGCAAGTTATCCCCGAACCTTGTAAATCCTCTTATTAGCGTTCTTGCATTTGTTTGTGCTTAGCTTAGGGTGTAATTTCTGCAATACTCTATTTTGTGTTATTTGCTTCCGCTGTGCTACTAACCAGTTAAGTGCAGAAAAATTGATAAGTGCTAAGTTTTGGTGTCTGGCTACATTCACCCCCCCTCTCTTGCCATCCAAGGTCTAACAAGTGGTATCAGAGCTTGGGGCTCTGTACAAGCGGATTAACAACCGAGAGTCAACGACAATGGCTTTGAGAGAAGGCTTCTCCACCACCCGACCTCCTTTCTTCGATGGAGCAGATTTCCAATATTGGAGATCGAAGATGGAGTACTATCTTAAGATGGATATCAACACTTGGTTCGCTGTGAAGGAGGGTTTTTCCCCTCCTAAGGATGATGAAGGAAAAGAACTAGAGTCTTGGCGTTGGACGGCTGAACAACCCCGAAAAAGTGAAGCTGACGCGAACGCGTTGCTGACCCTACAATGTGGCATGAACAAAGACCAACTCATCAAGGTTGGTCCCTTTACAAGTGCAAAAGATTTGTGGAATAAGCTTATTGAACTACACGAAGGAACCCGGGATTCAAGAATAGAAAAGAGGGATTTATTCCTCAACCAACTTCAAAACCTCTTCATGAAGGGGAGTAAAACAGTAAGTGAGCTCCACAACAGATTCAAAGAGGTATTGAATGACCTCCACTCTATTGATGAAAAGGTCGAAAACTTCAACCTTGTGAGGTATGTGTTAAAAGCATTTCCAACGAATGCTTTGTGGTCATCCATGGTGGATGCCTACAAAGATTCCAAGGTCTTATCAATTGTTAAGTTAGAAGTGTTGGATCGAGAGAAAACGATAGGGGGGGTGAATATCGTTAAATTTTTTCGGATATAATTTTAAGAGAATGAGCAGCGGAAATTAATAACACAAACACGAACACAAGGATTTACTTGGTTTGGAGTCACGGTCGGCTCCTACTCCAAGGCCCACAGTCCTTGACCGTTTACTGTGGGCAATACTATAATCGCGCAAATAATTACAAGAGGATGTACAGTAGTAGTAAGAAAAAAACAACAATCTAACTCTTCGTTATCGATGCCTGGTGTGGATCGTTCTTCGGTGCGTAGGGTCGTCGTCGACGCTAGAACCTCGAGATCAGAAGTTTCCGGAGCAGAGCGCTTGAGCGAAGAGTATTGAGGCGTTGAAAAATAATGTTCGGAAGCCTTGGGGGTCGAGCCCCTTATATAGTGAACCTGGGGGCGTCCTAGACGTCGGGGGTGCCCTCCGCGTGTCACACGATCCGCAAACATCTCGGTCAGCCCTTATCCCTCCAGGATCGGGCTCGAGGTTTGACGGGGGCGCCCGGGAAGCAGGGGGCGCCCGGGTTGACTCAGTCTGCGGGCTTCTCGCTGGCTTGAACTCTATCTTCTTCGTTGGCTTGGACCCAGGGCGCCTGAGGTATCCGGGGCGCCTGGGAGCATGGGGCGCCCGGGAGCAAGGGGGCGCCCGGCCCAGTGTGCTTCCGTAGCGTTTTCTTGCTTAACTCTTGTTTGGCATTGACTTAGGGCGCCCGGGACCTCCCGGGCACCAAACCCAGCTGCTGCCCCTCTCCTTTGGGGTGTTCTGAGCTACAGAAACTCGTTCCGTTGGTCCTGCATCCAGGGTTAGTACCAAACAAAACAACGCAAGCATGTTAGTGAATTTTACAGCCATAGCTGGCTTGGTTCTGACTTTGGGTCTCCAAAATGGATCCCTAGGTCGATCCGACGCCTACTGTTCCCTCGACGGGGAATGCGTCCTCACCTACTCCTCTCGAGAGAATTTACCTGTTGCCAACCGGCTCCTCCGGTTGGACTTTTGCCCAGCAGTCCTTCGCTAGGTGCCCGGCAATCCTTCTCCAGGTCTTCAGTACCAAGCAGTCCTTTGCCTGGTGGCTAGCAGTCCTTCGCAAGGTCATCGGTTCCAAGTAGTCCTTCGCTTGGTGGCTAGCAGTCCTTCGCTAGGTCTTCGGTTCTAAGCAGTCTTTCGCTTGGTGCCCAGCAATCCTTCGCCAGGTCTTAGTCTCCTAACAGCCCTTCGCTAGGTGCCCAACAGCCCTTCGCCAGGTCTTAAGGTTTCGATGCCTAGCAGTCCTTCGCTAGGTGCCTATCATTCCTTCGCTAGGACTTTAATCTACACACTCAAGTAACATGTTAGATAAATATAACATCTTAACTTTTGAATCCTTTGCCATGATCAAAACCAAGGTTTGACTTGGGTGCTGTCTGCACCAACAATCTCCCCCTTTTTGATTTATGGCAGCCCGATTCAAAAAGTTAAGTTAATTAGAACATAGGTGAAATACTATTTTAGATTCCTCCCCCTGGAACGAATCTCTCCCTAAGTTTTTCAAAGGTTCATGGGGGTTGAAAAAAAAAAATCTAAGTCTAATGATGGAATTGAATTTTCAACACTTAGAACATTTTTCAAAAGACGTTTTTAGAAAACATTTTCCAAAAAAAAAATTTGGTTGGGCACTTGGAAAATTTATACAATAAATTTTTAAGTCAATGACTTAGTAAAAAAATTTTCTAAATATTTTCTGAAGTACTTTAGAATTTGATTAACTTTCTTTAGTACTTTAGAAGGTTTATACTTTAGAAACTTTTCTATTTGAGAAGTTTGAAAATAAGTACTTAGAGATCGCAAACATCTTAGGTCAAGTACTTTGACACAATTTTGAAGATGGTTTAAGTCAAGTACTTGGCAAGTTTTGAAAATAGTTTAAGTCAAGTGTTGGAAATTTTTGAAAATAGTTTAAGTCAAGTACTTGGAAATTTTTGAAAATAGTTAAGTCAAGTACTTGGAAATTTTTTTAAGTCACTTAGAAACAATTTTGAAAAAGACAGTTTTGAAGGCAACTTTAAATTAAGTACTTTTTGAAGAAAGGATAAAGAAAATTTTGAAAAAAATTTTAAACCTTCTCTCCTTAGTAAGTACTTTTTGAAGAAAGGATAAAGAAAATTTTGAAAAAAATTTTAAACCTTCTCTCCTTTGTAAGTACTTTTTGAAGAAAGGATAAAGAAAATTTTGAAAATTTTTTTAAATCTTCTCTCCTTTCCAATCTCTCCCCCTTTGCCATATATCAAAAAACAAAGTAATATGGTGAAAAGAATTGCATAAGAATAAAATAATAATGTGTTGTACTGAACCAATTCAAGATGTAAATTGAACCAAATCAATTTTGAATTATCTGTAGGGTCCTGTCTAACTCAATTAGCTACTTACTAACTGTTATAAACAGTAGTTTTCGCTAAGATTAGTCAAATTAAGTATTTTGTTTAAGTTAGATTTTCTAAACTTGACACTTAACTTGATTACTGTTTAATTTGTATTTAGTGTCCCAATTACTGCAGATGCACTGACTTAAAGCATCTTGAATTAAGGCAAAGACCTAAGCATCTCAACCCATTCTAGGTTATCACTCAAAAGTACCCTAAGGTGCTTGTGAGATGCTGGCTTCTAGATCTATAGGTGTATGCATTTCTATGGTTAGGGCCTAAGCTAAGTCCATTTGCGAGGAAACCCCTTAGATTTGAAGGGGGTAGTTTTCAAAAAAAACTAAGTTGAAAAATTGATTTTAAAATTACAATAAAGATTTTGAAAATCAAGTAAAGCAGTTTTAAAATTATTTTAGAGACTGATTTTAAAATTGAGTAAAGCAGTCAGAAAAGCAGAAGTAAAGTAAGTCTATTCTACCAAGCATAATCTTAATAAAGATCAGTTAATCAAGAAAAGCAAATAGTCAACTCCATAAGTCAGCTGGTAAAAGAGAAAACCAGCACAGTCATACAAGTCAAATATAAGTCAACCCTACTGAGTATGGGCAGTCAAACAGTCAATCGTACAATGCCAATCTAAACTAGGAGGAGGGACCGGGATGATCGGAAGAGCCCGGTTGCCAAGATCGAAATAGTGTCATCATCTCGTGATACCATGCTTCGCTAGTATCCCTACCGGCTCTGAGGGCACTCATGTACTCAGTGTAATGGGTCTGATTTGCCTCCATTTCTTCAGCATGATTTGTCTCCACTTCCTCCCGGAGGCTCTGGACCTGTGTCATAAGTTGCGTCACTCTCTCGTAGAGTGTCGGTGGTGGGGGCTCGTCTATGTGCTCTCGAACCTCGGCTGCCAGATCTGCTACATCGACCTCAACGTCCTCATCAGAGTCGATCTGGGGTCCGACTCTTTGTCGCCTCCACGATAAAACCCCGGTACCCGAAACCTCTATACCAGCTAGGGAAAAATTCCTAAAACCTATCTCATCGAAGTCAGTCATCGTGGTCATCTCTCCATTGGTGATGTTACGACCGTGATAATGAAGAATGGAAGTGATGATGTGGCAATAGGGGGTGCGTACCCACCCCTGAGTGGTAACATTGGACGCATGTAGAATAGTGTGGAATATGTGGAGTCTAATGTCGATATTAAGATGATGGATTAATGCGTATAGGAGGAAGGTGTGAAATGGTTACATGGTAGTGACGTCTCTAGTGGATAAAGGTAGAATGCAGCGGACTAGTACTCTATAAAAAGCATAGTCCTGGACCTGAAGGTCAACAGATTGAAATCGTCTGGTCACGGGGTTTCTAGCATCCCTATAGAAGTAGGAGTATAGAGTATCTAGGGTAATGTGAGAGTAGGGAGCATTAAAGGGAGGATCCCTAGGAGGATAACAGCAAAAGGTGGACTGAGAGAGTCATAGTCCAAGAAATCAGTTGAGCAATGAAGGTGTGATTGTCAAGGGCATCCCTTGAACGGTGGTGACAAACATAAGATCATCTTGTCTAACTATGTTATTATAAAATTCTGCACATAGGGATGTGTTAATGGGATGAGTGCAGAATACAAGGTTGTCTAATTGATAAATGTTGATAACATTCATGGCCAATGGACAAGATTGAGTAAAAAATTGCCTATTTAGGTAACTTGTCTTAATAGGCTTATATGTTGTTCGAGCAAATCTATTGCAAAGTTCTAAGGTTGGGAACCTAGGATCGGGACTAGGTTCGATATCGGGGTTTGATTGGTTTGCTGAACGTTTTCTAAGATAAGAAGTATGCGTTTACAAGAAAGGAATTAAGAAAAATAATTTTAAATGTATAAACAAAAATTATACCGAGTAGCCGTTCGGGGAGGCATGGTCAAGGTTGAGGGAGCAAGAGGGTCACTTGGTTGCCTTGGAAGGAGAAGAGAGGTGTTTTGGATGTGGCAAATGAATGGAATTCGGGCGGCTTATATAGCCATTTTATCTCGGGCACCCGGGAGCTCCAGGGCGCCCTAGTCAGATGGTCACTGCTAAAAGCAGTGACCTGCTGCTGGATGGGGGCGCCCGTGATGCCCCAGGCACCCCGGTCGGAAAGGAATGGCAGCTTTGCTACCTTTGACTGGTACTGGGGGTGCCCGCAAGGGCCGGGGCGCCCTAGTTAGGGAGAATGGCAGTTTTTCTGCCTTGAACGAAGTGAAAGTGATGTGGGGGGCGCCCGAGGAGTCACGGGCGCCCGGGTTAGGTGGGATTTGACAACTTTGATGTTTTGTTGACCGTTTTGACTATTTTGACAATGGTATGACTACTTTGACCATGATTTGACTTCTTTGACCATGGTATGATTATTTTGACCAGGGTATGACTATTTTGACCATGGTTTGACTATTATTAGGTCAATGCAATAATCAAGTCCGTTCTAAGCTATAGAATTTAACAACAGTACAAAGATAAACTTAATTTTTTTTAAGTTAATTTTTACCCTCTCACCCATTCTAGAGTTGTCAATCAAGTTAGCCTTATAAGTTTTGTGAGACAGGTTTTAGTAGATAGAATTATTTTAAAAGATTATGATTTATTTTGAAAGACTTAAATTAATTTTGAAAGCAATTGTTTTGAGTTTATTTAAAAAAATGTTTGAATCTACAACTAACTGAAAATTTGTGTTAGATTCGAATTTGACAAAGAATAATTTGAATTTGAATTTCAAAAATTGGCTTCAAGGTCTTGGCGAGGCACTAGGCCTTCTTTGGTCGTAGCCTTATTGGATCATCAACCCTTTCCTTGACAAAGCCTTTTAATGAAATTTCATTTTCAAAATTACTTTTTGAGAAATTCTGGTCTAACTAGTTTGGGTCTTGCATCAGTAGCTTCGGCTAGTTTCACCAATCTAAAGAGACCAAGTAGAGTATACTTGACCTTATTAGAAGAGGCTTCCCTAACGTACTATCATCTCACCGTCACCCAATACTATATTGTTCAAATTTCAGTTAAGTTGGTTCAGTCCTTAAACTAACCAGTCCTAAGTCTAAGCATGGTAAATTGCAGAAATTAAATAAACAAGCAATCATGCAATTTTAAACACAAGAATAGAAATTTATCTAACTATCAATATTGTTTTTAATTTGGCTCCCCCTGGACTAAAGCCACGATAATGGTTTGGCAAGATGTGAATCTTGTCCTTGGGGATCCAATACTGATTTGATCCAGTTTGTTTATTCAGGCACAGTTTGGGTACCCATGCCTGAATTTTAGGTCTGGACTGGTTCAGTACAGCATAATATGATCTTTGTCTAGATTTGGTTCTATAGCCTAATCCGGATCGATTTAGAACCGACTTCTGTTTTCCAAGGATCATGTCAAGACCCTTGGAACCAGAAGTGAATCGTTCTAAGGCTGTTCTGAGGTTGTTGACTTGAGTTTTCAAGAAGGAGTTCTCTTTCTCAGGTTTTTCAACTTAAGTAGAGGTTCCTTCTTGAACCTTCTCAGTTAAGGATCCAGAGTCAGCTCCCTCTTTCAAAAGTTTTACTTCCTGTCGGAGGGATTCGACTCGGAGTTTTGCTTCCGCCAAGTCTTGAGAAAGATAGGCAATTAATTCATGTAACTAATTTCTAGAAAAGCCACTTACAGTAATTTCGCCTTCCTCAGAAAACGTGAGTCTGCCGTCGTTCGGTTCTAATTCTGACTCGGTCTCGATTTCTTCTGAGGCGGTCAGTGCGAGCAGGTTCGACTGTGGGACCTCTTCTTCTTCTCGGAGGAGGACTCATCCCATGTTGCCTGAAGTGCTTTCTTCTTTCTTGTCTTCTTTGTTTCCTTCAGATTAGGACATTCAGTCTTGTAGTGACCCTTCTTTTTGCATTCATAACAGGTCACATTTGGTTTCTTCTTCTCATTTGAAGGTTCAGCTGGTTCTTCCTTTCTTCGGCTAACTTTCCTTCTGTTGGTCTGATTTTTTAGTTCTTTGTAGTAGTCGCGAGCTAGCCAAACCAGCTTAGGTCAATCTCCTTCGATTTCTTCTGAGTCTGAGTCTGAATCAGACTCGGGTGCAGGTTGAGGCTTTTTCTTGGTTATTTTTCTAGTTTTACCTGCAACAAAAGCGATGCCTTTCTCGGCCAGGGTGCAGTTAGTCTGCTCATGCAATTCTAATTCAGAAAACAGTTCATCTAACTTGATCTTAGAAAGATCCCTTGAAACTTTGTACGCATCTACCATAGATGTCCACAAAGTATTTCTAGGGAACGCGTTAAGAGCATACCTGATTAGGTCATGATTCTCTACCTTGTGACCGATGGTGTGAAGACCGTTCATCAACTCCTGAATTCTGGCGTGGAGCTGAGCTGCAGATTCGTTGTCGTTCATCTTGATGGTATACAGCTTGTTCAGTAGCAGGTCCCTCTTGCTGATTCGGGTGTCGGAGGTTCCTTCGTGTAATTCAATTAGCTTACCCCATAATTCCTTTGCAATGTTGAATGGACCCACCCGGTTCAGCTCTTCCTTGGTTAGGCCGCATTGAAGTGTTTGAGTTGCTTTGGCATCGGCTTCAATTTTCTTTTTGAGTGACGCATCCCATTCAGTGTAGGATTGTTGTACTCTGTTAGCATTCTTCGGAATTTCCAGTCCAGACTGGATTATTATGCACATGTCCACCTGAGTTTTCAGGTGGACTTCCATCCTACTCTTCCAGTAGGAGAAATCCTCCCCACTGAAGAGCGGTGGTCTGGAGGTGCTGAAGCCTTCTTGCATAGCCATTTAGAGTTTTCTGAAAAGAGAGAGAAACAATAAAAAAATGTCCCAAGACTTGGTCTTGGATTAGCAGTGCGGGAAAAAGAGAAAATAATTTCGAGTGGTGTTGCACCAACCTCGATTTACGATAAAATTTCGATAAAAGAAATAAAAACAATTCGAAGAAAATCTAAAAAATTCTCAAATTGGTGGTTGCACCAAATTTGAGCTTCCCCACTCTGATATAACTTGTTGGATCGAGAGAAAACGATAGAGGGGGAGTGAATATCGTTAAACTTTTTCGGATATAATTTTAAGAGAATGAGCAGCGGAAATTAAAAACACAAACACGAACACAAGGATTTACTTGGTTCGGAGTCACGGTCGGCTCCTACTCCAAGGCCCACGGTCCTTGACCGTTTACTGCGGGCAATACTATAATTGCGCAAATAATTACAAGAGGATCTACAGTAGTAGTAAGAAAAATACAACAATCTAACTCTTCGTTACCTACGCCCGGTGTGGATCGTTCTTCGATGCGTAGGGTCGTCGTCGGCACTAGAACCTCGAGATCCGAAGTTTCCAGAGCAGAGCGCTTGAGCGAAGAGTATTGAGGCGTTTAAAAACTATGTTCGGAAGCCTTGGGGGTCGACCCCTTATATAGTGAACCTGGGGTGCCCTGGACGTCGGGGGCGCCCTCCGCGTGTCACACGATCCGCAAACATCTCGGTCAGCCCTTATCCCTCCAGGATCGGGCTTGAGGTTTGACGGGGCGCCCGGGAAGCAAGGGGCGCCTGGGTTGACTCAGTCTGTGGGCTTCTCGCTAGCTTGAACTCTATCTGCTTCGTTGGCTTGGACCTAGGGCGCCCGAGGCATCAGGGGTGCCCGGGAGCATGGGGCGCCCGGGAGCAAGGGGGCGCCCGGCCCAGTGTGCTTCCGAAGCGTTTTCTTGCTTAACTCTTCTTAGTCTTTGACTTAGGGCGCCCGGGACCTCTCGAGCGCCCAACCCAGCTACTGCCCCTCTCCTTTAGGGCGTTCTGAGCTGCAGAAACTCGTTCCTTCGATCCTGCATCCATGGTTAGTACCAAACAAAACAAAGCAAGCATGTTAGTGAATTTTACAGTCGTAGCTATCTTGGTTCTGACTTTGGGTCTACAAAATGGAACCCTAGGTCGAACCGACGCCTACTGTTCCCTCGACGGGGAACGCGTCCTCACCTACTCCTCTCGGGAGAATTTACCTGTTGCCAACCGGCTCCTCCGGTTGGACTTTTGCCCAGCAGTCCTTCACCAGGTGCCCGGCAATCCTTCGCCAGGTCTTCAGTACCAAGCAGTCCTTCGCTTGGTGCCTAGCAGTCCTTCGCTAGGTCTTCGGTTCCAAGCAGTCCTTCGCTTGGTGCCCAGCAATCCTTCGCCAGGTCTTAGTCTCCTAGCAGTCCTTCGCTAGGTGCCCAGCAGCCCTTCGCCAGGTCTTAAGGTTTCGATGCCTAGCAGTCCTTCGCTAGGTGCCTAGCATTCCTTCGCTAGGACTTCAATCTGCACACTCAAGTAGCATGTTTGATAAACATAACATCTTAACTTTTGAATCCTTTGCCATTATCAAAACCAAGATTTGACTTGGGTGCTGTCTGCACCAACAAGATGATTTATTTTGTGAGATGGAACTTTATGAAATGGCTAACAAAGGCCCCAAGGAGAAGGGGATTGCCTTAGTTGCAGGAGAAAAGAACAAGAAGAAGAACAAGAAGAAGAAGGAGAAGAAGAAGAAGGAGAAGGAAGACTCCTCATCCTCATCTTCATCCGAATCCAAGTTCGAATCCGAGGAGGATGGCAGCGGCTCTTCTTCCTTCGAGATGGCCAATTTCGTTAGAAGGATGATGAGGAAGGGTTGACGCTTCAAGGGTAAAAGTAACCCGAGTGAAGTTAAGCTTGATAAGAATAATATTACTTGTTATGAATGTAGTAAGAAAGGGCACTTCAAGAAGGACTGTCCAAAGCTCAAGAAGAAGGAGGATAGATCCAAAAAGAAGAAGAAGGCCTTGAAGGCCACTTGGGATGAATCCTCCTCAAGTTTATCCGAAGAAGAGAAGGAAGAGAAGAGTACATGACATGTGGCACTCATGGCACTTGAAGGAGAAGAAAGCAGTGATGAATCCTCCGACTCCTCAAACGCAGCTTCATCATCTTCGGATGATGAAGAGGTAATCACTCCCGAACTTGAAAAATGCTATAGAGCTATTGCATGCTTAACCAATATGTTGAAAAAGTCAAAAATTAAGGTTAAATCATTGCAATTAGAAGTTGAACAATTGAAATCCTCTAGGGATGAGGATGTAGATGATTTACATGTAGAGATGTTAGAGGATGAGATTAAATCTTTGAAAATTGAGGTTGAACAATTGAAATCCTCTAGGGATGAGGATGTAGATGATTTGCATGTTGAGATGCTAGAAAATGAGAACAAATCATTGAAGAGTGAAGTTGAGAGACTCAAGAGTATTCTTGAGAAGTTCTCAACAAGCTTAAAGACCTTAGACATGATTTTGAATGCCCAAAGGGAAGTCTACAATAGGGCCGGTTTTGGTTACCGATCCAAAGAACCATCTTTTGTGTCCTTAATGTCTAGGACTAATGTTAGACAATCTAAGACACCTAAAGTTCAAAGGAAAGTTGTCAAGGCATGGGTGCCTAAGTCTTGTTTAGTAGGTGCTTTAGGTCCCAAGGTGTGAGTACCTAAAACTTCTATTTTTCGAATTATGTAGGTTATGATTGAGGGGGAACATCTATCAACTTGGTTCGTTGATAGTGGGTGCTCCAAACACATGATCGGTGATAAATCTTTATTTACTGCCCTTCAATGCAAAAGTAGAGGTAATGTTTCTTTTGGTAATAATGGTAGTCTTAAGGTCATAGGAATAGGAGACATTCAAATATCCGAATGTCTTAGAATTAAAAATATTCTTCTAGTCAAGGGGATGACATTTAATGTCCTAAGTGTCAGTCAATTGTGTGATGCGGGTTACACAATTGATTTTCAACCAAGTCAATGTCTAGTTAGACAACATGACACCTTTGACACGGTACTAGTAGGAACAAGAGTAGATAACATTTATCAAGTTTCATTTAAAAGTGCTACTAATGCTCTTGCTAAGTGTTTCATGTCAAAAGAAGAGAAGTCCACCCTTTGACACCGGAGACTAGCACATGTGAACATGAAGAATATCCGGAAGTTGGCCAACAAGGGACTAGTTCGTGGCTTACCAAGCATCAAGTATGAAAAAGAAAATATTTGTCATGCATGTCAAATGGGTAAGCAAACAAAATCTGCACATAAAGGTAAAAGCACTGTAAGTACTTCTACCGCATTGGATTTACTTCATATGAACTTGTTTGATTGTAGCACTATCATATCATTGAATGGAAGTAGATATTGCTTTGTTATCATTGATGATTTTACTAGATATATATGGACTTATTTTCTTAAATATAAGGACCAAACCTTAGATGTTTTCATTTCTTTTTGTAGAAGAGTTGAAAATGAGAAATCATCAACTATTAAGACAATAAGAAGTTATCATGGAGGTGAATTTCAAAACCAACAATTTTTAGAGTTTTGTCAAGATAGAGGGTATAGACACGAGTTCTCTACTCCTAGAACACCACAACAAAATGGTGTTGTAGAGAGGAAGAACCGGGTCTTACAAGAGGCTGCGCGAAGCATGCTTAATGAGTACTCACTACCAAGCTACTTGTGGGCCGAAGTTGTAAATACAGCTTGCTACGTACAAAACCGAGTCCTCATCCATAGGTTCTTAGGTAAGACTCCCCATGAACTTTGGTTTGGAAAACCACCTACGGTTAAACATCTTAGAGTGTTTGGCTGTAAGGTGTTTATCCTAAACACCAAGGACCGTCTTGGAAAGTTCACGGCAAAGGCTGATGAAGGGATACTGGTTGGGTACTCCCTTGTTAGCAAAGCCTACCGAGTCTACAACAAGAAGTCTAGATTGGTTGAAGAATCTTCTGATGTTGTCTTTGAAGAAATTCCAAAAGCAAATCATCAATCAGAAGATGTCGAAGGAGTTCAATTCGAACTCAGACAACTGGGTTTGGATGAAAGTCCAAATGTTGTTGATAATGGTGATGAGTCTGATGACGGTGAGCCTAGACAACACATAGATCAGCCGGATCCTGAAGCTGAGCAGGTGTCTAGTGAAACCATTCAAGAAACACCACCAACACCAAGGACAACTAGGTTAGCCTCTAGTCATCCCCAAGACCAAATTATTGGAGACATTCATCATGGGGTTAGGACTAGATCATTCTTTAAGAATGAGGCTAATGAAGTTGCCCTAATTTTCGAAATTGAACCTAGAAGAATTGACAAAGCATTAAATGATCCCGATTGGATCATTGCCATGCAAGATGAACTAGGTCAATTCGAAAGAAGTCAAGTGTGGGACTTAGTCTTTAGACCCAAGAAGACCACCATTATTGGAACCAAATGGGTCTTCAAAAATAAACTAAACCATAAGGGAGAAATCATAAGAAACAAGGCACGCTTAGTAGCCAAGGGCTACAGTCAAGTTGAAGGCCTTGATTATGATAAGACCTATGCTCCCGTGGCGCGATTAGAGTCCATCCGATTGATGCTTGCATTTGCAGCACATCGTGGTTTCAAGCTATATCAAATGGATGTCAAATCGGCTTTTCTAAATGGTTTAATAAGGGTAGAGGTCTATGTCGAACAACCTCCAGGGTTTGAGAGTACCGAATTCCCAAACCACGTATTTAAGCTCAAGAAGGTACTTTATGGCCTTAAACAAGCACCCCAAGCTTGGTATGAGTGGTTGTCGACGTTCCTAATTGAAAAAGGCTTTGTCAGAGGCCAAATAGACCCTACACTGTTTCTACGTAGAGATGGTGACAATATATTTGTAGCCCAAGTATATGTCGATGACATAATTTGTGGCTCAAACAACAAGGGCTATTTAAATGAGTTTATTGGACACATGGAGAGTGAATTTGAAATGAGTCTAGTGGGAGAGTTGACTTTCTTCCTTGGACTTGAGATCAAATAAATCCGAAATGGGATCCATGTGCACCAATCAAAATATACTCAAGAGATGCTTCAAAAATTCAATATGAGTGATTCAAAAGAGGTAACCACTCCCATGGCTATAAACACAAGATTAGACAATGATGAGAGTGGTAAACCTGTTGATTTGACTCAATATCGGAGCATGATAGGTAGTTTGCTATACCTCACAGCTAGTCGACCTGACATACTATTTGCTATGGGTATGTGCGCTAGGTATCAAGTTTGTGCCAAGGAATCTCACTTAGTTGCTGTCAAGAGAATTTTGAGATACCTTAAGGGCGTAATCAGAGTTGGTCTATGGTACCCCCGTACTGAATCTTTTGACCTAATTGGCTACACCGATTCCGACTATGCTGGATGCAAGTTGGACCGGAAAAGCACAAGTGGGGGTTGCCAATTTTTAGGATCATCTCTAGTTAGTTGGACCAGTCGAAAGCAACATTGTGTTGCTCTCTCCACGACCGAGGCAGAATATATCGCCATGGGAGAGAGTATATCGCAATTGTTGTGGATGATTCATACTCTAGAGGACTATGGATTAAGCTATAAGGGTGTGCAAGTGTTGTGTGATAACATTAGCACAATTAACCTAACCAAGAATCTGGTCCATCACTCTAGAACCAAACATATTGTAGTGCGTCACCACTTCATTAGAGATCATATTGCTAGAGGAGATGTTGTACTCTCATATGTAGAGTCCAAATCAAATTTAGCGGACATTTTCACTAAACCACTTGCTGAAAATGAGTTTAGTTTCTTAAGAAGGGAGTTGGGAATGTGTCGCGTTTCATAGACATCAAAATACATTCAAAACCCTTCATGATCAATTCGAATTGTTGGGAAACAATTGGGTAACTTGGTGACATCTCACACAAACTATAAGGTTTACCAAAACGTTTTTGTTTGCTAGAAATGGGGTGAGATGCTAGGATCAACTTAATTTCTCAAAATGTCAATGCATCCCTTGAGGAATTAGGTTGACGAGATAAAAATCACTTCGGTGACCAAGTATGGGAAAACCAATGCATAACACATGTGTACTTGGCTCCATGATCATACTTGGACATTCCAATCGAGGAAACTTGACTGGAAACCTTATTTGGATACAAACTTGATTGAAAATTGATTGAATGGATTTGATTGAGTTTGACTCCACTTGGATGGAGTAAAGTGATTGTTAGACTCATAAGGACCTTTGATCCTTGTTTAGGGATCAATTATAGTCAAGGGATCACTTTCAAGATCGATAAACTTCATCAGATCCTTTCAGAAATCGTTTGGAAGTCTGAAACTGAAAATTTCAGATCGTATCAGGAATTACCAGGAAGCCTGATCGGTCACCAGACCGATCAGGCATATGGCTGATCGGTCACCGGACCGATCAGGCGTATGGCTGATCGATCCCCGGACCGATCTGGGCCCCTCCTGTGGTGATCGGTCCACAGACCGATCAGAGAGGTCACAGAACCCTTCACGAAAATTGACCAAACATTCTGTGTTGGTCTAGATCGGTCCCCAGACCGATCTGGCACTCTATGGTGATCGATCCACAGACCGATCAGGGGCTCACGGAAAAACCTCCAAACCTACTGTTCGCTTCCTGATCGATCAGCCGATCGATCAGGAGTCTGCCTGATCAGTGACCCGACCGATCAGGACCAGGCCAGTCCGATCAGGATGGTGCCTGATCGGTATGGGCACTCTCAGATCGAATGGTGATCCGTTCGATCACATTAAATTTTGGTTGGTGGACCGATCCACCAACCTATTAACTTTGCCTAAACCCTTTATTCCCCAAACACCTTCCCACGCGATCTTCTTCGTGTGTTCCCTCCTCCTTGCGCGTGGCTTCTTTCGATTGTCTCCCTGCTACGCGTGCGACTGGTTTTCACTACTACACTGCGAGGAGTTTCTTGTTTGCTGCTGTTCTCTCTTGCGAAGCACCATTTCTGTGTGCTGTTGTCTGCACAACTCAGCCGCGTGATTCCTCTCATTCAATCAATTGAACATGGCACCTAAGTAAGAGTTTTGTTGGTTTTCATTTCAGATCAATTCTTAGATTATGAACTTATGATAATCATAACTTGTCTTTTGTGCTGTGTGTGCCATTACCGTGACCCTACTCTTGCCGTGACCTTCCTTTCCTTGCATTGGATCGTATTGATTAAACCTAACTTCATTTGATCATTTTCTATTATGATTCATTTGATCAATGTCTTAAAAACCTCAGATTCCAATTCATTGTATCATGGTTTATTCAATCACATTTCATGTCGTGACCTTACTTTGATACTTGAACCTACTGATTGAACCTATTCTTGATCATTAAATTAACCCAATGATTCAATTGTGTCATGATTCGGTTCACCTACCTTGATCAAATCTGCTGCCATGACCTATTCTATCTTTTAGAAAATCGTCCAAGGGAAAAGAACCAGTGGAGGGCAGCTCAAAGGGCAAAGCCCCTTCTTCTTCCGTGCCCTCCCGAAGGCCTCAGCCTTCTTCAAGTTCTCGTTTCCCCAATGCTGCCTGTGAGCTGGCCTTTCAGTCCAGAACCTTCAAGTTACTCTCCTGTCGATCAATTGATGTTCCCTTTCTATCCGAGCACTGTCCCTCCATCATGGAGATAGTCACTTTCTACAACCTTGGCTTTCTCCTCTCCCTAGAGCGGACGATAAATTATGACCTTGTTTCCGAGTTCTACAATAACCTACAACAAGGTCCTCAAGGTGGCTTTGAGTTTACTACCCGTGTAGCCAAGAGGAACCTTGATTTTTCTTATGACATCCTGGCAGAGTATCTTGGTGCTCGTCGATCGCCAAACTTTTATTCCATCTATCCGGAGCTTCCTGACCCCTTGTTGCCCCCCTTTACGGACGTTACCCCTGATAGCATTTACCAGCACTTCTTTGGACATCCTCGACCAGCTGGGCTTGATGAGTTAGGCCCCGACTTTCCGACTTTTGCGGCCCTCCGTCTTTCCCCTACTAATTACGTTTTGTTCAAGATAATCACCAACTGTATTTTGTCGATTACCTCAAAACCCTTAAGTGAGATTCGACCCTACCACTGCTTGATGCTCTATGGCATGCATTGCCATCTTGGCTTTGACATTATTAAGACCATCTTTCAGTCCATCATTTCCTATCAAGATCCCAGTCGTCACACTGTTTATATGTCATTCGGTCATGTCATCACTGACTGGCTTATGTCAGTAGGTGTTGATGTGACTAAGGGCAGGACAGTGCCCATGGTTAGACAGGATTCCCGATTGGGCAAACACGCGTTTGCCAAATCTAGTATTGTTGTTGGGTCGGACGATCGGACTCTGGTTTGGAAGGACGGGAGGGGTCTTGGTGAGCTACCTGGGGGAGGCGCACACATTCAGGCGCCAGCAAATGCTGTTGCACATCATGAGGCTCCCGCTGCTGCTGCTGACTATGACGATGAGCCAGAGCCAGACTTGCGCTGGCAGATTCCCGAGCTTGATCGGACCATCCAGCATGATCTTCATTTGCGAGAGCTCTATCGCGAGGAGGCCCGCTCAGAGTTTCGATCTTTCGATCGTCGGCTGGCCGCGGTGGAGTCCGATGTCTCAGGGGTCCGTACTCTGCAGCAGACGTGGTATGACGAGTGGCGCCGGCACACCTTTCCGAGAGATGCGCCCTCTGGTAGTGCTGCACTGGGGTCTTTTGTTCCTGATGATGCCACGATGGATGACCCTATTCATGATGGCCCCCCTCCCCGCCTATGGTTGATGTATTCTGCTTCTACCCTTGACTATGTGACTATTTGGATTGTATGACTCTATGGCTAGATGCCTATGACTTGACTTTGATGTTTATTTGTGTCGTGTTTGTCTTGACTTTGGTGCGCTATGATGCATCTGACATTACGCCTGTTTATCATATTTGACTTACTATATTATGCTTATTGTTGATTTATATAGTTGCTCATATGACTACCATCCTGATGAATGCGTTGCTATGATCATGCTTATGACTACCATGTCCATATGATACATATGCTTGCTTTGCCATGACTTACATTTATCATATGTATTTCATGTGCTTTCAAAATCATATCAAATCTTTTGCTATTTTGGGACACCCCTAGGGTTGAGGGGGAGTATATTTAAACTTAACAACCCGTCTACATCCTTTTCAGTGTTTGACAAAGGAGGAGAGTGTGGTTGGTTAAGTTTAGGATGATCATGTTGTAGGGGGAGGATTCTGATTCCCCTATGATTCTGAAATTTGAGAACATTGACATCGAATCCCTAAACCTAAAATCGAGTTGTCAAACAACAAAAAGGGAGGAGATTGTTGATGCAGTCTGACCCTGATTGTTGTTTTGGTGTTGACACCGATTTTAGTTTAGGTTGATTATGATTATGATTAAGTCCTGATCGGGTATAGGCACAGTGTTGAAAAGTTCTAACCTGGAGGGTTAGGTGTGAGAAAATCTAGCTTGGAGGGCTAGGTGTGAAAAGTCCTAACCTGGAGGGTTAGGTGTGGAAAAGTCCTATCCTGGAGGGTTAGGTGTGGAAAATCCTAGCTTAGAGGGCTAGGTGTGGAAAAGTCCTAACCTGGAGGGTTAGGTGTCGAAAATTCTAGCTTGGAGGGCTAGGTGTGAAAAGTCCTAACCTGGAGGGTTAGGTGTGAAAAAGTCCTGGCTTGGAGGGCCTGGTCCTAACTTGGAAGGCTAGGTTGGTGAAATCCCAGCTTGGAGGGTCAGGTCCTAGCTTGGAGGGCTAGGTTGGTGAAATCCCGGCTTGGAGAGCCAGGTCCTAGCTTTGAGGGCTAGGTTGATGAAATCCCGGCTTGGAGGGTCAGGTCCTAGCTTGGAGGGCTAGGTTGATGAAATCCCGGCTTGGAGGGCCAGGTCCTAGCTTGGAGGGCTAGGTTGATGAAATCCCGGCTTGGAGGGCCAGGTCCTAGCTTGGAGGGCTAGGTTGAAGTCCCAGTGAGTGAAGCTGGCCATGGAGTCTTGGTCCGAGGGATCAAGCACGAGTCGGAGATGGGTCGGAGGCTGGTTCTCTCGACTATAAATGGGTTTGGCCTTGCCCGGATCGGTCTGGTGACCGATCAGGGAAGTTGGCAAGAAGTTCCCTCTTGGATTAGTCTGGTGACCGATCCAGCGATGTCTGATAGGTCTGGTGACCGATCAGGGAGCTTCCAGTAACTTTAGCAAACCTACTGATCGGCTCCTGATTGGTCTAGTGACCGATCAGGGAGAAACCGTGACCGATCAATCTGAACGATCAACTGTCGCGAGGTTTCTTCACCTTGATCGATCAGGCTGGAGCCTGATCGGTCTGGTGACCGATCAGCCAGTGGATTATGGGCGGGATTGTGGCAAGCAAGTGTTAAATACCGAATTTTTCAAAGGTTGAAAAGGTAAGAATTTCAAAAATAGGGACCTAGTTGGAATTTACTGAAGTTATTGGGTTTATTCACAAAATGCCAAAACAAAAATATAAAATTCCCAAAAGACCTAACTTCCTCCCAAATTGGTTTGCGCCGTTCCTGCTTTTCCTCGACGCCCAGTCCTAGTCGAAAACCGCCCGACGCCGACTCCTCTCCCCGACACTGAGCGCCGCCGCACCCCTTCCTCTCCTTCTCCTCCTTGTCGTGCTTCTTCTCCTTCACTGGTTTAGACGCTGACGCTGCAGCGAGGACCCTAGCCGCCTCCGCCACGCCGCCGTCGCGCTCTCTCCTTCCATCTCCTCCTTCCTCTTCACCTCACGTGAACAAGGAAGCAAACGCTTTGTTTTACGTGGAGCCCAAGCCGGATTGCTCTCTACACGCGAAGGGAATCCGCAGACCCTTCATCGTGAGTTCCTCATCTCTTCTTCCTGACTTATGTTGTTGACTTGGGAATTTACTTTGTTTGGAATTTTGCCATGAGGTAGACTCTTATTTGGATTCTGCGATGTTTAGAATTTTGCCGGGAGTTTACAAAGGTGGCTGCTGGATTGATGTTTGTTCTTATTAATGGTTGATCGGATGAGAATGAGAACTGGGGGTGTTGGATCAAGTATTTACAGAGCTCTCGTTAGTATAAGATGGGTGTATCATATATTGTATTCTATATCGTTCCCTTTGATTTGTGCAGTGATTTATGGTTTAGAAATTATTCGTATTCGGTAGATTATTGCTTGCTAAGATGTAGGCTTGTTTGAGTTCATATTAATGCAGTGGGCTTCCTAGAGAAAGGTCTGCTTAGTTGTTTCCTTTGATCCTATGTTCAAATTAGTATTTAGATAGGTTCCTTAATGATGTTTTCTCTACTGTTTCAATTCTGAAAGTTATCTATAAATATAGATTAATTGATGCTAAATAAATATAAGTTGTGATTAGGATTGATCCTAATTGTGTTTAGGTATTTCGTTTAGCTAAGTCGTTAATTTTATAATTAGCTAAACTTTATCATTGATACAGGACCTTGATTTTGGACTCACGTTGTCGATCGTGGGAGGTTCTGTTCGTATACGTTCTACAATTAAAAGGCGGGTATTTATCCTTTGTACTCGAGTAGTTCTTTTACCTTAAAGCATGGCTAGTTTATGTCTTATAGGTTGCTTGACCTTATTCTTTGTAGTTATTTAAACATCGCCGTTGAGACTTATTCTTCGTTGATCTTTGAGTATTCCAAGTTTGTTTCCGTACAGTCCTCTATTGATTTTCTGTTCTGTAAAGTGCCGCTTGTACGCCAGCACTTAGAAGTTTATTAAACACAATAAGGTTTATTTTGCATTAGAAATACCCTACCTAGTAGTGTAGATGCATAATTGTTGGATTTCGATTTCTGGTTGGTTGTATCGATGCATGTTTCACTTGTTGGATTTTATTGCATCGTGGTTGCTTCGGTTGTTCGTGCATCGTATATCATGCACCATACTTGCACGTTGATACTAACGACTGTTGGCTTACATTTGGTTAAGCCGTTGTTAGTCATATTGTTGCTCGATTCACTCATCCACATGTTGTCATGGTAGTGGTTAGAGTGCGAGTGTTTGTCCTGTCATGCCAGATAGTGACACCCTCACCTTTATTTTAGAGGGATGAGCTGTTGGTGGCTCACCCTCACCGTTGTTTATAGAGGGATATTGCAGCTGTATCCCCCTATGTATAGGGGTTGGAGTGTAGACTCCCCAGCATCATGTCCACTCAACCACGCCTTATGTGGTATTATTGTTGTTGTTGGTTATTGTTGTTGTTGGAGTGGTACAGTTGTCACAGCCCTACTCACTCGGTCACACAGATGGGATGTGTTGACGGCTTGACTGACGTCAGGGGTGACACATGTCATTGCATCATGTGCATACGTATTTCGTTTATGCATTTGTTTGTGTTTGATGCACTTATATGAGCTATGATTGTTGCATATATATGACATGCATGTCTATCTTGATATTATTGTTGTTGAGTTGTTCTATATATGCTTAGTCGTTATTCGGATTTTATACCATGTCGTATTATATTGTTTATGCATGATTAGGTAAATCTGATATTTCTTATAGACTGTACACTGTTGAGTTCTCTACCATGTTTATCCTTATTATGCCATGCTTAGTTGTCTACTCATATACCCGCAGAGTCCACCCGGACTCACCACCCCTGCTTTCCTTTTTGTTGTTTCAGATAGCAGGTAGCGGTATTGCTTGGAGCCAGGAGATGATCCAGTTGCCAGCCCCTCAGTCATTTAGTTTTATCGGGTGATTTTGGTTTGGAGTTGTTTCAGAGTTAGTTCTCCGTAGTTTCTTTGTTTTCCGCATTTTATATTATTTCTGGTATGGTCTTGATAAAATAAAAATTGTAGTCATGTCTTATTGGTCGGGTTTATTCGTTGTGGAGTTCTTATTAAGTTGTGTTTTCTTTATGCCTAAGGTGGCTGAGCCACCCATTAAATTATTTTAAACTGCATGGTTGTGTGTCTTTTATATATTGTTGTGATGCTAGCCGCATGTGGCTAAGCTATATATATGTGAGATAGTATGTATTTTTGCCCCATATTGTCCGCCGTACAGGGGAGATACTGCCCGATTTTCGAGGAAGCATATACCTCTGGGGGCGTGACAATTTTTGGTATCAGAGCCAAGTTTGCGAGTTTCTTTGGGATCTGTGGATTTTTACGATGTTGTTTTGGTGCGTCAGTTTATAGAGGTTTTGCGAAGTTAATTTGTGTCTGTGGGTTTTATGGAGTTGTTTTTGGTGGATTAGTAGAGTGTTAGTTTTGCAGGTTTTGCAATGTTTGTATGATTTTGTATCTTGGATTTTTCGAAGTTCTGACTATAACACGTTATTAGTGCAAATTTGGTATTTTTCGGATGTTGTCGAGTGATGGGCCCATAACCCATAGGTCACAAGTTTTGCGATGTTTTGTTGTCTGTGGGTTTACGAAGTTGTTTTGTTTTACGAGATTTATCTGAATTTTACGAATTTAATTTTTGGAGTCATTTTCTGGATATGGTTGTAATGGGACTTGGCAGCGACGAGATCTCTCCCGACAAACAAGTAAGTAAGTTTAACTCTGGTATCCTCTTATTACATTCACTACGTGGTTGAGGTTAGTTAGACACTTTCCAATTTAATTGGATTGTGTACTTAGTTTTGTGCCTGTCTATTTGATAACCATTGTCTTTGTTTTAGCGGGACATTATCTGTGGTTGTAACACAAGGGAATTGAACATACCCTTAATATCTGCCTCTTCATAAACAGAGCTTATTTGCATAAGCACTGCCACGTCAATTGTGACAAGCACATGAGTCATACCTGCGATCACTAACGTGCTACTAGACCTTTGTCATTGTGTGAGCATAATGACAGAACTTGTTGATATATATATCTATATATAGAAAAAAAAAACTCCTGCTCTAAGTGTGCTACTTCTAATAAAAGGCTGAGTTGTGTTAAGTATCATCTATAAAGATTTAATTAAACTTCTTGTTTTTAGTCTGTTAGAAGGGTTGAGTTGGGTTACCTATCTTTCATTTAAGAACTTTGAGTGTTTTCTTTCGCCTCAGTCTATTGCTTGTTACTGAATATATCGCATCAAGGAGCTGCTCGAGAGATTTGTTTCTAGGATGTCTCTTCATTCTAGTTTTTCATCTTCTCTTTATCCTTTCTTTATCAATCTACTGAAAAAGTTGAAGGGATCATCTGATGGGTGTTCCATTAATTATTTTCAGAGTTTTGCCTAACTGTCCTTTTTGAATTTATGGCCATGTCCTAGTCTACTCTATGTTTTAGTTATGAGAGTTGCCTGGTTTATGTAATAGATAGTATTTGGGCTTCAGTTTGAAGAGGAAATATTAGTAACTATCAAGGAATTGCCTCCTTACAAGCAAGTGAGACCTAATTGTAGCTAAACTATTACTTGAGCAATCATTACCATCTCGTCATGCTTAGAATTAGATCTACTTTTATATAATTATCACAACCCCTTTGAATGAGAGAATTAACCCATCAACTATATCAAAAGTGCTAAACCCTAAGTTGCTCATTCAAACTTATAAAAAAAAAATTATTAGCCCACAAATCACCATGTGGAACTAAATTGGTCTATCACATGTGACTCTAAATTCTCTTCTTCGATTCAACCATCCATGTACATGTATAAAAAAAAAATGCTGACATTAGGTACATTTTATGTTTATTAGCCATGACTACTAAACTCCTACTAGAAACAGATCCTATTCAGGCCTCCATTACACCTTATACATCTGCAAAAATCCAATGATAAACACATTGTACAAAGAATGCATTTCCCAGCTCAACATTCAAGTAAAATGTACAAAGCTTAGGGGTAGCAGTTTAAAAGAATATGTGTGTGTGTGAGTGTGTGTGTGTGTGTGTGTATAAGAAAAAAAAAATAATTAAAGTACAAACCATGGCTTTCAAGCAATAATGGAGGTTTTTCATCTAAGGATGCTTTGTAGGTGGGACTTGAAGGAGGGTAAAAGTATGCATAAGCATTCTGACCAGGATGCTCGGTTGGAAACTCAATAACTTCTGGAGAGCTGAAGTATGAATCATATTTTGCTGCATCTGGGGAGGAAGACCAAAGTACTGAAGATTTTGTTGCATTTGATTGGTTCGCCTCCAGATTCATCTGATTGAGTAAAAGAATGTAGAGAGCAGCCAATCCTGGTGAAAGGGTGATCACGAGTATGCTAACAAATTTAAATGACACATTGTCAAACCTTGACAATCGATAGTGGATGAGTTGCATGTTAGGACCAGGTGCATGTCGACAAAGATACGAGTTCGTAAAATTTTAAATTTTTACGTGCAGCGGAAGAATTTGCATAAAATAATTTTCTAAATTATTTTAACTTCGTATCTAGCATGCAATCTTATGGTGTGTTGACATAATCATAAAATAAAACTTTGCGGAAAAGTAAACTAATTTACCAAGTACCTCGCGTAACCCGAAGTAAGGGACGAGATCCAACCGTAGCGTCCCTTGGAAGCTTCGCCTCTATTCGCGTCCACGCCGAGTTCTCTTCGGGATGACTTCGCAAAGTCACGAGTTTTGTGCCGACGAGAACTACTAGATTCTCGGAAGGCACAACTAGAAGATTAAGAGAAAAATTAGGAAAACTAACCAACGAAGTAACGGAATCGAATTCCGGGAAGAGAGGAGTCGCTATCCGCTTCTTCTTCTTCGTGTTCGGGTTCTCCTTCTTCTTCAATGCTCACGGCTAGCAACCACCACCTTGGATAGAGTTTGCGCCGGCCCTAAGCCACCAAGTGGGCGCCGGCCCTAGGACTCCAAGAATGGGTGGGCGCCGGCCCTAAGGGAAGAGAGGAAGAAGGAGGAGAGGAGAGATTAAGAGAGAGAGGGAGAGAATAATAAATCTCTTAATTGGGAATAAGGGCTAGCCTTTGGTTCCTTTATATAGTAGCAACTCCTTTGCTAAGTCTCCCTCTAAACCGAATTAACGGAATTAACGGAATTAGTTATAAGAAATTTATCTTATAAATTCTCTTATTAATTATTCCGTTTAAGCCGAGTCTTATTATAACTAATTTATAATAAAACAAATTCTTCTTCTCTTTAAATTATGGAATAAATTTTATAAAAAAATTTATAAACTTTCTTATTATGGAAAAATCAATTCATAATTGATTTTATAAAATTAAAATAAACCAATTCATAGATTATTTTAACTTCCATAAAAAGAATAAATTTCTACAAATTTATTTATATAAATTTCTTTATACAAATTTATTTATCCATAATTTATAAAACAAATCACACTAGATTTATTTTATTAATTAAACCAAATAAATTGATTTAATTCCCTTTAATGGCCGGCCACCACAAGGAGGGTTAGCACCCTCTTTGGCCGGCCAAACCAACCCGAACCGGTAGCGAATTAAACTCATTTAATTCGCCCAATAAACCTTCAAAAGACTTAGCTAATTTTAGCTTCCATTGCACCTCTGATTAACTCAGATTCGACTTATTTCTCTTGATCGAAAAATCCAATTTTTAACTCGTTTTAAATCCCTCGGATTACTCGTAGTGCGTGTGACTAAATAGGCTTTCGATTTATGTTGGACGTCTATAATCAACCAATTATAGAACGATCATGAGTGGCACCTAGTAGTACATCATGACCCCCAATTAATCGAAAGATCAACGGTTTGACCTCAGAAGAAATTATTCTGAAACCCTTCAGCAGCTCTAATGAATCGTGCCCCATTCCCTTCACCACCTTATACCCACTTGGTTCAGGACACGATCTATGGTATCAGTCCCCACTAGGCTGACTACGTCACACCTAGCCCAAGTTGTGTCTTTCTCGTCCTTTGGATTTCTAATTACTCTCATGTATTTTAGAAACTCTCACTCTAAACATGATATACTCTGGCCAGAGGTTTTGAGTAACAATCCGACGATAGGCCTGGGTATACATCTCCTCGCAAGGAGTGGCGAATCCTTTGTAGGCTGTTCAAACATCTTCGGGCACTTCGGCTTATACCCAATCATCCTGGGTCCACACCTCCTTGGAGATGTTTGCTTAAGATGTTAAAGTATAAGTCTCCATGACCAAGATGACTTGAACACCGCAAGTCAAAGGAACATCGCACTTAAGCCGCAGTAAGAACTTCATTGACATATCTATATGTAGATTCCCATATGAAGTCTTACAGCTTGTCACTCCAATGAACTAGTTCCCTTAACTAGCATCCATGTTTATCTCCGGACATCCCAATATCACCAGCCAGTGAGAATCAGCTGATTAGAGAATAACCCATGCTAGTCTCAACAGAATTGATAGTGTCCGGTTTTATCAATTCATCGACTAGGGATAATTTCAATACTTCACAATTGCACATTAGAGATAATCACTAGTTGTGATCCCATCACAAATTCTCTTATGCTGTGAGTT
>JAGFNQ010000365.1:784972-989216 GCA_024364735.1 Boesenbergia rotunda | reverse complement strand
ATATAACAAAGGTGAAACTCTAGAGGTCTACCTTAAATTAGCAAAGTATAGAAATGAAATGTGAAAAACTTGTGTCAAGAAGCTAGAAATATTTGTCTTGATCAAACTAAACATAACAATCTAAGTATGCTCTATTAAGGTTGTTATTCTCATACCACTTTGAAATAGCATGTCCTGGAAAGTTCAAAAGATGATTCATATCCACAATAATTAATAATAAACTTAAGTAGAATAACTATTTGTTGTAACAAAAGTCTGCCCCGAATGGATATAGTTTTATGTTAATCACGAAAATAAATAATATTCAAAGAAAAATACGATATGTAGCAAGTAAGGTTTGTCCAAGAATTTCCATGTAAATTAGAAAATGATGATATGAAATTATGAATCGAACTGTATAATATAGGGGTACCAATAATGCCAAAAAGTTGCTGACTATTTAATAATTGATAACATAATTGAATATTGCAAGTATGAAGCAACTTTGGTTCAACATGTACGATGTTTAAGAGTAGATGTCCAAGAGCAATACCAAAATAAATAAACTGATGCAGACCAATTGTCATGTAAGATCAGAGTGCAACATTCTCTAGGATGACTAATTGATGACCACAAGGAGATGTGATACAAAGTACAGACATTTCAGATGTTTCTTAGAATTTATTTTTTTATATATATTTTTTGCTATGGTAATTAATGTATGAATCAATTGGTGAGGGTATTCATACAAAACACAGACAATGTTTGCCCAACTATATAAAATTGGCTACATGAATCTTATCTCATGACTCATCATTGAACTCCATGCAATGCTATAATTGGCAAGGGTCATGACAAACTCCATATTTTATTACCTTTATTTTTGGGTATAAAGTCAATATAAGTGAACCTAGGTTGTGAAGTGAGATATTAATGAAATTATTTTCTTAGATGTCTTACTCTTCTCTTCTTTTCCATCTATTCTCCACCTATCTCTGATCTCCTCTTTGCTTTCCTTATACTCTATTCTATTTCTCTTCACTTTCTTTCCCTGCATCAATGTGCCCGTCCAGTATGATAGAAAGATACCAGCAGGGCAACTCTTTCCTTCTTTACTAGAAATGCTAATTCAGAAGTACAAATGTTGCAAATTCTTCCATGAAACTGGAGTAGAAGTATATATGCCAAATATAATAACAACCAACACAATGCTCACCCATTCTTAGAGAAATACCCAACCCAAAGTTCAGCTTTGTCCCAAGGCATGTTAGGATGGCTCCACTCTATCCATGCCATTCTCTTCCCATTTGGATCTACCCGCGGAAAGGCATAGAAATCATTGCCAACAACCAGTTCCCTTGGTTCTTTAGTACATGATTCAGAAAACAAAAAAAGTTCTTGAATTTTTGTCACTGTAAGCAAGTGCCTAGTGAAGCAAAATAAAAATGTCTTACCATTAATATTTATAGCATTCAGATCTATAGAGGCAATTATAGTCCTGGGGTTGTTTAAGCCACCTTTCCGGTGATCTGTAAAGAAAACATGCATCAATAGAAGATAAACAGTGGATTTGTAAAACAAAATATTGACTACCAAAATGTCCGGCAAAAAAGGGTTTCTAAACTAGACTGTAACAGACCTTCCATGACAGTAAGATAGCGGTTGAAGTGAGGATCATAACTGCCATCAGCATAACAGACCAAAGTTCCACCATAGTCGGGGGTAATTGGTATTGGTGCAGAACCTGCTAGAAATGAATAGATATATCTTGTACTGTTTCTTAGACTATTTAAAATAAATAAGAAATATAGTATTAATGCACCAGATAAGTAGGAAACCTTTTGTTGCTTGATGCACCATATATACAGAAAAAGTTAAAATTTTTACACAAATCATGGTTGCTCTAATGACAATTTGCCAGTTTGTTCTATGTGGTGTTAACACTGACATAATCACTTTAAAGTTCACGTTCTTAGTTTTTCATCCATGAAAATACCTCCCGTCAAAAGCCTTTAAACCAATAGCAGAGAAACATCTCAAAGAACCAATAAGGCAAAAAAGAGGAGTAATAGTCATACTTCCAATAGTTAATTTGTATAACCGTTGATCCTTGTAGTTTGAGAAAATAACTGTATCGCCCAGTACAGCAAAAGCACCACCACCAAACACTTTGGCCAATGTCCTTGATGCAAACTCTGGAGGTATGATATCCATTGGTTGTTCTTCCATACTTGCTGATTCCTTCACAAGCACAGCGCGCCTGAATGCATAATGTAGTTAGTAGTTCCGACGACAAGCATGTGAGGAATTGCAATGTTAACTTGAGTTTTCTAGAATATCATATCTTTTATAAGAAAAAATGAAGAAAAGAAAGACATCCAATCAGTGGGATGATTTTGAATTTAGATTGTCCTCAACTTGGAAACTGATAGTTGGCACTCAACAATTGCAACTTAAATTAAAAAATTACGCAATAATGAATGGTATTTACTCATCCAATCAAATAGGTACAGAAAATAAACAGACCCTGAAGAGAAATTAGTAATATGATACCATCAACTATTCATACACAAAGCAAGTTAATGAAGAAAAAGTAGTTAAGATGAGGAAATGAAGATATAAAGACAATGTATGTGTATTGGGCATTGTTATGACTTGTAACTTAATACCATTCCCATTTGTTGGCAGTTTTGAAGCCACAAGCGCCAAGCTATTGTTGTTGAACAAGGCTACATCATGCCAATAGCAGTGCAAAATCATATCATCACCAAATTTCTTGATTTGAGAAGGAACCAACTTATCCCTACCTCCTTGAGTCTAACAAACAAGTGCTGCAAAAGGTTAGCATACAATTAGGCAAGGTTTCTACTAGCACACTAAAGTCAGTTCTCTGATTTCCTTTTTTTGTTTCACCCTTCGAGTTCAAGTGTCTTACCTTATCTAAGCCTTATTGCGCGACCACACTACAAGTCACTTAGTTGACTATCGAATCTTCAATTATATCCATACGGCAACAACAGGGTTTCGAATAAAATTACAATTTAGGCTAACGATAAACTAGAAATGCTTCACACGATCTCGAATTATGTCCAAATGATAGCAAATCGAAAGGTAAACCCTCCACTGACCATCCTTCGTCGGGCCGAATCTCGATCCAAACAAGCCGACCGTCTCCCGCGACGGCCATGCCTGCGACCTCCTTGCCAGGCCTGGAGACGACGTCGGCGGTAATCGGGGACTTCCAAGAGCCATAAGGCGCGGTAACCTTCTCGGCGGCGTCAGGAAGGGACGAAGTCGTGGTCGACGCAGCGGCCATGGCAGTGAAAGGTGGAAAGCACCGGATCAGGCGTTGCCTCGTTCGTGCGGGTCCGAATAGCAAGCGAAGATGGGCAGAGGAGGAAAGCAGCAGCGCAGAATATAAAGTTGGAGCCAGAGAGCCGTGAAACGCCCGCTGCTATGCGAGGAGAGCAGCGCAGAATAGCGAGCGGCCCAGAGAGCCGGCAAACGACCGCTGCTATGCAAGGAGAGCATCGCAGAATACCGAGCCGTCAAACGGCCGCTGCTACGCGATGATCGGTTGGAGCGGCATTCAAACGGCCCGATGCTCAAAATGCCCAAAAGGTTATGGATTATGAAAAATGATACATCTGAGTATGAACTCAACGTGAATTTGTGTCATTCTAATTAAATTGATTTTTGACGTATAATTTGGTTCTGAAAAAACAAATGATCGGAGATCACTATAAGGGTGCGTTTGGTTCAAGTTATCATACATGACCTTGGTTATGTGATTACCTGGTAATCACATAACCAAAGTTATGGGGAATGAAACATAACCTAATGTTGTTTGGTTAAATTTAGATGATCAAAGAAAATCTTGTTTGTTTAGAGGTAATAGTATATAATCTAATGTAATATTTTACCATATTGCCCATTAGTTTAAAATTAAGGATTATGATAATATATGTTTATTTATACTAAAAATTAAAAAGTAAGGTAATATTTTATATTAAATTTATTTAGTTTATCCTAATTATAATTTATTTAATTTAATAAAATCTTAATTAAAAATACTAAATTTTTTTTAAAAAATTATTTATCGCCCGACCGCCACCGATCGTTCGCCGGCAGGCGATCGCCGGTCGCTGGCCGGCGGTCGCCGGTGGTCGGTGGTCGCCGGTCGCCGGCAGGCGGCGGTCGCCGGTCGTCGGTCGGTCGCCGGTCGCCGGTCGCCGGCCGGCGGCGGTCGCCGGTTGGCGGAGGGGCTGCGGTCGTCGGTTGGTGAGTCGGCAACGAGTTGTAATTTAGTTAATTATTAGGGATCTTTTTATCTTAAAATGTAAATATTAAGGGATAATTTGGGAAAGAAAAGTTTCTTAACCCCGGAATCAACAAAAACCTCCGTTTTCCTTGGTTATCCAATTCCGGGTTGCATGCCCCATTTGATGACGTTTTGCTGATGTGGCGGTAATACTGCATTACTTGGGAATTGATGATAACCTAAACCAAACAAGGTTATCAACGATAACCTTGGACAGATAACCAAGGTTATCACTGATCACCCTGAACCAAACGCACCCTAATAGAACATGTATATAAAAAATATCACGTCATTTATATTTAATTTCACATTATAAATTTATCATTACTCACACTCTAATAAAGAAAACTTAATAATTTTCCTTATTTAAATAAAACTTAATTATTTTGTACAAACGTCATTAATGATCTTAAAAAATAAAAAATATATATCATTGATAATATATTAATAATATGATCAGCTCCATTTTTTAAAAAATTTAAAATTTCAATAAAAATTATAAAAAAAATTATAAAAAAGATTAAAAAAATTAAAAAAACGTTAATAAAAATAAACTTTTTATTATTTTTTATTTTTAAATAACTAATTAGAAAGAAAGAATGAAACAAAATTAATAAATAGAAATCAAATAATTAAAAATAAATAAATTACTTTTTTTTTTATTAAATCACTGCATTGGTGCTGTTATTTTACAACCATCACCACTACGATTTTGATCTTTGAATAATAACACCATACAAGTTTTGGTCTTTGGAATCAGCTATCGTGGTCATGTTCATGGAATCAGCTATCGTTGATCATTGAAAACTAATATTACCATTTTGTGATATCAACCGTCTATTGTAGTCAAGATTCTGAGAATCGGACCGGAATCGAACTGGTCGGAAGCAAGAATTCAGAGGTTCAGAAGTTCAACTGATTTAACTGGGAGTCCAACCGGAATATAACCGGTATATAATAAAGCATGTATTTATATAATAAAGCATGTATTTATATAAATATATAATAAAGCATGTACTTTCTTCAAGATTAAATCAACTAGGTTGAACATATGATATATTTTCGTCAGCAACTCAGTACAGTATTCTTTAAAAAAAAATTAGTTTCAAAAAAAAATTCAAATTTAAAACCATTAGATTCAAGAAATCTAGATACGAATTGAAGAATCTTATTAGAAGTTAAAACTATCTCACAATAGCATTTGTTCACCGATAAATACTTAAACAGGGGACACTAGTAAAGCACTTAAACAAGGGACACTAGCCAACACGACAACGCAACGAAACGGGAGACAGGACGAGGCTAGCGGCGGCGAGGCGAGGCTAGCGGAGGTAGGGCGGCGCAGCGAGGCTGGTAGAGGCAGGGTGACGCGGCGAGAGGCTAGCGGCGATGACTCTCTTGCAAGCAAACAGTAGATTTGTTCGTTTGGGACTTTGGGTGAAAGCAAATTAGGTTTTTTACATTTTATTTTTCATTTTTCATTTTTAGTAAGAAAGCAAAACTGAAAAGGGGAAAAAATCAAAAAATGAAAAATAAAATAAACCAAGCCGGTTTGATCGATTTTTCCAATTTGTCCGGTTCACCGGTTCCCGTCCGGTTCAGAACGATTCGCATCCGGTTCTTAAGTAGCTGGTTTTCTGAGTCAACTCGGATCGAAAATCTGACCGGTTCCCGATTCAACCGGTCCGACCAACCGGTACAGTCCGATTTTTAAAACACTAATTGTGGTTAATGTTTTTTGCATAGCAACATCATAATGATATTGATCCTTGGAAATCAACACCATTCTTTTGTGATATTAGGGTCATCTCAAGATTTCACGAGGTCCTAGGCAAAAAAAATTATTTAGGCTTTTCATATTTTTTAAAAAAATTAAAAATTTCCCTCATCATTTTTTCATTCAGACTTAGGATACAACACTAAGTTTATTTTTTTTTAAAAAATAAAATATTAATTTAAAAATAGATTTTTATATAAAATTTAATTTTTTAACTTTTTAAAATGTAAAATTATTAATTAAATCTTTAGATTCAAGTTTTGATAATAAATTTTTTCAATTGATAAAATTGCTAAGTTATTTAATTTTTCTTAATATAAATAAGATCTTATTAATTTTAAATTTCAAAAATTACTTTCTACTAAAACATCAATCATATTCTATAAACTATCCATGTATTAGGAAAAGAATTTAATTTTTTTATTAGGTCATTATCTCAAATGTGGTTTTAATTTTGATTTATTATTTTTTTTAAAACTTTTAATTTTAAAAATAAATCTAATTCATTATTATGAGATAGCACGCCACGTGTTAAAACAATTTTAAGATTTAAACATTTTATTTTTAAAAATCATTATCAAACAATTTTAACTTTTCTACCTCATATAAAAATTTAAAATTATCTTTATATATTTTAAATTGTCCAAATTACTTTAAAAAAATAAAAAAATAATATGATCGATAATATAATTAAAATAGTTAATTTTAAATGATCCTTCATAAAATTTCACCTTATTAATTTTATTCTCATCAAATCCAAAAACCAAACCCTCTAGATCAACATTAACGCACCATTCTTACCTGAGTTGGCACGCATAAAGACCTTCTCCCCTCTGATTAGTCGCGACAAGCTTCATCCACAATCATGAAGGTAGCACCAATTAAGCACAGCTCTTAGACCTGTTCTTGAAGCTCCGAGAGAACCCTCTTTGCTGGAAACCAAAGGACGAGCTGCACTAATGGAACAATTAGGGCACATCAATAGGCGATGCTTGCTTGCAATGATCGGTAGGAAAGGGCACAAACCAAAGGGAAATCATCCTCTCACCTACCTATGGCCGAAGGGAAACCAAGGATGGGAAGAAACATAAGGCGGCGCTTCCTCAACTCGCAACAGCTGCGCAAATGGCAGAAAGGAGAGCAACAATCGGGCATCAATAGTGATGGACCAGCACTAGGGCATGGCTAAGAGGAGGACACAATGATGGCTCATGCTCACGACCGAAGCAAGTGGGAGAGGAACTGCTGCGAGGAAGAAGTCGGGAGAAAAAGAGAAGGGAACGATGAGGAAGGTCGTGCGATCGGGGAGGAAAGGCGTGCGCGCGATGAGGGAAAAATAATAATAATCGGTGGAAGAAAGAAAAAAAAAAATTAAGGGAAGGGTTTTATAAATTATATCAAATTTTAATAAAAACCCCTCCCAATATCAGATATCTAACAATGAGAGTTATATGGAATTTACTGCACCGGGTTGTCTTTTGGATCACCCATGTGCTATAGTCTCCACATTGGCTAGGGAGAAAGGATTAAATAGACTTTTTAAGTTTTTCAATATGTAGACCTTACATGAGGGGTTTCAAGATTTGGTGGCTAGTGCCTGAGAACTCTTGATAAACGTCACTGCCAACACGTCTCAGAGCAAGCGGCCAGAGTGAAAAAAGAGCTAGAAGAAGCACAAAGAGCTCTCTTGATCAGCAATGGATTAACTAGTGATTATGGAGCTTTGAGGAAGAAGGTCACCTTTCTTGCAAAAGTGGAGAAAATGTTCTATCAACAAAAAGTCAAGAGTGAGTATTTAAAGAAGAGTGACAGGTGTACTAAGTTTTTTTATGATTTAGTGAAGCACAATAACAAGAGGAATATCATCATTACACTTACTAAAGAATATGGGGAACGAACCTTAAGTTTGGAAGATGTTGTCAACGAATTTGTGGGGTATTTCTAAGGATTATTAAGCAATGAAGAGAAATATATTCCACTGATAGGGGTGTAAACGAGCTAAGCCGCTTGCGAGTTATTTGGGTCTCAGTTTGAAAAAAAGTTTGTTTGAATTTGTTAGATTAAGTTAATAAGCTGAGTTCAAGCTTAACAATATTTGGTTCGTAAGCTTACGGACATATTTATTTAGAGGCTCTCGAATATATTTGTCAAAAGACTCACGAACTTGTTCATTAAGAGTCTTTTATATATATATATATATAAGTAATGATCTTAAATGAGCTCGAAAAAAGCTCGTCCGATCTCGAGTTATTTAATTTTATTTCAAATCAAACTCGAGCTTAAGAACTAAACCTCGAATCGAATTTGAGCCGAGCTCGAGCTTAGGGATAAGCTCGAGCCTCTTACTATTCAGCTTGTTTGATTACACCCTGACTGCTGAATAGTAGTTCCATCACTGGGCGAAAATTGTCGGAGGAACAACGTAAATGTTTGATTGCCATCATTCCACTACGGATGGAATCCGAACTGCACTTTTTTCATATTTGAATTATAACTCTCAGACCTGATGGAATTGAGCTCAATGATCTCAGACCTGATGGATAGCTCAATGTTCTTTATTTCGACATGGGACAAGGTTGGAGAAGTTGTGGTGGAGGCGGTTAAGGAGTTTTTCATTATGGTAGGCTCCTCAATTAATGGAAACCCACTTTGATTGCCTTGGTACCCAAATCCGATCATTCCACTAAAGTTGCTAATTTTCAACCCATCTCTTGTTGTACAGTCTTCTATAAAATCATTTCAAAGGTATTGGAGGGTTGACTAGCAAAGGTTATAGATAACTTGTTAAATCCGGCACAAGCGGTTTTTGTTCGGGATCAATACATTGGAGAGAACATCAATCTTACCTAAGAACTATTGAGGAAGTATGCCTACAAGAGGATATCTCCAAGATGTATGATCAAAGTTGACCTAAAGAAGGCATTTGACAATGTGGATTGAGATTTTCTTATGTCAGCTCTTGTTGGTTATAGCTTTCCCCAACAATTCCAAAGACGGGTTAAAGAATGCATCTCTGCGATCATGTACTCGGTAAGCATCAATGGTAGCATACATGAGTTTTTTGGTGGTAGAAGAGGATTGAGACAAGGGGACCCCCTATCTCCACTACTCGGTAAGCATCAATGGTAGCATACATTATTTGGGCTCGCATTGGAGATTTCTCAAGATCATTGAAGGAGGCATCGTGGCTACCTCGGTTTCATTTTCATCCTTTGTGTGAAGGGGTACAACTCACCCACTTGGCGTATGCGGATAATTTACTAATGTTTGCAAGAGCAGATACCTCTACCATCAAGGTATTAGTGGATGAATTGGAAGAGTTTGGCAACAAGGCGGAACTACCATCAAGGTATTAGTGGATGAATTGGAAGAGTTTGTCAACAAGCCGGAACTACGGGCTAACCCATTGAAATCTAATATTTATATGGCTGGCATGGATGAACAAACACGACAAGAAATTCTACACGTTACTATATATTTCAGTTTGTGGATGATAGATATTCTAGGGTATATGAATGTTAGATTTTTATATTTTAGTTTGTCGATGATATATATTCCAGGATGTGTTATGATGTTGTTTGTGTGAAGATGAGACCCTTGTTGTAAGGGATTATCTCTCAATACCGATTTTGTAGGTGATGGTGGTTGATGATGTTTCTGATTGTAATCTCTGCATATCCTTGTGTGGTTGTGTTAACTCACAAGTATAAGATGATGGTAAAAACGATTCACTCACTCTTAGCATCCTCATCAATTCGTCCAACACGGAAGAAGTAAATCATGAGACTACTACTAACGCATAAGAAGGGCAGACATCTGACTTCGCTAAAATTTAACTCCCAAACCTCATGCATTAGTCATCAATCCATCCCGTTAAGATAGCTCACAAACTTATGATGATTATATGGTTTGTCTTTCTCCTTGCGCGAATTGTTTGCCCGTAATGTTTGGAGATAATTTTTATTTTTGATTATAGGTGTCTGAAGCTTATGATGGGCTGATCTTTACGATTTTATATATATTTACCTTTCCCAAAAAAAAAAATTATAACATGTACTTTTACATCATGAAGATCAAATTGCATTTTTTCCATAATACAATTAAACATACTGCTAACATACTAATCAAAGTTATCAATTTTGATCGGAGTGATAGGATCTGCAACTTCGAAGTGCCCAACTACACGAGCAAAAAACACCATCTGTTGTTCCAGTGTGAATTTGATGTTCTCAGCCTGTGGCAAAAATAAATGCATCAGCAACTCAAAGCCTAAAAATGAAATCAAAGTCTACATGGATCACCTTTCTGAACCCATGCTGTTCTCCTTCGTATTCAACTAAAGCAACAGGCAAGCCCTTGACCTTGAGAGCCTTGTATATCATACGAGCCTGATCAGGTGGCACAACCTGCATACAAAATCAGAAGGTAGTCAGGATTTGAGGGGTCATGGATGTGTCAAATAAAAAGAATTGCTAATAAAAGTGGAAGTTTAAATTAATACCTTATCGTCTAAGCCTTGGAACAAAATCACTGGGCAGCTAAACTTATCGACATGGTTAATGGGAGCCCTTTCGAAATAAGCCTTCTCATCTCCTGTAAGTAGCAGAATAGAGGATAAACCGTACGTGTATTGTCCATTGCAGTCCAAACTGTGTTCACCGATCTAATTCAACAAAATGACTCACCGACAAGATTATCAAGGTAGTGGGATTCAAACTTGTGAGTTTCTGCCCTCATTAGAGACAAATCGGCCACCTTAAAAGCGACAGCAAGAAATTGAATGAGTTTCTGCCCTCAATAGAGACAAATCGGCCACCTTAAAAGCGACAGCAAGAAAGTGAATATTGGTTGACGTGATATAATTAGCTCATGTCAGAAAAGATTAAAAAACATTCTTTTTAATAAAAAAGGAACACTATTTACTAGCAAGAACATACAGGAATCCACAAATTCAAACAAAAATCACAAGGCAGCTTGTAGCATGATCATCTGTAGTTTAGGGATCCTCCATAGAACTCTGCTCGGAGTTTGCCAATAGGCATGGGATCGATTCCTAAGGGATGTAAAATGTCCCGCTAGTTGTCTCAATCCCTCCTTGCATGCGCTGTTATTATTGGACGAAGTCCTCAATTTACCTCCCTTCCAGATAGTGATGATCACCTTGGAGGGGCCGCTGAGGTGATGGATTTAGAAAGAATTTCACTAGAGAATCAATAAGTGAGCAGTGTTTGGTCAATCAAATAAATGACTAATCAACAACACTAACCACTATATCCAAGTTTTTCTTCTATTAAACATACAACTGAAAGTTCACTGTATTTTAATGCTTCCCCTTAAATTCCGAACAATAAGAACTAGAATTGTTCACTAGTTAGGAATTTAGTTATAAAACTATGCTAGCTCAAGATATCACGAGTCAAAGTCTCATTCTAATACATGTAATTCTTTGATTCTGCAATAGCAATCTCAGTGAACAGTGATGCTCATAATTGAAAATACATGCACATATCCCTTTTGCTGAAAGCTTGCAGGTCGAGATATGGCCAAAGAGGTCATGCCCATTGGAAATTAGTTCGTTATGACAAAAGAAATGGAACTAATAAAAGAATGGGATCATGTTTTAAAATCTGAAGAAAAAAAACAATAGCTCTTGCCAAGAATATAGGAATAATTAAATGGAAAAAAAAAACAATATGGTTAAACTTAAGAAGATTACCTGTGACACCTTGGATCAAAGTAAAACTAAATAGAATAGTGCCTTACCCCATACAAAGAAGCACCAGCTTTAAACGTCTCTTTAAAAGCAAGAGAAGCTAATGTGGTGTATCCACCAGCTGATCCTCCAGTTACACAAAGTCGCTCTCCATCTACCTTCCCGCTTTCTACCTTGAAAAGAAAGATATTCATTTCCTTTATTATAAATCAAGTGGTTATGTTTAATTAATATAGGAAAGAGCAGCCAATGAGATACCAGAAACTTAGCGCAGCTGCAACAATCATTGACATCCACAATACCCCACTGTCCTAGAAGTCTTTCTCGGTATTCTCTCCCATAACCTAATAAACCATTTACTTTAATCAATAAAATGAAAGTCCCTTACCAACTTGGATTCTATAAACCACAAGTTGTTAAAATAATGAACACCATGAAATTTTAGGTGGCAATTTTGAAGGGATAAAATCTGTTATAACTAGCTACTAAAATCAAACTGTCATAGCAGTAAGCACCCATTAATATATGATACTAGAAAACAATAGAGTTAAGTAAAAGGTTCAGAAGAAGTTCAGCACAATAACAGGAAAAAAACCAGAGAGTTTAGATATACAACCAGTACTTCCTCCATAGTTGACATCAACAAAAGCCCAGCCTCGACTAGTCCAGTACTGGATTTTAAGATTCAGTCCAGATCTTGTTTCACTTGTAGGCCCTCCTGCAAGATTGTTAAGAGACCAAATGTTGCAAATTTTTATCAAAATAGACACTCAGATCAGATCTTCACAGATAAATTTCAGTACTAATTTTAAGAAAATAAAAGTCTTTTTTGACAATTTAGGATATGCTGCAAGCATTGCACCGTGACACTTGGCCTACTTGTTTCAATGATGATGTGATTATTGGACTACGAAGTGAACACATCAATAAGCTCACATCAGGATCCTAGGCCTATGGTTTCCCTATCTTATCTTACATTTAAGAAGCAACAAGCACGAGATTATGGTATCTAAATGGTACATAATCCAGAAAATTCATCACTGAGATGAAGTATAACCTCATTGAATGAAATGAATTTAACATTTCAAGTATAAACTCACAAAATCAAAAAATAATTATCACAATCCCTTTGAATGAGAAAATTGACCCATCAACTATATTCAAAGTGCTCAATCCCAAGTTACTAATACAAACTTATAAAAAATTTCATTAGGCCACAAATCACCATGTGGAACTAAATTGGTCTATCACATATGACTCTAAATGCTCTTCTTCGGTTCAACCATCCATTTACATGTATAAAAAAAATGCTGACATTAGGTACTTTTGTGTTTATTAGCCGTGACTAGATCCTATTAAGGTCTCCGTTACACCTTATACATCTGCAGAACTCCAATGACAAACACATTGTACAAAGAATGCATTTCCCAGATCAACATTTAAGTGACAAAGATAGCGAGTAAAATGTAGAAAGCTAAGGGGTAGCAGTTAAAAAGAGTGTGTGTGTGCGTGCGCGTGCTCGTGCGTGCGCGCGCGCGTGCGTGCGTGCGTGTGCATGTGTGTGTGTGAACAGAAATAATTAAAAGACAAACCATGGCTTTGAAGCAATAATGGTGGTTTTTCATCTACGGATGCTTTGTAGGTGGGACTTGAAGGAGGGTAAAAGTATGCATAAGCATTCTGACCAGGATGCTCAGTTGGAAACTCAATAACTTCTGGAGAGCTGAAGTATGAATCATATTTTGTTGTATCTGGGGAGGAAGACCAAAGTACTGAAGATTTTGTTGCATTTGATTGGTTCACATCCAGATTCACCTGATCAAGTAAAAGAATGTAGAGAGTAGACAATCTTGGTGTAAGTGTGATTGCATATATGCTAACAAATTTAAATGACACATAGTCAAACCTTGACAATCGACAGTGGATGGGTTGCAGATGCCCCTTCAACATATAAACAAGAGCCACAACTAACCTGTTAAAACCAAATGTATCAAACTTTGATACCTAAACAAATATGTTAAAACTTGGTACCTTAATAGTAACTAAATTAATTGTAGATTATTTTGAGGGGTGAATATCATTTTGTAAATGCTAACCGTACTTGTTAGAGGGGCATTTGATTATCAGTGAATGTAGATTTCAAAAGTTTCATGAAACAAAACGTTAGGTAAGGAAAAATTATCTTAATTCTAACAACAGCTTAAGAGAACCATATAATTAATGGTAAAAAATTATAAACTTACTAAATTTCCAATATAAGAAAGGTGAATATCAAGCAATGAGAACCAATTTGTACTATAATCCAAGATTCCAAGGAACGACCTCCCATTTTGTCTGCAGCGACGAAAGTTATTCTGATCATACTAAAACCACAGACAAATATCCAAAGGTCCCAAAAATCAATATAAAAAGTAGAGTGTACTTTTACAAATGAAATTAGAAACCTGTAAGTGCAGATAATTTTGCTACTATCCCCATCTTTCCAAGCAAAATCATATGAACTGATGCCAAATACCCATAGTGGCTTGGTAAATTCAGCATCCAAAGAATAAATAGCTACCACTTCATTTTTCTTTTCATCCTGTGACACAAAGATGCAATGAAAGGATAATCAATAACAAAAGAGAACATCAAATGGGAAAAAAAGAGGCGAAAAAAATATTATTCCACATAACTAGCATGCTCGAATAATTTGCTTCTTAGAACTTCAAGCATGAATTTATGGGCACAACAAACTGATCAAGTAAATAAAGCATAATGAGGTGATTTTTATCACCATAACTAAAGGAAAAGAAAAAGAGGAACAAGAAAAAGAACAATTCTTGCTGGTTCTTTTCAGATGACCACTTAATATCTTCCTTATCATCATACACCTTACATTCACCAAACATAATTTTGTGTTTAGCTCAAAGTCTAAAGAGGTCAGAAAGGTGTTTATCACTAGACATCTAAATCTTAAAGAAGAACAATCTCTCATGTTATTACTCAAACTTGTCTCCCCATCAAATGTTTTATTAAGGAAACCTCACATCAAATTTTTCATTGAGAAAAAAGGAGAAGAAATGTGGGTCATGAATTCTGCATTTCATCTCTTAATGGAACTGAAATTAGTTCTCCTATTCACACAATTCCTTTCTTTAACTCTGACAAAAGGGAAAAGAGAGAGAGAGAGAGAGAGAAATCATATCTTCATGTCAGTTAACAGAAAACTACAAGTTTCTAACTTGTCATATATTGAATTGCCCAGCCAATTTGAAACGGATCAACATGGTAAGAGAATGTTAAATTATTTATCATCTTTTAGAAAAAATTAGGAACCTAGTTTTAAAGTTTAAAAAATTATGGACTTATTTACAAAATCACTATTTAATACCCCAACCTAATCCTCCTCCCCAATCAGTGTTCTATCTTCTTCCTCATGAAGAAGCGCTATCACCCTCCCTTTTCTTCCTCATGACAAATCCCAAACCTTTTCAAACTTTCCTCCTCTGTTGGCACTCAATGCCTCCTCATCCATGCACCTATTCCGTGAATGTCCTCGTCATCATAGAAACAACACTTGAGGTGGTCATATACGATCACCACTGCCACATGCTCAGCTGTCACCTACGGTCATCGTCTCCAACTATGACACACAAGATCCTACAACATTGTTCCCTCTTGCCTCACATTCCTTCCTCCTGTGATCGAATTTTGCGGCAACCGATGAGTTGTCATAGTCAAACCCTCCTCTTTATTCCATTTTACAATTAAGCAACACATGTAATAATCCATTTTTTTTAATAGTATCATAGTTATTGTGTAATAATCCCTTTTTTTGAAAACATTATCATAATTATCTCATATCATTTACATATATTTAATTATGAATGTAATACAAGCAAGTAAAACACTCCGATGAACAAGGACTTAGATCGTACAACCTCACCCTGAAAACTCAAAACTCCCCTAGCCAGTGAATCTGTGAGGATGCACCAAATTTACAAAGGAAAAAAGAGGAAGGTTCAATTATGACAACTCACCAATAGAGATGAAATTGGATCACCCAAGAATGTGAGGGAAGAGCATTTCAGAGCGAAGGAGGAGCAATGTTGTAGGATCTTGTCTATTATAGCTGGAGATGATGGCCGCATGTGGCAATTGAGCGTGGCAATGGCGATCATATACGTCCATCTCAAGCATTATTTCTATAGCGAAGATGGCAAACATGGAGTAGGCATGTGGATTAGGCAAAAAGCTCGGAGGGGTTTGAGGGTTTGTCGCGAAGAAGAAACGGAGAATGTGTGAGGAAGAAGATAGAACAAGGGTTGGAAAGAGGATTAGATTAGGAAATTAAATAGCAATTCATAAATGACCCATCAACAAAATTAAATTTTCAACCAGGTCCCTAATTTTTTTTTTCAAAAAATGATAAATAATATAACACTAAAGTTATACAGAAGCAAACCAATAAAATTTAAAGGATCTTTAGGCTTTAGCTTTCATATATACAGTCAATTTTGTACTTCAAAGTACATTATTTTGACAAGAGGTGTACTACTAAGACTTCAAAACGTAAAGCTAGAGCCAACTATACCCATTTGTATAAGTTCCAAAAACCGCTTCCCCTATCAGTAATGAAGAATAACTCCCCTGCAGAGTTACACAAAAAAAAAAATCAAATATAAACAATACAGAGACAAGGATAAATCCTATGTTTCATTACATACAGAAAAAATACCTTTGGGTGACCATTTGGGCTCAGTTGGAGATTCAACTATTGTAGGATCGCCACCAGCAACACATATCCGGTTGGACAGATCTCTGTGAGTTAAAGAGCCGCACTAAATTATATGGATAATTTGAAACTAGATCGCAACAAGTAAATAGAGTTTAAAGCTACATATCAACAAGAAAAGGAGAAGAGAATCTAAGCTACCTTCATCTTGATATAACAAAGGTTAAACTCTAGAGGACTACCTTAAATTAGCAAAGAATAGAAACGAAATGAGAAAAGCTTGCTCTAAGAAACTAGAAATATTTATGTGTTGATTAAACCAAATATAACAATCTAAGTATGCACTATTAAGGCTGTTATTCTCATACCACTTGGAAATAACATATCCTGGAAACTTCTAAAGATGATTCAGATCCACAATAGTTAGTAATAAACTTGAGTAGCAATGTAGCATAACTATTTGCTGTAACAAAAGTCTGCCCAGAATGGATATAGTTTTATGTTAATCATGAAAATAATAATATCCAAAGAAAAATACCGGATGAAGCAAGCTACGTTTGTCCAAGAATTTCCATGTAAATAAGAAAATGATGATATGAATGTAGTATATAATAGGGAGGTACCAGGAATGCTAACTCATGCAAGATGATGAGTTGCTCACTATTTAATAATTGATAACATAATTGAATAATACAAGTATGAAGCAACTCTGGTTCAGCATGTACAATGTTTATTAGTAGATGTCCAAGAGCAATACCAGAATAAATAAACTGATGCAGACCAATTATCATGAAAGACCAGAGTGCATCACTCTCTAGGATGACTCATTGATGACCACAAGGACATGTGATATAGAGTTCAGATGTTTTCTCAGAATTTGTTCTTTATATATATATATATATATATGGTAATTAATGTATGAATCAATTGGTGAGGGTATCCATACACAACACAGACAATCATTGCCCAACTATATAAAATTGACTACATAAATCTTATCTCATCATTGAATTCTATGCAATGCTATAATTTTCATATTTTATTACCTTTATTTTGGGGCGTAAAGTCTATAAAAGTGAACCCAGGTTGTCAAGTGAGATATTAATGAAATTATTTTCTTAGATCGCTTATTCTCTCTTCTTTTCCATCTATTCTCCACGTCTCTCTGATCTCCTCTTTTTTTTATATTCTTATTCTATTCCTCTTCTCTTTTTTCGCCCTGCATCAACATGCCAATCCAGCATGATAGAAAGATACCAGCAGGGCAACTCTTTCCTTCTTTAATTGAAATGCTACTTCGAAAGTACAAAAGTTACAAAGTCTTTGAAGCAACTAGAGTGAAAGTTATATGCCTAATACAATAACAACCAGAACAATACTCACCCATTCTCAGAGAAATACCCAATCCAAAGTTCAGCTTTGTCCCAAGGCATATTAGGATGGCTCCACTCTATCCATGCCATTCTCTTTCCATTTGGATCTACCCGCGGAAAGGCATAGAAATCATTGCCAACGACCAGTTCCTTTGGTTCTTTAGTACATGATTCAGAAAATAAAAAAGTGCTTGAATTTTTGTCACTGTAAGCAAGTGCCTAGTGAAGAGAAATTAAAATGTCTTACCATCAATACTTATCGCATTCAGATCTATAGAAGCAATTATAGTACTGGGGTTGTTTAAGCTACCTTTCCGGTGATCTGTAAAGAAAACATGTACCAATAGAAGATAAACAGTTGATTTATAAAAGGAAATTTTGACTTCCAGAATGTCCAGCAAAAAGGGTTTCTAGACTAGACTGTGTTACAGACCTTCCATGACAGTAAGATAGCGATTGAAGTGAGGATCATAACTGCCATCAGCGTAACAGACTAAAGTTCCACCATAGTCGGGGGTAATTGGAATTGGTGCAGAACCTGCTAGAAGTGAATAGAAATATCTTGTACTGTTTATCAGATTATTAAAATAAATAAGAAATATAGTAGTATCAGTGCACCAAATAAGTAGGAAATCTTTTTCTGCTTTATGTGCCATATATACAGAAAAAGGTAAAGGTTTTACACAAATCGTGGTAGCTCTAATGACAATTTGCCAGTTTGTTCTATGCGGTGTTTTTATCCTATTATAGAGCAAGTAAACCAAAACACTGACATAATCACTTTTTAAGTTCATGTCTTAGGTTTTAATCCATGAAAATGCCTCCCATTAAAAGCCTTCAAACCAAAAGCAGAGAAACATCTAAAAGCACCAATAAGGCAAAAAAGAGGAGTACTAGTCATACTTCCAATAGTTAATTTGTATAATCGTTGATCCTTGTAGTTTGAGAAAATAACTGTATCATCCAGTACAGCAAAAGCACCGCCACCATACTCTTGGGCCAACGTCCTTGATGCAAACTCTGGAGGTATGATATCCATTGGTTTTTCTTCCATACTTGCTGATTCCTTAACAAGCACTGCGCGCCTGAAAGCATAATGTAGTTAGTAGTTCCAATGATAAACATGTGAGGAATTGCAATGTTAACTTGAGTTTTCTAGAATATCATTTCTTTTATAGAAAAAATGAGGCAAAGAGAGGCATCCAATCGGTGGGATGATTTTGAATTTAGATTGTCCTCAACTTGGAAACAGATAGTTGGTAATCGACAATTGCAACTTAAATTAAAAAATCACACAATAATGAGTGGTATTTACTCATCCAATCACAGAAGGTAAACAGATCCTGAAAAGAAATTAATAATATGATACCATCAACTATTCATACACAAAGCAAGCTAATGAAGAAAAAGTAGTTGGGATGAGGAAATGAAGACATAAAGACAATTTATGTGTATTGGGCATTGTTATGATTTGTTACTTAATACTATTCCCATTTGTTGGCAGTTTTGGAGACCACAAGCGCCAAGCTATTCTTGTTGAACAAAGCTACATCATGCCAATATCAGTGCAAAATCCTATCATCACCAACTTTCTTGACTTGAGAATGAACTAGCCGGTCCCTACCTCCTTGAGTCTAACAAACAAGTGCTGCAAAAGATTAGCATACAATTAGGCAAGGCTTCTTCCAGCACACTAAATCCAGTTCTTGAGTCCTTAATAGCCTTGAAGAATGTCTCAAAATCACATCTAGGTTGTGGAACTATACTAATGTATGTTGCCAATTCTGCAGCTATTCCATCCAAACCATACACAGGAAATGAACACTTTATTACAAAGTGGGGAACCATCACAAATCCAAATGCCGCTTTCTTAAACCACTTTTAGAAAGAGCAGTTAGTGATTAACAGCAAATGTGAGGTCAAGTACCAAGAATTTGTAGCAAATTTTTTTTCACCGTTCAAGTTCTAGTGTGTTGTCTTATCTAGGCCTTATTGCGCGACCACACTGCAAGTCTTAGTTGAGTAGTTAACTATTGAATCTTCAATTATATCCATACGGCATCAACGGGGTTTAGAATAAAAATTAAGATCGTAGGCTAAAGATAAACTAGAAATGCTTCACACGATCTCGAATTATAACCAAATGATAGCAAATCGAAAGGTAAACCCTCCACTGACCCTCCTTCGTCGGGCCGAGTCTCGATCCAAATAAGCCGGCCGTCCCCGGCGACGGCCATGCCTCCGAGCATCTTGCCAGAACTGGAGACGACGTCGGCGGTAATCGGGGACTTCCAAGAGCCATAAGGCGCGGTAACCTTCTCGGAGGCGTCGTGCAGGGACGAAGTCGCGGTCGACGCAGCGGCCATGGCAGTGAAAGGTAGAAAGCGCCGGATCAGGTGTCGCCTCGTGCGTGCGGATCCGAACAGGAAGCGAAGATGGGCAGAGGAGGAGAGCAGCGCAGAGTACCGAGTGGCGCAAAGAGCCGTCCAAACGACCGCTGCCATGCGATGCCTAGCGATATAAAGTTGAGTTGGAGACCGTTTCAACGGTGACGGGTCACGATAAAACCCAGAGCGGCTCGGAGTCATTACGGCTACGTTTGGTAGGGGATAATATAATCCGATCTGTAATTTAATCAAGTTTGTAATGTAATATAATGTAATCTTGATTACATTGTTATGTTTGGTAATGAGTTGTATGTAATCTTTGATAACCATTACAAGTTGGATTCTTTTGTTTGGTGAGGGGCAATCAATCCTGTAATGTAATCAAGATTAACGACCGACCACCGTCGCCGGGCGGCCGGTGACCATTGACCGGCCGGCGACCGCCGCCGCCGGCGGCGGTCGCCGGCCGCGGTGGTCGCCGACGGCCGGCCGGCCGCGGTGGTCGCCGGCGGCCGGCCAGCGGCGGTGGTCCCCGGCGGGCCGGCCGGGCCGGCGACCAACGACTGTCACCGCCCGACCGACGACTGTCGCCGCCCGACCAACGACTTTACAAGCTGTAATATAATCCAGATTACGGAGGTTTTGGTTTGTAATCCAGATTACAAATCATCAACCTCTTTTGTAATCGAGATTACATTACATTACAATCTTAAAGTGATTCCAAACAAACGAATCCAACCTGTAATGTAATCTCGATTACATTATAGGGTGGATTACACCCTACCAAACGTAGCCTACGAGTCGTGTAGTGGTTTGGTTATTGTTTCGTGGTAGACGATGATACAATGCGATACGCACGTTAAAAGTGAATATTTTATTAAAAATTTTAATTATCAATAACGTCGTCAATCGGACATTGTCAACGATCTTCGATCGTCACAGCTAATCAAACTATATCCTGGGAACACGGTGAACTATCAAGAATCGTCATAATTACAATCTCGTATCCTTAACGTCGATTTCGACGGATTCATCGTTGCTGGCGATCCCGATGGGTTCACCGTCTCCCTAAGATATAATTTGATTCGAAGTGATGATCAGAGCCTGTCGATATTGTCCGATCAACAATCCGATATCAGACATATTATCAATTGACAATTAAATTTATAGGGGAAGAAAGATAGATTATAAAATTTATTTATAGTCTATTGTCAAATGGTTTTAAGAGGAAATGAATACAACAAGTAACTAATATCTATATTATTTAATTTTAAAAATATTAATACATCTCATCAAATAAATTAATCATTAAATAAATCATCCATAAAATAAATAAATCATTCATGAAATGAATTAATCATCGAACCAAAATAAATTAATTAATGAACAATTTATTTAAGTGAACCCATCATGAAGATTAAACATACCTTTATTACATAGTATTTAGCGAGAGCATATATTGATAAAGAATGAAGTTAGTTAATACATACCAACAGTATCATAAAGTCATAAATAATATGATTTTAAGAAACTAGATAAGTTATCATTATTATCACTAGATAAATACTAGTACAGTGGATAACAAAATCAATAAACACATAGGGCGATCCAAAATCGAGCATGAGCTATAGCATATTTTACAAGAATTTTTCTTTCAAATAAGGCATGAGCCCTGGAACGCTGGACTTCTAGACCGTCAATCCTGAGCGCTTCCTGAATTATCCTGGTGATCGATAGAAAACTTTTGTGAGGCTGGACCGATCGCCCCAAATTCGTCTGGACAATATTTTTTTTAGTGCAGTGGATAACACAATCCCTATCTTACTAAGCTCCACTAGGGTAATTTCAGGCATATTGACTTTAGGAATCTCTATTGAATCCACATCTAGATCTTCGTCTTAAGGTTGTACCTTCTAATCCACATGGTGAAGTAGTCATATACATAACTCTACATATGTGATGTGCCCTTCATAGCACTCTCATATGTAGTGTACTACTTCAGTGAGACTTGTCAGCAAGGACCGCACCATGACCCAATCTAGTAGTTGTCTAGGATAAGAAAATCATGTTGCTCGAGTCTCTAGAATACTCTATCAAGTCTCCCTATGTATCCTCAAATTCCATAAGCAAGATTATATCCTATCTCTTGGATAGTCTCCCTCTGTTTATTTAGTAACACATCCCCACGAGTCTGTTAGGATTGGTAGGAGAGCTAGAGGGAGGGTGATTAGCTCCGAATTGCTTGTTGTAGATTTGTCATTGCGGAAGACTCCAAGCAATGCTAACACCTTGATTTTACTTGGTATCCACCTCCTTGAGGTGACTAATCTAAGGATCCTCTCTTCCTCACTCTCTCATACACTATGAAAGATCTCCTTCTTGAGGTGGAGAAACCTCTTACAAGCTTACAAGAAGAAACACTCAAGAACAAGCAAATACAATAGAAATCTTACAAGATTTACACAACTTAGCTCTCTTTACTTTTCTTGCTTCCTTCAAGCTTGGATCGCCTCTAGAACCTTGGAAATGCAACAACACTATGCTCCAAGACTTCTCTTGAAATGGCGATGAAGGAGGAGAAGAAGTGTGGAAGCTCTACCGAAGAGATGTGCTTCAAACATGTGTGAAAATCATATATACCCAATGCCTAGGGTTCCATATATAATCGATTGTCCAATCGATTATCACGTCAGATTTAGTCATTCAACGGCTATTTTTTTAAGCTTAATCGATTAAGAAGACTTTAATTGATTGCTGAATCGATTCATCACCTTTCTGTGCTTTCGCGCAATACTGTTGTAATCGATTGCCCAATCAATTACTGGACACCTTAATCGATTGACCAATCGATTAAGAGAAGGCTGAATCGATTGCTCAATCTATTCAGCCAGCTTCTGTTCTCGCAACTCATTTCTCTCAATCGATTCACTCCTTCCTTAATCGATTACCCAATCAATTAAGAAGGCTTCTGTTCGCGAGAAACCAACACCAATCGATTGACCCCAACCCTAACTTGTGTGCACAAGTCTATGGTTCCCTTGCCTAACCCCAATCAACCGTGACCTGTTAGAACTTCCTCACCAAGTGTCCGATCATCCCTTTGACCGACTTGGATTTTTCCTTGCCTAGTTCCCAACTAAGACTTAACCTGGTTCCCAACCAAGTTTGCCTAACCCTCGAGTTAGGTCTAGTCTCTCGGTAGACTTCCACCTTGCCAACGTGCGATCTCCCTAATCCACCTGGAATTCACCTAGTCCCACTAGATCTTTTCTCATGCCAGCGTGCGATCTCCCCGATCTACCTGGACTTCACCTAGTCTCACTAGGTGTGCCTAGTCCCACTAGGACTTTTCTCATGTCAGTGTGCGATCTCCCCGATCCACCTGGACTTCACCTAGTCCCACTAGAACTTTTCCCATGTCGTATGATCTCCTCAATCCACCTAGACTTCACCTAGTCTAGTGACTAGGACTTTTCTCATGCCAGCGTGCGATCTCCCCGGTCCACCTGAACTTCACCTAGTCCCACTAAGTGTGCCTAGTCCCACTAGGACTTTTCCCGTGCCAGCATGCGATCTCCCCGATCCACCTGGACTTCACCTAGTCTCACTAAGTCTTTTCCAGTCAAATCTCCAATCAACTTTGACCCACTTGACTTACACGATATTCAAATATCTTACAATATTCAAATATCATTATCAAACATCGAAACTTAATCTCTCCAAGTTTACCAAACATAAACTCACCTGAGCCTAGTCAAACTAGGACAACCCTGACCTAACAAAAATTGCACCAACAATCTCCCCCTTTTTAATGTTTGACAATATGTTTGAGAAAGACTAATCCCTACTAGCCTTTCAATCTCTCCCCCTTTGACATATATCAAAAACTCTCCCTGAGTGTTTATATGATCAAAGGCAACCCCAATGAAAGTCTCATACCTTTCATTTTAACCCATGCTCAACCTTAAGCATTCATCGTGATGAAGATTCTCTAGCTTCATTCTTTCACTTATCCCAAAAATAAAAATTTAAACACGTGCTTTTAAGGAAGACCTCCCCCTCAAAGCATGCTCTAAACCTCTATTATTGCACCAACTATGATTTTTGAATTCCTAAAATTTTAGGAAATCTCAACTTGAGGTTACGAGATTTTGAGATTCAAAACTTAAATCAAAACCTCTCCTTAACCTTATAGTTTTCACCAAATCATCTCCCTTTTTTATGTCATAATGAAATTTATCCAAATATATTTATAAAAGTATTCCAAGGGGCTAGGGATTGTTAGGTTACTCAAAATTGGGTTAAAGAACTAAAATTAGATAGTTTCAGTCATACCAATCGATTGGTCTTGGGTTCCAATTGATTAAATTATGCCTTAATCGATCAACTGATCGATTACAGTTGCCCTTAATCGATCAACGGATCGATTACGCGAGCTTCTGTGCTCGCAGAAAAGGTTCACCAATCGATTGGTTATTGTCCTAATCGATCACCTGATCGATTGCGAATTTCTGATTTCTGAAAACAATTTCAGATCGAATTTCAGAAACTCCTAAATAATTCTACAAAATTTAAAAAATTTTGAAATTTTGTGTAGACATTATTTATGACATATACTATCATGAAAAAATAGTTTTATATGAAAATAACTTCCATTTTCAAAGATTGACACAAAATTAGAAACATTGAGATACTTCAATGTTTCACTCTATTTTGTATCTAATTCATTAATGATGAGTTCTATCAAAAGACAGTCTTCACCAAGGTTTTCCAAGATAGTTTTGAAATGGTTTTCAAAAATAATTTCCAACCATGTTCTTTGGGCTAAATGCACATGACTTGTACATTAGCTTTTACAATGATTGAGTTCATTTAAGTTCATGCTTTGATGAAACTAAAGCCCAATAAGATACACATTAATCAACACCTTGAGTTTTATTCATCAACCTGACATCTAACTTGTTTCTGATATGTCTTGCCCCCAGGGCTATAGTGCAACGGTAGGGCGACTAGTGCTATCCCAGGCATCCGCGGATCGATCCCCAGCTACGACGTATTTGCAAGAATTTTTCCTCTAAATGGGGTGCGAACCCTAGGACGATGGGCTTCTAGACCGCCCACTGTAAGTGCTTCCTGATTTACCCTGGCGGCCGGTGGAAAACTTTCGTGGGGCCGGGCCGGTCACCCGAGGTTGGAAAAACTCTCGTTAATCATTTTTTTATTTCTAATATGTCACAAAACACACACAAGTCAACTTATAGTCTTGATGAGATGTAAAAAACATGTTCTCTCTAAACTAAGGGTTCATGCATTTCTACCTAGGCATCATAAACTTTGATCATCCACCTAGAATAAGTAATGTCAATGTCCTTAATTTCAATAAAAATTAAATTTATGCATGATAATGACTATGACATGGATCATATGAGGATTTTCAAAAGAAAAATATTTGTTATAACTAAATGATATATGTATGACATGACACATGTTATTTTCATAATAAAATATGAATGATGAATTATGATGTTATGGCATGTGATAGGGCATATAAATCATGACATAATAGCATAAAAGAAAATACCTAGATTTCCTATCTAAGTATCAATAACTCATCGCTAAGTCATTGATAATCCTAATTTTCCCCCTAATTTTTCAAGATAATGCTGAAACTCCCCAACTTATCATATCTTTGGATTCTGACCTAGTTGTGTTAACTTTATTTAGTTCAATCTTCCACAAATATAGTTTGGCACAATTTTACTCCCCTAGTGTAAACAAATGATTTCTTCATTTTCAAGGTAGTAAGTCCTTTAAAATGCTCCAAAATGTCAACTTTATCAATGTTCGGTTAACTACCCTTCTAATTTGAGTTGACACTCCCTAGACCTATCTAGGGTGTGGCGAACACACTCTTAGGAATCCAAAACCTATTGGTGCTCCTTGGGTGTTTTAGGTATTTATTAGGGATAACTTCCCTTGATACCTTCCTAATGACTTTTCTAGGCTTCTCCGAAGCCTTAGTCATGTTGGTCTTGCCTTGGTTATCTCTAGGGATGGCTTCCCTTGTGACCTTGACTTGACTCTTAAACCTAGATTGAGTTCCATACCTATGTGGAACTCTATAGTAAGAAGGACCATCATCCTTGATTTTAGGTTTGTACCTCAAACCTTTCTTGCCCCTAGAGGGTCCTTGATTTCCTAAATCTAGGTTTTGATCCTTAGATCCCTTAAGAATATTTTCTATTCTTTTGAGGGATTTTTCTAATGTTTCAAGTTTTGACCTCAAAACTTAATTTTCAATCATTACTTTCTCAAGGCTTGGTTTTCTATGATTGCCTCGGTAATTATTCTTTTTGGCCTTGGGTTGAGTAGGTCTATTATGGAATGTTCTAACTTGTTCCCTATCCTTAGATGTGGTAGTCCTAACATGGAAGGCTCTATAGTTCTCCTTAGGTTTTTCATACCTCCTATTTTCATGATAAATAGCATTAAAATTATATAAATGATTTTTAGCATGCATTTTATCATGATGAAAATAAGTATCATTACCTAATGGTACTTTAGACTTGTTCTTGGAGACTCCCCCTTGATTTGAGCTCCTTTTTGTCTTGGTTGGATCATTCCCCTTTGGACATTGGTTCCGACAATGTCCCTTTTATTTGCATGAGAAGCACATAATGTGCTTCTTATCCTTCCGTACCACGGGACCGACCTCGTTTGACTTTTCCTTAGTCTTGGGTGTCACTTGCACCTTCTTCTTGACCAAATTAGGATACTTACTCTTATAGTGTCCATTTTGCCTATACTCAAAACAAATAATATGATCTTTATTTTTACAAATTAAAATTGTTATACCTTCATGAGGTGTAGAGGTGACACTCGATTTTTCTTCTTCTTTATTGACCTCTGTTGATGATGTTGAAGCTTTTCTTTATAGTTAAACACGTCGTCAGTCATATACTGATCTACCCACTCAACCACTTGGGGTAGTGGTAGTTGTCAAAGGGTGAACAGTCATCCTGTCGTGCTACTCTCAATCACTCATGGATAGTGGTAATTGTTGGAGTGGTAGACGGCATGACACCCCCTATATTATTTATATGGGATAGGTAGAGTGGTTATGCTCTCCCGTCAGGTACTAGAGCGGTTGTACTCCCCTTCTTGGAGTCAGAAATTGTTCCTCCTTATTCTTGGGTATTAGATCAGTTATGCTCTCTTGGGATCTTTGATATAGAGTGGTTGTGTTTCCCTATTTCTTGGGGTTCGGGATTGAGGTTGTTCTCCTAGCATTCTGTCCACTCGGCCACTCATTGGAGATGGATGTGAGAGTACATACAGTTATCACAACCCTTGCCTAGTTGGCCACGTAGATATGTGTGATGGTTGTAGATTGGTATGTAGGAGTGACACATGTCATTGCATCATTTGCATATGATGCATCTTGTATTTGTTTAAATTATGATTGTTACATTTAATTAACAAGCATATATGGATTTGATTTACATTGTTTATGTTATTTGGATCTGCTCAGTAGTACGAGCAGCTTATTGATTCGTTATGGTGATTTTTTATCATGCCCCGTAGGTATATTTATGCATTTAATTTATGCTCTTATTCCAGATATTGTATACCTTATTTCTTCCTGTTTGATTTATCTTATTTATAACATACATTTATCTATCCTTATCCCCGCAGAGTTCGAGCCCGAACTCACCACCCCTTGTCTCTATTTTTGTTTCAAGTAGTTGATAGTTGTGTCTCGTGCCGCTAGAAGAGGATCCATCTGTTCGTCCCTTAGCATCGAGTATGTTTATTCTAAGTTGTTTAATATTTTTAGTGGACATGCTGTTGTTTTGATTTTTTTTTTTAGTGGACTCGTATTTGTTCTGTGGACTTTCGATTTGTCGTAGTCTTTTACGGAGTTTGTTATTTATTGTTGGATGTTTTACTATTTTATATGTTGTCATGATTGTAGAGTTGATAGTCACGTGAGGCTATGTCATATATATATGTTGAGAGTGTATGCATAATGTTTCATATTGTCCACCGTATAGAAGAGGTGCTGCTCGATTTGCGAGTAAGCATAGACCTCTAGGGGCGTAACAGATATTGATGAAATCAATACTAAAGTGGTGATATTTTGATGAAATTAAAAAAAAATGAACCAGGTAATAGGCGAACCTGGGCAATCAACTTGGCCCTACGAAAGTTCCCACCGGCCATTAGGGTAAAATGAGAAGCACTCATAACGGACGATCTAAAAGCCCAATGTTTCAGGGTTCGCAGATATTTGGATGAAATTAGCACATGTGGAGATGACTTAATCAAAACAACATCAAAATTATTTATTTATTTATACTTATTCAACTTTTTATTTTTTTAATTTTGTTTCATTTTTCTCTTTGTAATTAGCTATTTAAAAAATATTAAAAATAAATAAATAATAACACGTTCATTTAATTTTACAATAACCTTCCTTTATATTTTTAATTTCTTTTTTTTAGTAAAATATAAATTAAAAAAACTAAATTTAGAATCTCATCATGTAGTAATGACGTAATTTTTTTTAAAAAAATGAATTTTTTAGGATATTTTGTGTGTAACTACTCGATGGAATAATTAAATTTTTATTTTTTATTAGAATTGGTTCGATTCTAATAAAGACAACTCAATTTTTTTTATTTAATTTAAGGTTAAAAGGAGAGAAGGGGTATAATAGGAAATAAACGTCTCGATTGAGAAATATCAAACATTTCAAACTTTAACGTGCCGTTGGCAATTACGTAATTTTGAATGCGCCATGTGGTGATTAATTGTGCTTATCCATTTGAAGAAACATGGAGAAAATTGTTTTTTTATTTTTATATTTCTAATAAAATTTAAAGATAATAATAACATCTCATAAAACAAGAAATTTTCTTGCATAATACACTTTAAAATTGTTGAAACAAATCATCTTTGATGATGATGATGATGATTAAACTTACTGCTCACATACTAATCAAAGTTATCAATTTGGATCGGAGTGATAGGATCTGCAACTTCGAAGTGCCCAACTACACGAGCAAAAAATACCATCTGTTGTTCCAGTGTGAATTTGATGTTCTCAGCCTGTGGCAAAAACAAATGCATCAGCAACTCAAAGCCTGAAAGTGAAATCAAAGTCTAGATGGATCACCTTTCTGAACCCATGCTGTTCTCCTTCGTATTCAACTAAAGCAACAGGCAAGCCCTTGACCTTGAGAGCCTTGTATATCATCCGAGCCTGACCAGGTGGAACAATCTGCATATACAAAATCAGAAGGTAGTCAGGATTTGAGGGGTCATGGATGTGTCAAATAAAAAGAATCGCTAATAAAAGTGGAAGTTTAAATTAATACCTTATCGTCTAAGCCTTGGAACAAAATCACTGGGCAGCTAAACTTATCGACATGGTTAATGGGAGCCCTTTCGAAATAAGCCTTCTCATCTCCTGTAAGAGCAGAATAGAGGATAAACCGTACGTGTATCGTCCATTGCAGTCCAAACTGTGTTCAACAATCTAATTCAACAAAATGTACTCACCAACAAGATTATCAATGTAGTGGGATTCAAACTTGGGAATTTCTGCCGTCAACAGAGACAAATCGGCTATCTTAAAAGCGACAGCAAGAAAGTGAATATTGGTTGACGTGATATAATTAGCTCATGTCAGAAAAGATTAAAATAACATTTTTTTTAATAAAAAAGGAACGCTATTTACTAGCAAGAACATACAGGAATCCACAAATTAAAACAAAAATCACAAGGCAACTTGTAGCATGATCATCTGTAGTTTAGGGAGTACGGAGACATGTAGAAAAATTTTTGCTAGAGAATCGACAAGCAAGCAGTGCTTGGTCAATCAAAATAATAAACAACAGTAACCACTATATCAAGTTTTTCTTCTATTAAGATCTACATACAATAGAAAGTTCACAGTATTAAAATGCTTCCCCTTAAATTCTGAACAATAAGAAGAAACTAAAATGGTCAGCTAGTTAGGAATTTAGTTATAAAACTATGCTTTCTCAAGATATCACGAGTCAAAGTGACATACTAATACATGTAATTGTTTGATTCTACAACAGCAATATCAGTGAACACTGATGATCATAATTGATAGTACATGCATTGATGCACATATCCCTTTTGCTGAAAGCTTGTAGCTCGAGATTTGGGCAAAGAGGTCATGGTCAATGGAAATTAGTTCGTTATGACAAAAGAAATGGAACTAATAAAAGAACATGCTTTAAAATCTAAGGAAAAAAATAATAGCTCTTGCCAACAATATAGGAATAAATAAGTGGAAAAAAAAAACAATATGGTTAAACTTAAGAAGATTACCTGTGACACCTTGGGTCAAAGTGAAATTAAATAGAATAATGCCTTACCCCATACAGAGAAGCACCAGCTTTAAACGTCTCTTTAAAAGCAAGAGAAGCTAATGCGGTGTATCCACCAGCTGATTCTCCAGTTACACAAAGTCGTTCTCCATCTACCTTCCCGCTTTCTACCTTGGAAAGAAAGATATTCATTTCCTTAATTATAAATCAAGTGGTTATGTTTAATTAAACTCCGCCTGTGACGACCTAGTCATGGCCGGTCCCAAGCCCGGATAAAGGAGGAGGGTTGCGTTAGGTTGCCAGCCAGCGTAAAAAAACTATGGCAAATACTCAATGAATGGATCCATTAAAGTATTATGCTAATGCTAGGATGTTCCCCGGAAGGAACGCGTTGCAGGGTCCGACTGTAACGTCTCGGCAAGGACCGCTACATCTCCAGAACCCGGGTGTAGTGCTAAATATGCAAGGGTTCGCGTTGCAGGGTCCGACTGTAACGTCTCGGCAAGGACCGCTACATCTCCATGAGAACTTGGGTGTAGTGTTAAATAGGCAAGAGTTCTCACACCATAGGTGGACTAAGAATAAACATTATAAGAAAAGTAATAGTCTCAGATTTGGAACATGGAATATAGGAACTCTCACTGGTAAAACAATGGAGGTAGTAGATACAATGATTAGGAGAAAAATTAGTATTTTGTGTGTGCAAGAGACAAAATGGGTAGGTGAGAAGGCAAAAATGATAGAGAACTCGGGTTTTAAGTTATGGTATACAGGAAAGAGTAAAACAAGAAATGGAGTGGGTATTTTTGTAGATAGTTCTTTAAAAGATGAAGTTGTTGGTGTAGTTAGAAAGGGGGATAGAATTATAGCTCTCAAGATAGTAGTGGCGAAAGAAGTTGTGAACGTAATTAGCATATATGCACCTCAAGTAGGATTAGATGAAGAAACTAAATCAAGATTTTGGAGCGATTTAGATGAGGTATTACAAAACATTCCGCCAAATGAAATGATTTTAATAGGAGGCGATCTAAATGGACATGTCGGAGCGAAAAATGAAGAATATGAGAGAGTACATGGGGGTTATGGGTTTGGAACAAGAAATGAAGAAGGAAAAACTATATTGGATTTTGCGATAGCATATGACCTTATACTAGCTAATACATTTTTTAAGAAAAAAGAAGAACACTTGATCACATTCAAAAGTGGGAATAATAAATCACAAATTGATTATTTTATGGTTAGGAAGAGAGATAGGAAGATTTGTAAAGATTGTAAGGTTATCCCTGGAGAAAGCTTAACTACCCAACATAGATTAGTAGTGTTAGATATACGCCTTAGTTATAATATCAATAGAGGAAAAATATACACGACTCCTAGAATTAAGTGGTGGAAGTTAAAGGATGGGAAGCAAAACATATTGAAGGAGAAGGTAGGAATACAAGTATTAGATGAAATATATAGCGACTCTAATACGACATGGGATAAGATGGTATCAAAGTTGAAAATAGTAGCTAAGGATGTACTCGGTGAGTCAAAGGGGCATGCACCACCAAGGAAGGAATCTTGGTGGTGGAATGAGAAAGTACAAGAGAAAGTGAAAGAAAAACGAATAGCTTATAAGGAATTATATATTTGTAAGAACGAGGAAAACTTAAAAAAATATACAATAGCCAAGAAAGAGGCTAAGAAAGCAGTGAATGAAGTAAAAAATAAAACTTTTGAACGATTATATCAAAATTTAGATACAAAAGAAGGGGAAAGAGACATTTATAAAATAGCTAAAGCAAGAGAAAGGAAAACAAGAGACCTTAGTCAAATAAGATGTATTAAAGATGAATGCGATAGAGTACTAGTAAATGATAGCGAAATAAAAGAGCGGTGGAAGATTTACTTTCATCAACTTTTTAATGAAAGTTTAGGGGACCAACTTGACTTAGGCAATTTAAGTATTTCAAATGAGTATAGAAATTTTAATTTTCATCGGAGAATTCAAACTTCAGAAGTAGAACAAGCTTTGAAAGGGATGCAAAATGGAAAGGCCGTGGGACCGGATGATATCCCAATAGAGGTATGGAAATGTTTAGGGAAAAAAGGTATTGAATGGCTTACAAAATTATTTAATTTAATATTGAAAACAAAAAAAATGCCTAATCAATGGAGGGTAAGTAGTCTAGTTCCCTTATATAAGAACAAAGGAGACATACAAAATTGTGCAAACTATAGGGGTATTAAATTAATGAGTCATACCATGAAGCTTTGGGAAAGAGTAATAGAAAAAAGATTGAGGAAGGAGACCACGGTAACCGAAAATCAATTTGGGTTCATGCCTGGAAGGTCGACAATAGAAGCTATACATCTTCTTAGGCAATTAATTGAAAAATATCGGGAGCAAAAGAAAGATCTACACATGGTATTTATTGATTTAGAAAAAGCTTATGATAGGGTACCAAGAGAAATTATATGGAGAATTCTAGAAAAGAGAGGCGTTAGCGTAACATATATTGACCTAATTAAAGATATGTATGAAGATGTAACGACTAGAGTGAAGACTTCAGGTGGATTGACTGAAGCATTTCCAATAAGGATAGGGTTACATCAAGGATCAGCTTTAAGTCCCTATCTTTTTACACTAATCATGGATGAACTCACTAGGCACATTCAAGATACAGTGCCATGGTGCATGTTGTTTGCAGATGATATTGTTTTGATAGATGAGACACGTGAAGGAGTAAATGCTAAACTAGAATCTTGGCGGGAAACTCTAGAAATGAAAGGTTTTAGGCTTAGTAGAGTAAAGACTGAATATATGGAATTTAAGTTTAGCAATGCTAGACGTAGTGAAACAATTGTTAAGATAGGAGATGATGAGTTGTCTAAAATCGAGAACTTTAAGTATTTAGGATCGTTCTTGCAAAGTGATGGAGGAATTGAGAGAGATGTCTTACATAGAATACAAGCAGGATGGTTGAAATGGAGATTAGCATCGGGTGTCTTATGTGATCGTAAAGTACCTCTAAAACTTAAAGGGAAGTTCTACAAAACGGCAGTTAGACCTGCTATGTTATATGGTGCTGAATGTTGGGCTATGACTCGAGCACATGAGCAAAAGATGAAGGTTGCAGAGATGAGGATGTTAAGGTGGATGTGTGGACATACGAGGATGGATAGAATAAGGAATGAGAGTATTAGAGAGAAAGTCGGAGTTGCATCTATTGAAGAAAAACTTCGGGAGACACGTTTGAGATGGTACGGACATGTACTTAGAAGACCAATAAATGCCCCTGTTAGACGATGTGAAACTATGATAAATACGCACATTAAAAGAGGGAGAGGAAGACCAAAAAAGACTTGGTTGGCAACAATAAAACAAGATAAATTTTATTTAAATCTAGATGATGATATAGTAGGGGATAGAACTCAATGGCGTAAAAGGATCCATATAGCCGACCCCACCTAGTGGGATAAGGCTTTGTTGTTGTTGTTGTTGTTGTTGGTTATGTTTAATTAAATATAAGAAAGAGCAGTCAATGAGATACCAGAAACTTAGCGCAGCTGCAACAATCATTGACATCAACAATACCCCACTGGCCTCGAAGTCTTTCACGGTATTCTCTCCCATAACCTATAAAGCCATTTAGTTTAATCAATAAAATGAAAATCCCTTGCCAACTTCGATTCTATAAACCACAAGTTGTTAATATAATGAACACCATGAAATTTTAGGTGGCAATTTTGAAGGGATAAAATCTATTATAACTGGCTCATAAAATCAAACTGCCATAGCAGTAAGCACCCATTAATATATGGTAAAAAAAGGACAACCCATTGTACAAAACTCCTGCCAATGCAAGGTCCGGAGAAGGGTCTATTGTACACAGCCTGACTTTGCTATGCGGTTGTTTCCTAGACTAAAACTCATGACCTCTAGATCACATGGCAGCAACTCTACCATTACGCCAAGGCTCCCCTTCGCCCATTAATATAGGATACAAGAAAATAATAGAGTTAAGTAAATTGTCAGAAGAAGTTCAGCACAGTAACAGGAAAAAAAACAGCCAGTTCAGATATACAACCGGTACTTCCTCCATAGTTGACATCAACAAAAGCCCAGCCTCGACTAGTCCAATACTGGATTATAAGATTCAGTCCGGAACTTGTTTCACATGTGGGCCCACCTACAAGATTGTTAAGAGAGCAAATGTAGCAATTTTTTTATCAACATAGACACTCAAATCAGATCTTTTCAGATAAATTTCAGCACTAGATTTTAAGAAAATAAAAGTCTTTTTTTGTCAATTTAGGATATTCTGCAAGCATTGCACTTAGACACTCGGTCTTCTTGTTTCAATGATGATGTGCTTATTGCACTACAAAGTGAACACATCAATAAGCTCACATCAAGATCTTAGCCATATGGATTCCCTATCTTACAAATAAGAAGCAGCCAGCACGAGATTATGATATCTAAATGGTACATAATCCAGAAAATTCATCATTGAGATGAAGTATAACCTCACTGAATGAAAAAAAAAAAAAAATTAACATCTCAACTATAAACTCACTAAATCAAATGAATTTGATACTATTATCATCATCATCATCAACATCACCAGATTGCATTAACCTCTTAGTGTTGGCTACATGAACCATATCTCTCCATTGTATATATGTTAAGCAACATAATTAGTAATATTCAAAACTTTTAAGTCATTTTCAATTATATTAACTCTTCTTTTGATTATTTTACAACAAATCTTCAGTTCCAGTTGATTCAACTTTCCTACCTATAATTCATTGATCACTTTTGAATAAATCCATATCATCTTAGCATCTTAAGATGTTTTCTCTCATTTTTATCATTTATTGGAGCTACATGTAATTGCTCCTGAACAACAGCAGCATTGTGTGTGTGTGTGTGTGTGTGTTTTATTTTTGAGTATCACCACAAATCTAAGTGTTCCCAAAGTCCAACTCACAACCTAAATCATCTCTAATTTATAGCAAGTGAGACCTAATTGTAGCTAAACTATTACTTGAGCAATCCTTAAAATCTCGTCATGCATAGAATTAGATCTACTTTTATATAATTATAACAACCCCTTTGAATGAGAGAATTGACCATCCACTATATCCAAAGTACTCAATCCCAAGTTACTCATTTAAACTTACAAAACTTTTTCATTAACCCAGAGATCCCATGTGGAACTAAATTGATCTATCACATATGACTCCAAATTCTCTTCCTCGTTTCAACCATCCATTTAAATGTACAAAAAATGCTGGCATTAGGTATATTTTGTGATAATTAGCCATGAGTACTAAACTCCTACTAGATCCAGGTTCTATTCTCCTCCATTACAACTTATACATCTGCAGAAATCCAATGACAAACACATTGTACAAAGAATGCATTTCCCAGTTCAACATTTAAGTGACAAAGATAGCGAGTAAAATGTACAAAGCTAAGGGGTAGCAGTTTAAAAGAATATGTGTGTGTGTGTGTTTGTGTATATAATGTGAAAAGAAGTAATTAAAGTACACACCATGGCTTTGAAGCAATAATGGTGGTTTTTCATCTAAGGATGCTTTGTAGGTGGGACTTGAAGGAGGGTAAAAGTATGCATAAGCATTCTGACCAGGATGCTCAGTTGGAAACTCAATAACTTCTGGAGAGCTGAAGTATGACTCGTATTTTGTTGCATCTGGGGAGGAAGACCAAAGTACTGAAGATTTTGTTGCATTTGATTGGTTCACATCCAAATTCACCTGATCAAGTAAAATAATGTAGAGAGTAGACAATCTTGGTGTAAGTGTGATTACACAAATGCTAACAAATTTAAATGACACATTGTCAAACCTTGACAATCGACAGTGGATGGGTTGCAGATGCCCCTTCAACATATAAACAAGAGCCAAAACTAACCTGTTAAAACCAAATGTAGCAAACTTTGATACCTAAACAAATATGTTAAAACTTGGTACCTTAGTAGTAACTAAATTAATTGTAGATTATTTTGAGGGGTGAATATCATGTTGTAAATGCCCGCCACACTTGTTAGAGGGCATTCGATTATCAGTTAATGCAGATTTCAAAAGTTTCATGAAACAAACCGTTAGGTAAGGAAAAAATATCTTAATTCTAACAACAGCATAAGAGAACAATATAATTAATGGTAAAAAATTATAAACTTACTAAATTTCCAATATCAGTAACGTGAATATCAAGCAATGAGAACCAATTTGTACTATAATCCAAGATTCCAAGGAACGACCTTCCATTTTGTCTGCAGCGACGAAAGTTATTCTATTTCTGATCATACTAAAACCACAGACAAATATCCAAAGGTCCCAAAAATCAATATAAAAAGTAGAGTGTACTTTTACAAATGAACTTAGAAACCTGTAAGTGCAGATAATTTTGCTACTATCCCCATCTTTCCAAGCAAAATCATATGAACTGATGCCAAATACCCATAGTGGCTTGGTAAATTCAGCATCCAAAGAATAAATAGCTACCACTTCATTTTTCTTTTCATCCTGTGACACAAAGATGCAATGAAAGGACAATCAATAACAAAAGAGAACATCAAATGGGAAAAAAAAAGAGGCGAAAAAAAATATTATTCCACAGAACTAGCATGCTCGAATAATTTGCTTCTTAGAACTTAAAGCATGAATTTATGGGCACAGCAAACTGATCAAGTAAACGAAGCATTATGAGGTGTTTTTTAGAACTATCTTACAGGGTCTTCCTGAAATTTAATCATAATCTTTCCAAAAAGGAAAAAAAAGGGTATCACCATTAACTAAAGGAAAAGAAAGAGAAGGAAAAGGAAACGAACAGTGTTGGTGGTTCTTTTCAGATGATCACTTAATATCTTCCATATCATGTCTTACATCCGCCAAACATAATATTGTCTTTGGCAGAAAGTTTGAGGAGATAAGTAAGGTGTCTTTCACTAGACATCTAAATCTTAAAGAAGAACAATATCTCATGTTAATGCTAAAAATTGTCGCCCAGTCAAATGTTTTATTAAGGAAACCTTGCATCAAATTTTTCATTGAGGAAAAAGGAGGGCCATGAATGTTGCATGTCATCTCTTTATGGCACTAAAATTAGTTCTCCTATTCACACAATTCATTTCTTTCAACTCTGACAAAAGGGGAAAAAAGAGATAGAGATAAATCATAATTTCATATCATTTAGTTGAAAACTACAAAGTTTCTAACTTGTCATATATTGAATTACCCAGCCAAGTTGAAAGGGATCAACATGGTAAGAGTCAAGAGAATGTTAAATTATTTATCATTTAAAAAAAATTTGGAACCTAGTTTTAAATTTTAAAAAAATATAGACTTCTTTACAAAATTGCTATTTAATACCCCAACCCAATCCTCCTCCCCAATCCGTGTTCTATCTTCTTCCTCATGAAGGAACGCCATCACCCTCCCTTTTCTTCCTCATAACAAATCTCAAACCTTTTCAAACTTTCCTCCTCTAATTGCACCCATTACTTTCACCTCCATGCATCTACACCTACTCCGTGTTTCTTGTCGTCGTCATAGCAACAATGCTTGAGGTAGTCATATATGATCACCACTGCCACACACTCAACTGCCACCTAGGTCATCGTCTCCAACTACAGCACGCAAGATCCTACAACACTATTCCCTCTTCCCTCACATTCCTTCACCCTATGATCGAATTTTGTCGCAACCAATAAGTTGCCATAGCCAAACCCCTCCTCTTTTTTCCCTTTTTACAATTAAGCAACACGTGTAATAATCCCTTTTTAAAAAAACATTATCATAGTTATCGTGTAATAATCCCTTTTTAAAAAAATATTATCATATTTATCTCATATATATATAATTTTGAATGTAATCAACTAAGTAAAACACTTAGATGAACAAGGGCTTAAATCAAATCAGCTCACCCTGAAAATGCAAAACTCCCCTACCAATGAATCTATGACGAAATTGACAAGGCAAAAAAAAGAGGAAGGTTCAATTATGACAACTTGCCAATAGAGATGAAATTGGATCGCCCAAGAATGTTAGGGAAGATTCCCGAGGGAAGAAGGAGCAATGTTGTAGGATCTTGTGTGTTATAGCTGGAGATGATGGTCGCATGTGGCTATTGTGCATGTGGCAATGGTGATCGTATACGACCACCTCAGGCATTGTTGTTATAGCAAAGACGGCAAACACAGATTAGGCACGTGGATTAGGCGGAATGCTTGGAGGGGTTTCAGGGTTTGTCACGAAGAAGAAATGGAGTGATTGCGCTGCTTCGTGAAGAAGAAGATAGAACAAGAGTTGGGAAGGAGGATTAGATTAGGAAATTAAATAGCAATTTGAAAATGAGCCACCAAAAAATCAATTTTACAACTAGGTCCCTAATTTTTTAATAATAAATAATAAATAATATAACACTGAAGTTATACAGAAGCAAGCCTATAGAATTTAAAGGATACTTTAGGCTTTAGCTTTCCTAAAGTGTACTACTAAGACTCCAAAATATAAAGCTAGAGACAACTTACCCATCTGTATAAGTTCCAGAAACCGCTTCCCCGATCAGTAATGAAGAACAACTCCCCTGCACAATTACACAAAAAAAATAACAAAAATAAACAATATGGAGACAAGGATAAATCCTATGTTTCATTACATGCAGAAAAAATACCTTTAGGTGACCATTTGGGTTCAGTTGGAGATTCAATTGTTGTAGAATCGCCACCAGCAACACATACCCGGTTGGACAGATCTCTGTGAGTTGAAGACCCGCACTAAATTATATGGATAATTTGAAAGTAGATCTTAAAAACAAAGAATTTAGAGCTACATATCAACAAGAAAAGGAGAACAGAATCTAAGCTACCTTCATCTTGATATAACAAAGGTGAAACTCTAGAAGTCTACCTTAAATGAACAAAGTATAGAAATGAAATGAGAAAAGCTTGTGTTAAGAAGGTAGAAATATTTCTGTGTTGATCAAACCAAACATAACAATCTAAGTATGCACTATTAAGGCTGTTATTCTCATACCACTTTGCAATGGCATGTCCTGAAAAGCTATAAAGATGATTCATATTCACAATAGTTTTATGTTAATCATGAAAATAAATAATATCCGAAGAAAATACCAGATGAAGCAAGTTACGTTTGTCCAAGAATTTTCATGTAAATTAGAAAATGATGATATGAAATTATGAATCGAACTGTATAATGCGGGGGTACCAGTAATGCTAACTCAAGCAAGGATGATGAGTTGCTGACTATTTAATAAGTGATAACATAATTGAATATTGCAAGTATGAAGCAACTCTGGTTCAGCATCTACAATGTTTATTAGTAGATGTCCAAGAGAAATACTAGAATAAATAAACTGATGCAGACCAATTATCATGTAAGATCAGAGTGCATCATTCTCTAGGATGACTAATTGATGACCACAAGGGCATGTGATACAGAGTACACGTTTACAAATGTTATCTCAGAATTTGTTCTTTTAATATTTTTTTTTTTTTGCTATGGTAATTAATGTACGAATCAATTGGTGAGGGTATCCATACACAACAAAGACAATGTTTGCCCGACTATATAAAATTGGCTACATGAATCTCATCTCATCATTGAACTTTATGCAATGCAATAAATGGCAAGGGTGCCATGACAAACTCCATATTTTTTTTCATATTTTATTACCTTTATTTTGGGGCATAAAGTCTATATAAGTGACCAGGTTGTGAAGTGAGATATTAATGAATTATTTTCTTAGATCTCTTAGGGGGCGTTTGGTTTGTTCCATTTTCCATTTTCATTTTCCAGAAAACCGCATTTTCTCGTTTTCTGGAAAATGACTTTTTTTCATTCTCTAGTTTTCCAGAAAACGTTATGTTTTTTTTCTGGAAAACAAAACTGGAAAATGCAAACCAAACAAGTTTTCCAGAAAACCGCATTTTCTACATAAAATGAAAATGGAAAACAGACTGGAAAATACAAACCAAACGCACCCTTATTCTCTCTTCTTTTCCATCTATTCTCCACCTCTCTCTAATCTCCTCTTTGTTTTCCTTATACTCTATTCTGTTTCTCTTCACTTTTTTTCCCTGAATCAACTGCCCATCCAGCATGATAGAAAGATAGCAGCAGGGCAACTCTTTCCTTCTTTACTGGAACTGCTAGTTCAGAAGTACAAAAGTTGCAAAGTCATCCGAGCAACTAGAGTAGAAGTATGTGTGTCTAATATAATAACAAACAACACAATACTCACCCATTCTCAGAGAAATACCCAACCCAAAGTTCAGCTTTGTCCCAAGGCATGTTAGGATGGCTCCACTCTATCCATGCCATTCTCTTCCCATTTGAATCTACCCGCGGAAAGGCATAGAAATCATTGCCAACAACCAGTTCCATTGGTTCTTTAGTACATGATTCAAAAAACAAAAAAGTGCTTGAATTTTTGTCACTATAAGCAAATGTCTATTGAAGCAAATTTGAAATGTCTTACCATTAATACTTATGGTATTCAGATCTATAGAGGCAATTATAGTACTGGGGTTGTTTAAGCTACCTTTCCGGTGATCTGTAAAGAAAACATGCATCAATAGAAGATAAACAGTTGATTTGTAAAACAAAATTTTGACTACCAAAATGTCCAGAAAAAAGGGTTTCTAAACTAGACTGCAACAGACCTTCCATGACAGTAAGATAGCGGTTGAAGTGAGGATCATAACTGCCATCCGCATAACTGACTAAAGTTCCACCATAGTCAGGGGTAATTGGTATTGGTGCAGAACCTGCTAGAAGTGAACAAATATATCTTGTACTGCTTATCAGACTATTAAAATAAATAAGAAATATAGTAGTATTAGTCCACCAGATAAGTAGGAAACCTCTTTCTGCTTGATGCGCCATATATATACAAAAAAAGGTATATGTTTTACACAAAACATGGTAACTCTAATGACAATTTCCCAGTTTGGTATCCTATTATGGAGCAAGGAAACCAAAACACTGACATAATCACTTTTTAAGTTCATGACTTAGTTTTTCATCCATGAAAATTCCACCCATCAAAAGCCTTTAAACCAAAAGTAGATAAACATCTAAAAGAACCAACAAGGCCAAAAAGAGGAGTAATAGTCATACTTCCAATAGTTAATTTGTATAACCGTTGATCCTTGTAATTTGAGAAAATAACTGTATCATCCAGTACAGCAAAAGCACCGCCGCCATACTCTTGGGCCAACGTCCTTGATGCAAACTCTGGAGGTATGATATCCATTGGTTTTTCTTCCATACTTGCTGATTCCTTAACAAGCACAGCGCGCCTGAATGCATAATGTAGTTAGTAGTTCCGATGACAAACATGCGAGAAATTGCAATGTTAACTTGAGTTTTATAGAATATATCATATCTTTTATATGAAAAATTGATGCAAAGAGATGCATCCAATCGGTGGGATGATTTTGAATTTAGATAGTCCTAAACTTGGAAACTGATAGTTGGTACTCAACAATTATTGTTGAATAAAGCTACATCATGACAATATCAGTGCAAAATCTTATCATCGCCAAATTTCTTGATTTGAGAAGGAACCAACCCATCCCTACCTCGTTGAGTCTAACAAACAAGTGCTGCAAAAGCTTAGCATACAATTATACAAGGTGCTTCTAGCACACTAAAGTCAGTTCTCGACCCCTTAATAGCGTTGAAGAATGTCTGAAAATCACATCTAGGTTGTGGAACTATACTAATGTATGTTGCCAATTCTGCAGCTATTCCATCCAAACCATACACAAGAAATGAACCTTTGTTACAAAAAAAAAAAAAAGAACCTTTGTTACAAAGTGGGGAACCATCATAAATCCAAATTCAACTTTCTTAAACCGCTTATAGATAGAACAGTCTTTAGTGATTAACAGTAAATGTGAGGTCTAGTACAAAGAATTTGTAGCAAATTTTTTTTTCACCGTTCAAGTTCTAGTGTGTTGCCTTGTCTAGGCCTTATTGCGCGACTACACTGCAAGTCACTTAGTTGACTATTGAATCTACAATTATATCCATACAGCGTCAACAGGGTTTAGAATAAAAATTAAGATTGTAGGCTGAAGATAAACTAGAAATGCTTCACACGATCTCGAATTATAACCAAATGATAGCAAATCAAAATGTAAACCCTCCACTGACCCTCCTTCGTCGGGCCGAGTCTCGATCCAAATAAGCCGGCCGTCTCCGGCGACGGCCATTCCTTCGAGCTTCTTGCCAGAACTGGAAACGACGTCGGCGGTAATCGGGGACTTCCAAGAGCCATAAGGCGCGGTAACCTTCTCAGCGGCGTCGAGCAGGGACGAAGTCGTCGTCAACGCAGCGGCCATGGCAGTGAAAGGCAGAAAGCACCGGAACAGGTGTTGCCTCGTGCGTGCGGGTCCGAACAGGAAGCGAAGATGGGCAGAGGTGCAGATCAGCAGCGCAAAGTACCGAGAGGCCCGGAGAGCCGTCGAAAAGGCCGCTGCCATGTGATGACTAGGCCCAGCGCAATTTGTTGTTTTGATTTTTTTTTTTTTCTAGTGGACTTAGTATTTGTTCTGTGTGGACCTTCGATTTGTCGTATTCTTTACGGAGTTTTTTATTTATTATGGGATGTTTTACTATTTTATATATTGTCATAATTGTAGAGTTATTAGTCGTGTGAGGCTATGTCATATATATGTGTTGAGAGTGTATGCATAAAGTTTCATATTATCCACCATACAGAGAAGGTGTTGCTCGATTTTCAAATAAACATGGACCTCTAGGAGTGTAACAGATATTGATGAAATCAATACTAAAGTGGTGATATTTTGATGAAATTAAAAAAAAAATAAACCAAATAACCGACGAACTTGGGCAATTAACTTAGTCACACGGAAGTTTCTCATCGGTCACTAGAGTAAATTGAGATGCACTCATAACCGACGATCTAAAATTCCAATGTCTCAGGATTTGCGGATATTTTGATGAAATTAGCAGCTGTGGAGATGATTTAATCAAAACAACATCAAAATTATTAATTTATTTATACTTATTCAACTTTTTTATTTTTATAATTTTGTTTCATTTTTCTCTTTGTAATTAGCTATTTAAAAATATTAAAAATAAATAAATAATAAAACGTTCATTTAATTTTATAATAACCTTTCTTTATATTTTTAATTTCTTTTTTTTAGAAAAATATAAATTAAAAAAACTAAATTTAGAAGTTCATCATAGTAGTAATGACGTAATTTTTTTAAAAAAAAATGAGATTTTTAGGATATTTTTGTGTGTAACTACTCGATGGAATAATTAAATTTTTATTTTTTATTGGACTTGGTTCGATTTAAATAAAGACAATTCAATTTTTTTATTTAATTTAAGGTTAAAAGGAGAGAAGCGGTATAATCGGAAACAAACGTCTCGGTTGAGAAATATCAAACATTTCAAACTTTAACGTGCCCTTGGCAATTACGTAATTTTGAATGCGCCATGTGGTGATTAATTGTGCTTATCCATTTGAAGAAACATAGAGAAAATTGTTTTTTTATTTTTATATTTCTAATAAAATTTAAAGATAATAATAACATCTCATAAAACAAGAAATTTTCTTGCATAATACACTTTAAAATTGTTGAAACAAATCATCTTTGATGATGATGATTAAACTTACTGCTCACATACTAATCAAAGTTATCAATTTGGATCGGAGTGATAGGATCTGCAACTTCGAAGTGCCCAACTACACGAGCAAAAAACACCATCTGTTGTTCCAGTGTGAATTTGATGTTCTCAGCCTGTGGCAAAAACAAATGCATCAGCAACTCAAAGCCTGAAAGTGAAATCAAAGTCTACATGGATCACCTTTCTGAACCCATGCTGTTCTCCTTCGTATTCAACTAAAGCAACAGGCAAGCCCTTGACCTTGAGAGCCTTGTATATCATCCGAGCCTGATCAGGTGGAACAATCTGCATATACAAAATCAGAAGGTAGTCAGGATTTGAGGGGTCATGGATGTGTCAAATAATAAGAATCGCTAATAAAAGTGGAAGTTTAAATTAATACCTTATCGTCTAAGCCTTGGAACAAAATCACTGGGCAGTTAAACTTATCGACATGGTTAATGGGAGCCCTTTCGAAATAAGCCTTCTCATCTCCTGTAGTAGCAGAATAGAGGATAAACCGTACGTGTATTGTCCATTGCAGTCCAAACTGTGTTCAACAATCTAATCCAACAAAATGACTCACCGACAAGATTATCAAGGTAGTGGGATTCAAACTTGTGAGTTTCTGCCCTCAATAGAGACAAATCGGCCACCTTAAAAGCGACAGCAAGAAATTGAATATTGGTTGACGTGATATAATTAGCTCATGTCAGAAAAGATTAAAATAACACTTTTTTTAAAATAAAAAAGGAACACTATTTACTAGCAAGAACATACAGGAATCCACAAATTCAAACAAAAATCACAAGGCAACTTGTAGCATGATCATCTGTAGTTTAGGAGTACGGAGACATGTAGAAAATTTTTTGCTAGAGAATCGATAAGCAAGCAGTGTTTGGTCAATCAAAATAATAAACAACAGTAACCACTATATCAAGTTTTTCTTCTATTAAGATCTACATACAATTGAAAGTTCACGGTGTTAAAATGCTTCCCCCTTAAATTCTGAACAATAAGAAGAAACTAAAATGGTCAGCTAGTTAGGAATTTAGTTATAAAACTATGCTTTCTCAAGATATCACGAGTCGAAGTGTCATACTAATACATGTAATTGTTTGATTCTACAACAGCAATATCAGTGAACAGTGATGATCATAATTGATAGTACATGCATTGATGCACATATCCCTTTTGCTGAAAGCTTGTAGCTCGAGATTTGGGCAAAGAGGTCATGGTCATTGGAAATTAGTTCGTTATGACAAAAGAAATGGAACTAATAAAAGAATGGGGTCGTGCTTTGAAATCTAAAATAATAATAATAATAGCTCTTGCCAACAATATAGGAATAAATAAGTGGAAAAAAACAATATGGTTAAACTTAAGAAGATTACCTTGACACCTTGGGTCAATGTGAAACTAAATAGAATAATGCCTTACCCCATACAGAGAAGCACCAGCTTTAAACGTCTTTTAAAAGCAAGAGAAGCTAATGTGGTGTATCCACCAGCTGATCCTCCAGTTACGCAAAGTCGTTCTCCATCTACCTTCCCGCTTTCTACCTTGGAAAGAAAGATATTCATTTCCTTAATTATAAATCAAGTGGTTATGTTTAATTAAATATAGGAAAGAGCAGTCAATGAGATACCAGAAACTTAGCGCAGCTGCAACAATCATTGACATCAACAATACCCCACTGGCCTAGAAGTCTTTCTCGGTATTCTCTCCCATAACCTATAAAGCCATTTAGTTTAATCAATAAAATGAAAATCCCTTACCAACTTCGATTCTATAAACCGCAAGTTGTTAATATAATGAACACCATGAAATTTTAGGTGGCCATTTTGAAGAGATAAAATCTATTATAACTGGCTCATAAAATCAAACTGCCATAGCAGTAAGCACCCATTAATATATGGTAAAAAAAGGGCAACCCAATATACGAAACTCCTGCCAATGCAAGGTCCCGATAAGGGTCTATTGTACACAACCTGACTTTGCTATGCATGAGGTTGTTTCCTAGACTAAAACTCATGACCTCTAGATCACATGGCAGCAACTCTACCATTACGCCAAGGCTCCCCTTCACCCATTAATATAGGATACAAGAAAATAATAGAGTTAAGTAAAATGTCAGAAGAAGTTCAGCACAATAACAGGAAAAAAAACAGAGAGTGCAGATATACAACCGGTACTTCCTCCATAGTTGACATCAACAAAAGCCCAGCCTCGACTAGTCCAATACTGGATTATAAGATTCAGTCCGGAACTTGTTTCACTTGTGGGCCCACCTACAAGATTGTTAAGAGAGCAAATGTTGCAATTTTTTTTATCAACATAGACACTCAAATCAGATCTTTTCAGATAAATTTCAGCACTAGATTTTAAGAAAATAAAAGTCTTTTTTTGTCAATTTAGGATATTCTGCAAGCATTGCACTTAGACACTCGGTCTTCTTATTTCAATGATGATGTGCTTATTGCACTACAAAGTCAACACATCAATAAGCTCACATCAAGATCTTAGGCATATGGATTCCCTATCTTACAATTAAGAAGCAGCCAGCACGAAATTATGATATCTAAATGGTACATAATCCAGAAAATTCATCACTGAGATGAAGTATAACCTCACTGAATGGGAAAAAAAAATTAACATATCAACTATAAACTCACTAAATCAAATGAATTTGATACTATCATCATCATCATCATCAACATCACCAGATCAACCATGAACCATATCTCTCCATTGTATATACGTTAAGCAACATAATTAGTAATATTCAAAACTTTTAAGTCATTTTCAATTATATTAACTCTTCTTTTGATCCTTTTACAACAAATCTTCAGTTCCAGTTGATTCAACTTTCCTACCTATAATTCATTGATCACTTTTGAATAAATCCATATCATCTTAGCATCTTAAGATGTTTTCTCTCATTTTTATCATTTATTGGAGCTACATGTAATTGCTCCTGAACAACAGCAGCATTGTGTGTGTTTTTTTTTTTTATTTTTGAGTATCACCACAAATCTAAGTGTTCCCAAAGTCCGACTCACAACCTAAAACATCTCTAATTTATAGCAAGTGAGACCTAATTGTAGCTAAACTATTACTTGAGCAATCCTTAAAATCTCGTCATGCTTAGAATTAGATCTACTTTTATATAATTATAACAACCCCTTTGAATGAGAGAATTGACCCATCAACTATATCCAAAGTACTCAATCCCAACTTACTCATTTAAACTTACAAAACTTTTTCATTAACCCAGAGATCCCATGTGGAACTAATTTGATCTATCACATATGACTCCAAATTCTCTTCCTCGTTTCAACCATCCATTTAAATGTACAAAAAATGTTGGCATTAGGTATATTTTGTGATTATTAGCCATGAGTACTAAACTCCTACTAGATCCAGGTTCTATTCGCCTCCATTACAACTTATACATCTGCAGAAATCCAATGACAAACACATTGTACAAAGAATGCATTTCCCAGTTCAACATTTAAGTGACAAAGATAGCCAGTAAAATGTACAAAGCTAAGGGGTAGCAGTTTACAAGAATGTGGTGTGTGTGTGTGTGTGTGTGTGTGTGTGTGTGTTTGTGTATATAAGGTGAAAAGAAATAATTAAATACTCACCATGGCTTTCAAGCAATAATGGTGGTTTTTCATCTAAGGATGCTTTGTAGGTGGGACTTGAAGGAGGGTAAAAGTATGCATAAGCATTCTGACCAGGATGCTCAGTTGGAAACTCAATAACTTCTGGAGAGCTGAAGTATGACTCGTATTTTGTTGCATCTGGGGAGGAAGACCAAAGTACTGAAGATTTTGTTGCATTTGATTGGTTCACATCCAGATTCACCTGATCAAGTAAAAGAATGTAGAGAGTAGACAATCTTGGTGTAAGTGTGATTACACATATGCTAACAAATTTAAATGACACATTGTCAAACCTTGACAATCGACAGTGGATGGGTTGCAGATGCCCCTTCAACATATAAACAAGAGCCAAAACTAACCTGTTAAAACCAAATGTAGCAAACTTTGATACCTAAACAAATATGTTAAAACTTGGCACCTTAGTAGTAACTAATTAATTGTAGATTATTTTGAGGGGTGAATATCATGTTGCAAATGCCCGCCATACTTGTTAGAGGGCATTCGATTATCAGTTAATGCAGATTTCAAAAGTTTCATGAAACAAAACGTTCGGTAAGGAAAAATTATCTTAATTCTAACAACAGCATAAGAGAACCATATAATTAATGGTAAAAAATTATAAACTTACTAAATTTCCAATATCAATAAGGTGAATATCAAGCAATGAGAAGCAATTTGTACTATAATCCAAGATTCCAAGGAATGACCTCCCATTTTGTCTGCAGCGACGAAAGTTATTCTGATCATACTAAAACCACAGACAAATATCCAAAGGTCCCAAAAATCAATATAAAAAGTAGAGTGTACTTTTACAAATGAACTTAGAAACCTGTAAGTGCAGATAATTTTGCTACTATCCCCATCTATCCAAGCAAAATCATATGAACTGATGCCAAATACCCATAGTGGCTTAGTAAATTCAGCATCCAAAGAATAAATAGCTACCACTTCATTTTTCTTTTCATCCTGTGACACAAAGATGCAATGAAAGGATAATCAGTAACAAAAGAGGACATCAAATGGGAAAAAAAAGAGCCAAAAAAAAATATTATTCCACAGAACTAGCATGCTCGAATAATTTGCTTCTTAGAACTTAAAGCATGAATTTATGGGCACAGCAAACTGATCAAGTAAATGAAGCATTAGGAGGTGATTTTTAGAACTATCTTACAGGGTCTTCCTGAAATTTAATCATAATCTTTCCAAAAAGGAAAAAAAATGGTTTCACCATTAACTAAAGGAAAAGAAAGAGAAGAAAAAGGAAATGAACAGTGTTGGTGGTTCTTTTCAGATGATCACTTAATATCTTCCATATCATCATATGTCTTACATCCGCCAAACATAATATTGTCTTTGGCACAAAATTTGAGGAGATAAGTAAATCCTAAAGAAGAACAATATCTCATGTTAATGCTAAAAGTTGTCGCCCCGTCAAATGTTGTATCAAGGAAACCTTGCATCAAATTTTTCATTGAGGAAAAAGGAGGGCCATGAATGTTGCATGTCATCTCTTAATGGCACTAAAATTAGTTCTCCTATTCACACAATTCATTTCTTTCAACTCTGACAAAAGGGGAAAAAAAGAGAGAGATAAATCAAAATTTCATATCATTTAATTGAAAACTACAAAGTTTCTAACTTGTCATATAATGAATTACCCAGCCAAGTTGAAAGCGATCAACATGGTAAGAGTCAAGAGAATGTTAAATTATTTATCATTTTTTTAAAAAAAAAATAGGAACCTAGTTTTAAATTTTAAAAAAAATATGGACTTCTTTACAAAATTGTTATTTAATACCCCAACCTAATCCTCCTCCCCAATCCGTGTTCTATCTTATCTTCTTCCTCATGAAGGAACGCCATCACCCTCCCTATTCTTCCTCATAACAAATCCCAAACCTTTTCAAACTTTCCTCCTCTGTTTGCACCCATTGCTTCCTCCTCCATGCATCTACACCTACTCCATGTTTGTCGTCGTCATCATAGCAACAATGCTTGAGGTAGTCATATATGATCACCACTGCCACACACTCAACTGCCACCTAGGTCATTGTCTCCAACTACGGCACGCAAGATCCTACAACACTGTTCCCTCTTCCCTCACATTCCTTCACCCTGTGATCGAATTTTGTCGCAACCGATGAGTTGCCATAGTCAAACCCCTCCAATTTTTTCCCTTTTTACAATTAAGCAACACGTGTAATAATCCCTTTTTTAAAAAACATTATAATAGTTATCGTGTAATAATCCCTTTTTTAAAAAAATATTATCATAGTTATCTCATATATATATAATTTTGAATGTAATCAACTAAGTAAAACACTTAGATGAACAAGGACTTAAATCAAATCAGCACACCCTGAAAACATAAAACTCCCCTACCAATGAATCTATGACGATGCACCAAATTGACAAGGCAAAAAATGAGGAAGGTTCAATTATGACAACTCGCCAATAGAGATGAAATTGGATCGCCCAAGAATGTTAGGGAAGAAGGAGCAATGTTGTAGGATCTTGTGTTTTATAGCTGGAGATGATGGTCGCATGTGGCAATTGTGCATGGCAATGGCGATCATATACGACCACCTCAGGCATTGTTGTTATAACAAAGACGGCAAACACAGATTAGGCACGTGGATTAGGCGGAATGCTTGGAGGGGTTTGAGGGTCTGTCGCGAAGAAGAAATGGAGTGATTGCGCTGCTTCGTGAAGAAGAAGATAGAACAAGGGTTGGGAAGGAGGATTAGATTAGGAAATTAAATAGCAATTTGTAAATGAGCCACCAAAAAATCAATTTTACAACTAGGTCCCTAATTTTTTAATAATAAATAATATAACATTGAAGTTATACAGAAGCAAACCTATAGAATTTAAAGGATACTTTAGGCTTTAGCTTTCCTATATATAGTCAATTTTGTACTTCATACTTCATAGTACATTATTTTGCCAAAGTGTACTACTAAGACTCCAAAATATCAAGCTAGAGACAACTTACCCATCTGTATAAGTTCCAGAAACCGCTTCCCCGATCAGTAATGAAGAACAACTCCCCTGCACAATTACACCAAAAAAAAATAACAAAAATAAACAATATGGAGACAAGGATAAATCCTATGTTTCATTACATACAGAAAAAATACCTTTAGGTGACCATTTGGGTTCAGTTGGAGATTCAATTGTTGTAGAATCACCACCAGCAACACATATCCGGTTGGACAGATCTCTGTGAGTTGAAGACCCATACTAAATTATATGGATAATTTGAAAGTAGATCTTAAAAACAGAGAATTTAGAGCTACATATCAAGAAGAAAAGGAGAAGAGAATCTAAGCTACCTTCATCTTGATATAACAAAGGTGAAACTCTAGAAGTCTACCTTAAAAGAACAAAGTATAGAAATGAAATGAGAAAAGCTTGTGTTAAGAAGGTAGAAATATTTCTGTGTTGATTGAACCAAACATAACAATCTAAGTATGCACTATTAAGGCTGTTATTCTCATACCATTTTGCAATAACATGTCATGAAAAGCTATAAAGATGATTCATATTCACAATAGTTTTATGTTAATCATGAAAATAAATAATATCCGAAGAAAATACCAGATGAAGCAAGTTACGTTTGTCCAAGAATTTTCATGTAAATTAGAAAATGAAGATATGAAATTATGAATGGAACTGTATAATGCGGGGGTACCAGTAATGCTAACTCAAGCAAGGATGATGAGTTGCTGAGTATTTAATAAGTGATAACATAATTGAATATTGCAAGTATGAAGCAACTCTGGTTCAGCATCTACAATGTTTATTAGTAGATGTCCAAGAGAAATACTAGAATAAATAAACTGATGCAGACCAATTATCATGTAAGATCAGAATGCATCATTCTCTAGGATGACTAATTGATGACCACAAGGACATGCGATACAGAGTACACGTTTACAAATGTTATCTCAGAATTTGTTCTTTCAATATATTTTTTTTGCTATGGTAATTAATGTATGAATCAATTGGTGAGGGTATCCATACACAACAAAGACAATGTTTGCCCGACTATATAAAATTGGCTACATGAATCTCATCTCATCATTGAACTCTATGCAATGCAATAATTGGCAAGGCCATGACAAACTCCATATTTTTTTTTCATATTTTATTACCTTTATTTTGGGGCATAAAGTCTATATAAGTGACAGGGTTGTGAAGTGAGATATTAATGAATTATTTTCTTAGATCTCTTATTCTCTCTTCTTTTCCATCTATTCTCCACCTCTCTCTAATATCCTCTTTGTTTTCCTTATACTCTATTCTGTTTCTCTTCACTTTTTTTCCCTGAATCAACTGCCCATCCAGCATGATAGAAAGATAGCAGCAGGGCAACTCTTTCCTTCTTTACTGGAACTGCTAGTTCAGAAGTACAAAAGTTGCAAAGTCTTCCGAGCAACTAGAGTAGAAGTATGTGTGTCTAATATAATAACAAACAACACAATACTCACCCATTCTCAGAGAAATACCCAACCCAAAGTTCAGCTTTGTCCCAAGGCATGTTAGGATGGCTCCACTCTATCCATGCCATTCTCTTCCCATTTGAATCTACCCGAGGAAAGGCATAGAAATCATTGCCAACAACCAGTTCCTTTGGTTCTTTAGTACATGATTCAAAAAACAAAAAAGTGCTTGAATTTTTGTCACTATAAGCAAGTGTCTACTGAAGCAAATTTGAAATGTCTTACCATTAATACTTATGGTATTCAGATCTATAGAGGCAATTATAGTACTGGGGTTGTTTAAGCTACCTTTCCGGTGATCTGTAAAGAAAACATGCATCAATAGAAGATAAACAGTTGATTTGTAAAACAAAATTTTGACTACCAAAATGTCCCGAAAAAAGGGTTTCTAAACTAGACTGTATCAGACCTTCCATGACAGTAAGATAGCGGTTGAAGTGAGGATCATAACTGCCATCCGCATAACAGACTAAAGTTCCACCATAGTCAGGGGTAATTGGTATTGGTGCAGAACCTGCTAGAAGTGAACAAATATATCTTGTACTGTTTATCAGACTATTAAAATAAATAAGAAATATAGTAGTATTAGTGCACCAGATAAGTAGGAAACCTCTTTCTGCTTGATGCGCCATATATATTCAGAAAAAGGTAAATGTTTTACACAAATCATGGTAACTCTAATGACAATTTCCCAGTTTGTTCTATGTTGTTTTGTATCCTATTATGGAGCAAGTAAACCAAAACACTGACATAATCACTTTTTAAGTTCATGACTTAGTTTTTCATCCATGAAAATGCCACCCATCAAAAGCCTTTAAACCAAAAGCAAATAAACATCTAAAAGAACCAACAAGGCAAAAAAGAGGAGTAATAGTCATACTTCCAATAGTTAATTTGTATAACCGTTGATCCTTGTAGTTTGAGAAAATAACTGTATCATCCAGTACAGCAAAAGCACCGCCGCCATACTCTTGGGCCAACGTCCTTGATGCAAACTCTGGAGGTATGATATCCATTGGTTTTTCTTCCATACTTGCTGATTCCTTCACAAGCACAGCGCGCCTGAATGCATAATGTAGTTAGTAGTTCCGATGGCAAACATGCGAGAAATTGCAATGTTAACTTGAGTTTTATAGAATATATCATATCTTTTATATGAAAAATTGATGCAAAGAGATGCATCCAATCGGTGGGATGATTTTGAATTTAGATTGTCCGAAACTTGGAAACTGATAGTTGGTACTCAACAATTATTGTTGAATAAAGCTACATCATGACAATATGAGTGCAAAATCCTATCATCGCCAAATTTCTTGATTTGAGAAGGAACCAACCCATCCCTACCTCCTTGAGTCTAACAAACAAGTGCTGCAAAAGCTTAGCACACTAAAGTCAGTTCTCGACCCCTTAATAGCCTTGAAGAATGTCTGAAAATCACATCTAGGTTGTGAAACTTTACTAATGTATGTTGCCAATTCTGCAGCTATTCCAGCCAAACCATACACAAGAAATGAACACTTTGTTACAAAGTGGGGAACCATCATAAATCCAAATTCAACTTTCTTAAACCGCTTATAGAAAGAGCAGTCTTTAGTGATTAACAGTAAATGTGAGGTCTAGTACAAAGAATTTGTAGCAAATTTTTTTTTCACCGTTCAAATTCTAGTGTGTTACCTTGTCTAGGCCTTATTGCGCGACCACATTGCAAGTCACTTAGTTGACTATTGAATCTTCAATTATAGCCATACAGCGTCAACAGGGTTTAGAATAAAAATTAAGATTGTAGGCTAAAGATAAACTAGAAATGCTTCACACGATCTCGAATTATAACCAAATGATAGCAAATCAAAAGGCAAACCCTCCACTGACCCTCCTTCGTCGGGCCGAGTCTCGATCCAAATAAGCCGGCCGTCTCCGGCGACGGCCATGCCTCCGAGCTTCTTGCCAGAACTGGAGACGACGTCGGCGGTAATCGGGGACTTCCAAGAGCCATAAGGCGCGGTAACCTTCTCGGCGGCGTCGAGCAGGAACGAAGTCGTGGTCAACGCAGCGGCCATGGCAGTGAAAGGTAGAAAGCACCGGAACAGGTGTTGCCTCGTGCGTGGGGGTCCGAACAGGAAGCGAAGATGGGCAGAGGTGGAGATCAGCAGCGCAGAGTACCGAGTGGCCCAGAGAGCCGTCGAAAAGGCCGCTGCCATGTGATGACTAGGGTCAGGATTTAACCCAGAGTGGTTGGGAGTCTCTACGTGTCGCGTAGTGGGTTGGTTTGTGTTTCGTGGTAGACGATGATGCAATTGACGGTTAGAATGCAGCTAGCTTCATGCATCTACATCATGTCCAATATCTACAGAACTAGTTTAATTTAATATTCCGAAAAACACAGATTTGAAGGGATATAAATGGAAAAAAAAAGATAAAGTGATTAATTTTGCTTTTCCATTTTTTTTATATTTCTATTGAAATTGAAAGAAAATTAAACATGATAAAAACATCTCATAAAAACAAATGAAATTTTCTTGCCTAATACACTTTCAATGGTTGAAACAAATAAACTTTGATGATCATTACATTTTTCTATCATTTAAATAATTATATTTCGTTTTTATGTTCCTCATAAATAAATAAAGCCATGCTCGATTCGATTAATAGATAAAAATGCAACACTACCACAGGAATATTGACAAGAAACCAATCCCAAAATTATTGATTGCCACATCTATTAACTTCCAGTACGACTCGTAAGGTTAAAGTTACATGTATTTTAACGTGTGTCAAGGGGAGAAAAGTTTTTATCACCAGAAACACAAAAATGTCCTCGATGTTTGGGGAACGCGTTTAACCATCACTAAAATGCCAGAATTACAGATGAACGTCAAAAAGTTTAGGAAAAAGAAATTGATCTGGAATTTTTTTTCCCCTCTTCATGCTACTAAAGTATCCGAAAATTTGACTTCTCCCCGATTGTATACTCGCCTGCTAAAAAGTGTATCATCAGATTAAGAAAAAAAATTATACCTTTTGGCAAGTAAACAATTATGTACCTCAAATTTTCCAAACTTTGATTCAAACATTTGAAGCAAATAGAGGAAATGTACTAAGAAATTCGTCCACAGAATTCAGAGCAGACTTTTCAAACAATCTTATCCTGCAAACATGGAAACGGAATACCCTCAGCTAATTCAATTACAAAGAGAAGACTTTCTTCAAAGAATTCAATTAGAATAAAAGTATGCTTCTACACCTAACAAATCTAACGTTTGGATCACCTCGTTTGGAGCATCCGACTTGGCAGAGGTCTGGAACATTCTGGAATAAGCCTTCCGTTCCTGATCTCGTCTATCAGCAATCTGCAGGGAAATGAGTCATTAAAAGGACAAGAGTTTACCAATGGCTCATAAAATAGACATTAAATACCTTCTTTTTTGCAGCTGCAAGCTCCTTCTTTATGCCCCCTTGAAAAGTACCAGAGAATCAAATCAATAACCACTATGTAACACAGATTTTATTTATTTATTTTGTACAAGTTGATGAAATTGTAATTAAAAAGATAAGTACCATCAGTGGGCTCCAACTCTAAGGCTTTTCTGAAGCTCTCAACAGCAGCATCCACATCGTTAAGTGCTATGTGTGCCTTGTAGAATTTTGAAGGAATACTATGTTAGTACTAAATTTGTCAAGATTGTAAGAAGTAAATGGTTAAAATGAAGCAAATGAACGTCCAGACAAGTAACTTGCATTACATAAACTCATGCAAATAAAATGCCGTCAAGTGCTGGTAAAATACAAATGAATAGTCTTCCTATATGTAAAGCATGCACAAAATAGACCTCCGAAATACCCACGAAAGAACAAGATGAAATAACAAGAGTACAAATATAGAACAGCATATTATATAGGAATACATACTGCATGATCAACACATGTTTTGGTGTGAATCTAAATATCAACACAAATAAAAGTCAAGCTAAGGTTACAGTCTGATACTTTATATCTCAAGCAAGTGCAAGATCCATATCCAAACTAGAAGAAAAAAAAGGAAGCTAGAATACATCTAAGATCCAGGTCAACTTATCATTCCCTCTCTAGTACAGATTGTTAAAAAACAGTAGCAAAAAAAACAGTGTAGATTAAATCATTATTACATCAATTAATACAAGATCAGGTAGTTACAATCTCCGAAAATTCCTAGCAGACAAACAATAATGAGAATTATGGACCATTAAGATCTACAGTTCTGTAATCAGCATATATATATATATATATATATAACCCACCATCTCCAAGGTTTGGCTAGTTTAGATATAGACAAGAAAATTAGAATCCAGTTTGGAGATAATTGCATAATGAATATGAATCATCAGAAAGACAAGAATAACCTGCCCTTGCCGGAAATAAGCTTTTGCATTACCCTCTCTCTCCCGTATTGCAAAGTCGGCATCTAATAGAGCACCTTTCAAATCTCCTAACTTTAACTTGCAAGCCTAAGTAAAATGATAAAAGGAAAAGAAAGTGACCACAAGCATAGGACAATTCATAACTCTGTTTGAAACTGATGACAGATACTTGAAACTTATTCAGGCATTGAGCTCTAATGTCAACCATTTTTTGAACTATCTAATTCAGTAACAATATCTTGAACATTTTAATACTAAGATAATGCATCAAAAGTAAGCTAATCATCAATCAACTTGGTAAAGGTAATTTACTGCAAATATTTGTACTGTATCCCAGACTGAATATATCAAGCAGAATAAAAACTGTTAGATGCAAGATATTGGCATCTCTCAGATCCTCCTAATAATGAAAACTGTGCAGAAGTCTTTTCATAACAACTTGAATTATTGGAGTATGAAAACTGAAAAAGAAAATTTTCATGAACCAAACAATAAAGCACTTCTTGCTTCTCAAATACCCTTTCTGATGAAAAATCAAAAGGCGCCAGTGGCTCTCAACATTTCTTTGGTTAGTGGACTTCTATATGCCCATATGTGATGCCACAATACGAACAATATATTATAATGTACTTATCTTATTTGATGACATATAAATATGATATAAGAAATATATAAAATTTGATTTTAGTTTTATATTATATTATTATAAATAATATTAAATAAGACACAAAGTTGGTCCAAAGCATGTGCAATTTTTTCATTGTCAAATAAAAATCTAGAAAAATTGCAATACTTCGGATTATCAAACAAGATTGCAATTTCCATCTATTTTAAAATTGCTATATTGTCGTAACCAAGGTCTGAAATTCGTTCCAAGTTAAGATTTTTGCTACCCCGCCTGAACGATATAAATCGGTGTTGCACCGACCCATGTCCAGACATGGTGCCAAATACAGTGATGAGCAATGAGGAGGAGACGAAGGCCAAAAGATAAAAAAGAGAGGCGGCTATTACGTTATAGTAGTTGTAGTGGCAAACCCTAGACTAGACTTCATCATGGTCAACTCATGGGAGTATCCCACCTTGTCACCATCCATGTGAAGCCCGTGAATTCTAGCGTGAAGGATTTGATGTCATTGCAATAGTGTCAACATTGCAAAAGCCTTGCTCAAACTCTCTGACATCGTTGCAATTGTTGTCGGTGCATAAAAGCCTCATGAGAACTGTCTAAAGTCGTTGCAAGGTTCACAGAAGTCACAAGCATCGTGGAAATCAAACTTGTTGTGATGTTCAAACAAATTCCTCAACATTGGGTACATTTGGTTGATTTGAATAAATTCTGCATGTCTACAAGCAAAGCAAGTTGTTTTGCCCATGCTATTTGGTGCATTCAATCCATGGTCATAGCAAAGAAGTTTTTAATATTCTAATAATCAAGATTTTAATTTTATAATTTTCAATTTCTTAGAGAATAAATTTTTGATATACCAAATGTGGCTTAATAGTAGCACCAAGTATTTATTTCAAAGAAAATAACTAAGTGATTGAACCTAAAATGAAATAAACTTAAAGGAAAATAATTGAAGAAGAATAGAAGATGATTGGTGGTTCTACCTCGGCCAATTGATGAGAAAGCAACAAATTAAAAGATTTGCCCAAAAGGCAAAAGTAAATGAAAGTGAACTTATATGTAGGATCTCAGAAGACGAGATCAAAATTTTCCTCAGATCTCTAATGAATTGTAGCAAATAAAGGTGGTTACGCTCACCCCAGGCGACCCGGTTATGTGAAGGGAGGTAAATCACGGGATTAGCTTATAGCCAACCGTTAAGTGGTTACAGGGTGTGAAAAGTTTTTTTTGGAGGACATGCGCCCACCGATCCCTGTCCCATTGTAGCAAATCTACCACCCACGATTCAACTAGGCTCCCCGTGGGGCTCAAATCTCTAATGAAGAAGCATAGAATGGTCGTTTCATAACAAATCTATACATAAAGGATTGATTCACAAAATAAATATTTTCCAGAATGCATTACTAAGATTGCAAGAAAGATTAAAAAAATACTTTAAAAAAAGGCATACAGGTCTTGCAAACATAGTTATTAAAGGCGCTCAATTGGTTGCACCTAGACGCAGCCAAGCGAGCCTCTTGCGCCTGTGCACCTTAAATGTGCACCTTGTGAGAGGCGACAAGCGTGCTTGAGGCATGATTTTTCTCGCCTCATTGAAACGAGACATACAGATGCAAATCATGTCCAAAAAAAACTTTTAAAAGCACAGTTCATACCTTTAATTACCCTTCTCACATATTTCTCTAATTGTGAATGAAACTGTAGTGTTTTTGAACATGTAAACATAAATATTTAAGGAAATATTAAATAATTTTATTATAAAAAATAAAATTAACATAATTTTCTATTTGGATGAAGCTTTATTCCAAAAGAAGAAATAGGTTGAAGCAAAAAAGGCTAAATGATTTAGTTTTTATTAAGTATAATAGGGCTTTGCGACATGGATATGATATGAGTGATACTGATCCTTTTTCTTTGGATGAGACAGACGATAGCAATGAATAGTTGATGGAAGGATTGAATGATAACACAGATGAAGAAAATGATTTAGTATTTGATTATAACAATTTGACTTGGAGTGAAGTTGCACGAGCTTCTAGCGTTGTGAAGATGCCTACAATTTAAATCTCGAATTCCATCTTCTTCAAAAGAAGTAAAGGCAACTACATTAAAAAAACAAAGAGAAGATCTTCAACAAGTCAACTTATTGATGAAGAGAGCAAAGAAATCAATCTTGAGGAAACCGATGAAGATTCAGCTATACAAATTTGGAACATTGATTGAAGAAGATGAAGATTTTGATGATTTAGATATTTGAAAAAAAAAATTAATTTGAATTATGTGTATAACGTATTTATTTATTTGCCAATGAATTTTATATTTACATTATTATTTAATATTTTATGGACTATGGTTTTGTTAGTGAAATATTTTGACAAAAAATCCTTATATATGTTTGAATTGTAAAAATTTATGCCTAGAGCGTTTTACTTCTATAAGGCATGCGCCTCACCTTGCGTCGTGCGCCTTAGGCCCTATAGTACTTATACGCTTTTGGGTGTCTCACGTCTTAAATAACTATACTTGCAAAGAAGTGTAGTCATATCAACCCTAAGCCAATTTTGTCATATCGGTACATAAGCAGGTCTGCTGCCAACAAACTCGATAAAAAAAAATTGCAAAATGGTAAATAAAATAACATAACACAACCATGCCATGTGCGCTGAAAAAAATAAATATATAAATAAACTTGCATTAATAATTAGAAGCCGACTTACAGAACTATTTGTCAATATAATGGACTTTGTCTTCCTCAACAATGAACTCTTCTCTGTCAAATCCAATATGAATAGAACAAAGAGTAAACAATTGGGAAAAAAACACCAATAACAAGTTTAATAGCACTAAATAACTCTTGAAGAGAATTACTTGCCTTCATTGATCTCTTCTTTTTCCCAGCATACATCCAAGTAGCGCAAAGCTTTCCTGTATTTTCTAAGCGCCATCTTGTAATCTTGTTTCTGCAAGGTTGTGAAAACAACAATCTTGAAGCAGCACATTAAAGCAATTAGAAGAATTGATATGTCCCATAAACTGCAAAGGTATCATAGATTGTGGGACCACCACACTAACAGTTAGTCAAGTTGAGTATGGATCATGAAACATCCATTATAATATTTCAAAAAAAAACAAAAAAAAGAAAACTGAGAAGGGTAATTAAGACATTCATTCTCAAACAAATAATAGTGCTAAAAAAACAAATAGCTCGTGAATGAGCACCAGAATCAAGTTCCCCTTGAAATAATTGTTTCCAAATATCTTGGCAGCCTCCACAGCATCCATCCACCAAGAAACCTCAGTTGGCTTGTCATCTACATCAATTGGCCAATCAGGGTACAAGTCGCCATCTTTGAAAAAATTTGTTACACCATCATCAGCATCCTCAGGAAGTTCTCCACAGTTTGTAATCACGACATCCATTGTAGGATAATCAGCATCACCAACAGGAGTGTGCTCAATTGAACGAACCACTCCCATGCCCTTAAGCACCTTCCCGAATACAACATGTTTTCCATCTAAATGAGATGTTCGAGTTGTAGTAATAAAAAATTGAGACCCGTTTGTGTTAGAACCAGAATTGGCCATTGAGAGCATTCCTTTTCTTTCATGTTTCATTATGAAATTCTCATCCTCAAACTTAAGTCCATAAATGGATTCTCCTCCAGTTCCATCACCAGCAGATATATCTCCTCCTTGAATCATGAAACCCTTTATAATCCGATGAAAACATGATCCCTGAAATTAACAATAAAAATAAGGAGTTGAGTAATATGAATAATTTAAAAAATGGTTATATTATGATTGGAAACATTAGGTAATTGGTCTTTTCAAACTATAATATATTTCATACATGCAAAAAAAAAACAATGTTTGGAAATTTTCAACAATGTATCTGTCACAACTTTTACTAAGACAAATAAACATAACTCCAAGCCAAAGTGTTTATGGATTCTGAGTTTTTACCAAAGAAAAGAAAGATGGACCATATAATCACAAGCAAATAGTTTTGTATATGAAAAGCAAAATGAAGCAGAAGCTATCAACGTGACTTCTTGACTTTCCAAGCATTCAACACCAAACCCTTTGATCCCACAACTCTCTGATCTCTCTAATCATAAAGTTCAACATTACAATCTAAGTAAACCTTGAAATATACCCAAGCTACGTCATGATAGTCAAACATGGGAAAAAGTTGCCATGGGGAATATGTTCATGTAAACATGCAAATTTCTATTTTTCTAATTGGAATTTTTATTATAATGGTATTTGGATGCATTGATACAACTTTTGTAAAATCTACTCCTTTTGTTGTTCTCTAAATTTTTATAAGTCTATAAGTCACCTTGTAAAATTTTTGGATCATAATAATATGGGATGAATGAATTAGTTTAACTTTCTTTTGAAGATGGTTTTTTTATGTCTATTGAGTAAGGCATATTACATTATAATTATCCCCTTACTCTCTTCTTGGTATAGTTCTTATAAGGAAAAAAAAGTCCTTGATGTGTTTGGTCTATTTAGTGTAGCAGTGACTACTAATCATCCATTTCATTTTCCTCATTCACTGGATGTCGATACAATTTAGTATCAGAGCCTAGGGAGGATGGCTAAATGTAATAGATCTGACCTCAATCTTCCAAAGATCCATGAACATGATTTGCATTATGTAAAGATAGTGAAACTACAATGAGTTGTGCTTCTCCAAGAGTCTTGTATAATGGATTCAACCTCAATCTTCCAACGACTCATGAACAATGATTTGCATGATGTAAAGATAGTGAAACTACATTGATAAGCAGAACATTGGGAATGTTGTTGCTTAGAATGTTCCGAAGCTTCAAGATCAAAATGTTAAAAATAATGGGGATAACCCCTTTCATGTTGCTACAAATGAAGTATGAAATTACAAAGAAGCTCTTTCAATGTCCTATAAGGTGAAATAAATTTCAACGAAAATTTAATTTCAAACTGAACATCCTTGATTTTGAAGGATAGAATTCATCTACATCTTTTTATAGATTGGCTCAGCTCCATTGAGTGTCTTTGATTACAAGGATCTACCTAATGATCCTACTTGTTATCAAATTTACTAATCATGCTTCTATTTGGTGGGAACATCTCATACGTTGAAGAGCTCATGAAGGCAAGCTACTCAATAGAACATGATAGAAAATGAAGAAAAATTCTTACTGAAGAACTATTTGCAAATCACTAACCTCAGTGTTGTCCTCTGTTTTGTTGGAGAATGCACAAAGAAGCTCAATCAACTTATGATCAAATATAGCATTTACAAGCCAATGAAATAAATAATAGTGTGTTATCTTACATATTTAAGGCAAAAGAAGAGTTATGTCATCAATGCTCATCTTTATTGCTCTTAAAATGATATTCTTATGTTAGCTACAGAAGTGGAGAAACAACTCGAGGCAAAAGAGGGATCAACGGCTTATGAATGTTGGTGGGCCTCAATCTTGTGTTCATGGAAGTATTTCATAAAGCACATAATTTCCCAGCCCCAAGACTACTTATCCTTCTAAGCCTGATAAGCCCACCACAATCAAGAGATATATATGGGCATCCATGGAATGTTTTAAATGCAAAAGCTATGGTTATACTATTCATATTATTCAAAAAGAAAAAGAATCACTATTATAGAAGAATCACTTGAAAAAGAACCTACTTATGATGTGACTTCAAAGTATGATGGGAGATTTAAGTGGATAATCTCGCAAATGGTCATAATTGTCAAACTTTTTTTGCTCATCAACCTTTGAAAACTTCTCTAATTCAAGATGATAATGATTGTCTTCACAACAACATTTTCCATACTAGATTTATTTCTCATGGTAAAGTTTATGGTAGTATCAATGATGGAGGGAGTTGTAAGAATATGCAGCTCAAAGTATAATAGAGAAATTATGCTCAAGGAGGCAGAGCACCCTAAACCCTATAAATTTTTCTTGGCTTCAAAAGGTCAAAGAACTAAAAGTCAATAAACATTGTTTTCTTGATTTTCCATTCACATTCATTACAAAAATAAAGTATGGCGTGACATACTTTATGTATGATGATCAAAAGAAGGGATACCGACTCTTTTGTTAAAGATGGAATAAATATAACCCTAGACTCTTCCAAACTTATGTAGCGTCAAATCTTATAAAGAATAGGATAGTTGATTTCTTTTAAAATTTTGATTTGTTATGAAATCAGAAGGCTCTAGGAAAGCTTATGTTATTTCTTATTTGAAGAAATGGATCAAAATTCTTCAAGTGTATATTTTTTCAAATAAGCACAAGCAAGTGCTCTAAATCAAGTGGTGAATAATTCTTAGTAAAAACATGATTTGTTTACCACTATACAAGTGAAGTAGTGGGTTTGTCGGTTCAAAGCATTGTATGATGGTGACACTATAAATTTTGAAAGTAAGCCAAGATGGTCCTTCTCAGACATCTGAAAAAGCGGCAATGGGGAATATTTTGCATGCAGAAATACAAATATGCTTGTTCAAGTAGTTAGAATTTTTTATTGTTTTGAAATGGGTATTTGAGTTGCATAGGCACAAGTTTTCTTAATCATTATCTCTTTTTATACTCACTAAGTTTGCCTAAGTATATAACAATCTGACTGTAGATCTTTCACTGAATAAGTTTTTTTTTAAAAGATGAATTTCTTTGTATGTTTAAAGTAAGTTGGATTCCTTACTCAGTCTCTCAAAGGTGGATTCCTTCATGATTCCCCCCTTTCTCTCTTATTGTTGAACTGCTTGTATGAAGAAAGCTTCTCGTGGTTCGGTTGGACTCAGATTTTTGGGGCAAGAATTGATGAGTTTTAAATGAAATAATATTCATGTTGTTGTACACCCACAAACAGAAACTATTTGCCAAATCATAAATACATATGCCCACTTTTGTAACCTAAAATAAAAATACGCAGAATGTGAAGCTAAAGAATCATCCTAGAGTGGCATAAAAGATGGTGAGAAGACAAATCGTAAGAGTCAAATTCTGTCTTTCCCTTGTTATATACATAGAATTTAGTTGAAAGAATCCTTCAGTTTTTTTACCACCTCTTATAATAGAGTTAACATACATGGAAGATATTCAAATTTGGTAATAGTTAATTAAAGCCACAGCGAATCTTGATCAAAAACTTTGGCGACGACATTATCATCAGTTTGAAAAGGATGAGGTGATTCACACGGAAATTCGCTTTACTATACAACCGTAGATTTACATCCCTTATGCTACGAGATATGAAACTATGAAAAAAAAAAAAAGAGGAAAAGGAAAAGATCGAGCCGAAAATAAATAAAATGGTCCAAGTCTTCGAATATCGACCAAATGTCAAGCCTAGGTCCACCCGGTCCAATTCCAAACAAAAAGACAACAATATCCACACCAAGACCCAGAGAAACAGGCGACAAATACGACATATATATGAACTCCAAGGGCAAACAAGACAGAACAAGACAAATGGAAGCAGGTAGCGGTAGACAGCCTCCAGATAGGTCAGAAGGCGACGACAAAGTCGGCAGCACTCACCTTGAAGTGGAGCGGAACGCCGGTGTTGGGACCGATGCCCCTCTCCCCGGTGCATAGCGCCCTAAAGTTCTCCGCCGTCCTCGGAACCACGTCGGCGAAGAGCTCCACCACGATCCGCCCCTCCATCTCCCCGCCGATGCTGACGTCCATGTAACACCGAGGATTCCTCTTCCCCTCCGCCGTCGCCGCGGAGTCCGCATCGCACCTCTCCGTCTCCATCCTCACCCCGAGAAACCCTAACCTCACCTTCCCTCCTAATCCTCCTCCTCTCGCGAGAAATGGCCGCTCCCTTTACTCAATTCAAACTCACTCGTTAAAACTTAAAAGGCTTTGGAAACAAAACAAAACAAAATAAATAAATAAATAGAGGTGCCGTCCTTTTAAGTTTTAACTGCATGAACTAAATATGGGGCATGGGTACCGCTTGGTAATTATTATGATTATCTTGGGGCAGGTGGTCCCCATGTGGGGACCTTTGCGGAATGGCCTGCGCCAAGCGACTGCAACAGATTTCTTTAGCCTGGCTTCTTCTGGAATCATCCATGCATTTTGACGTTACAATTTGTTTATTTTTAATTTTTAATTTATTTGCGGTCGCACTTTTTTTTTGGCGAAATTAATTAAATTATGCTAGATTTTAATTTATGTTCTGAGCAGACAAAGCTTGTGAAAAGCGCTGCAATTTGTCCTCGTCAGGGAAGGAAGGAAGGAAGGCCACCAAAGCAGCGAGAGGTGGGTTGATCGTGCTGCCGGTTCAGCGGTGCGTGCAGCAAGCAGAGTAGCAAACTATTGACGATGTCTGAGACATGAGCAGATTGAAGGATCTAAGCTGTTATAATTATTGTAGCATTTATCATTTCGTGATTATTACGATTATAATAATTATAGGAGTTTCGAAATTAACTACTACAACAGTCAGTTGAATAGCATTGATTTCAATTTCGTGACTATTGTAAATTTACAATTATAATAATTATTCGAGTATAATTATAATAATTATAGCAGTTAAGAAATTAACTACTTGAGTAGCGGTTATAATTATTACAATGTAAATATTGGTTGACGTTAAATATTTCAAATAATATGTTATTAGAATAATTTCAAAATTAAGTGCATCGCCGGGCATGCATCTCCATTAGCCATCATGACCTTCTTATCGACATTTTTTCCTTCCCTCCTGTATTTGCACATGAAGTCGGCTACTGCACAACCCCCTTCTTGGGCCCACAACGCACGGGGTTGCTCCTATGTTGACTTGCCACCACATCAATCGTCGACTCTCTTTCCATAATATCGTTGTCTACCGTCGAACAATCACATGTCAACCCTATCCTCGGTGACCGTCGGCTTTGCTCTCTCGATATGTGTCATCAGAAGCATCGCCGCATCGCCTAATCTCGACCGCTATCGATTTTTATCGTCAGCCTGAATCTCTGTATCGCTTCGAATTCTTATTTGACTTCCTTTGAGATAAAGTCTTATAATTAAAAATAAACCGTCTATTACAATAGAGATAGTGTCTGTGATATCTATTACGGGGCAGACTGATGGTTGGTACGTAGATATTGTCACTTTAAGATCTAGAAGTCAAAACCTGACAAACCTAATATACTCATCCTTTCCATACGCTAATCACAATATCCAAGCTAGTTACTCTCATGATTTATCTTCTCCGTATTAATCCTAGACTGGATTAACAGGGATGCTAGGAGCGAACAAATCATCTTTTATCCCTTAAAATCATGAACTATAAATTAAATGATTCTAACTTATTTGGATTGAAATAATATTAATTAAAAGTTAAATAATTTAGAAAAGATTTTCACTTAAATGTTTTTGCTTGAATATTTTTTAACATTAAATATGTTTTAGCAATTATCATTATTTTTGCTTGAATATTTTTGAACATTAAATATGTTGTTTGCAATTGCTACAACACGTACAACCAACTCTAAAATGAAACGAGAAATATCAATACTAAAGCGGGCATGGCAGAAAAGTAAGATGGAAAGCTGTTTTGATAAAAGAAAATCAAACTAGGATATCAACCACGCACTTTTGATTTTTTTTTTTTTCAAATAAATCCATTCCATGCTTCCCGATAAAAAAGCATAACATTCATATTATGATAACCTACGTTGAATCTTGAAAATACAAAAAACCAAAATCTAGATTGTAAAAGCAATCTTAGTAGAAACTTAGAACATCAACAACCATGAAGAAAGTGGATTTTCTAAAGACATGATCTACCACAAACATTGACAAGGCAACCCCATCAATTTAACCAGAGTATGCATTTCAATAACATATTAAGAGCCTTAGTTATCAGATAAGCAAGCACCAAAGTTCCAAGAAACTGAACTCCACGTACCAATAAAATTCCATGATTCCTCACTCCACCTACAGAATTAAGAAACATCCGACAACATGATGTCTGGGGTAACACGAAATAGTCACGGCAGCATCCATCTAAGGTAACACCAGATAGTTGAGAAGACTAGGTCATTCTCTGAACAGCTTCCTTTGCTAGCAGCTTCTCTTTGGCCTTTGCTTTAGCCTGGGATTTGGAACCCATGACTCCACCACCCCACTTCCTCCTGATCTCATCAAATTTGTCGTTGAAGTTGGCCTGAAGAATCTAAAAGTCAGCATAGGCATTCTACAATGCATACAGCAATAACAATCGGGTACATTTCAACTATTCTATTCACCTTGATAGCTTCAAGGATTTTGCTAAATTCCAATTTGTCTTCATTCTTGACAGTAGTCAGACACAAAACTGAAGCAGTTTTCTTATGGACGATCTGTCAACAAATTGATATATTAGGATCAAAAAACAAATACATTTAGTAGATTGTCAAGAGTAAAGAGAAGATACTAACCGCTCCAAGACGGGATTTCCCTTTGACAATACAGTAGGGAATTTCCATCTTCCTGCATAAGGCTGGCAACCAAACAACAAGCTCGATTGGGTCCACATCATGCGCAATCACAACCAACTGGGCCTTGTTCTATGATATATAAGTTGAAGATCACATCGTCAACATTCTAAATAAATATTACATATTGTTTATCTAGTATTGAAGTTAGGGAGGATAGCAAAGAAAAATACCTGTTCGATAAGGTAAGTGACATGATTGAGCCCATACTTCACAACAATTGGTTTCTTCGACTCAACAGTCTTTCCCTCTGCCTCAGCTTGTGCCCTCTTCAGAAGCCTTTCCTTCTTTGCAGCTCGATCTTCAGGCCTGTACTTCAAAAGCAATTTAAAAAGATTTGTCGCTGCAGAACAAAAAAGATTCGAGTATTAGATTGATCAGTCTTCTTTTAGAGTGAAACCCAATCTAAAACATAAAAAATCAACTCTAGCCAAGAGAAAAATATTAAAGAAATAAAGCTAACAGGTAAGTCAAGTAGTCGCAAAATAAGCTGACAGTACAAGAAATATTCAGCATAACACTTGAATATATAAGATGGAGACCCACTAGAAATATGTGTAATGCTTTAATATATAAACAGACAAGTATAGTTTTTTTCACTGGCAGATACAAAAATGAGAAGCAGCCCTGAAAAATCCAAAGAATGACAAACAACTTAAGAGTAGTACAGTCCCAATTATTCATGAGTGTTAAGGAAAAATATAAATTCAGAAAAGGAAAAGGAAAGTATATTATGAGTTTTACTAAATCAAAAGTAATTCATCAGACAAGTGCTAGATCTAAGCTGCACAAAATCAACGAAAGAAAACAATGCTTTCATTAGCAACGAAGACCTTTAAATGATCCCACCTTTTTGACATTTTCAAACATAAATAATCAAGCTCCTCATGAGTGTCTATATCATCCATAAATTGATTAGTATACAAATTTTCTATACTTTACACCAATTTTTCAGATCATGACATTTCAAACTTGTCAAAATTATAGCATGGTTTATGTTTGTATTTTTTTCATTTTCATTTTTTTTTTTTTTGTAGAAATCACTTTTTGGAAACGTTTTGGTTTGCATTTTCCAACTTATTTTCCAGAAAGATATAGCATTTTAGAACTGAGAATGAATAAGCATTTTCTAAAATACAGTGAAAAAAAATAAAAATGGAGCAAAAAGTTAGATTTCAGTAAAAAAAAGTAAATAGTCTATACCTGCTAAACTATAGTCAATTAATTGTTGACTTGAGAAGATTTTGGCATTTTTCTTCTTAACGAGAGCAAAAGCCACAAAACCTTGACGTGATCCATGAAGAAGGTGGATGAGGAGGGCAAGATCAAAGAAGAGCAACTGTCTTGTGCCCAGAAGTACAAGGTGAGCTCACAATCTTGGGACTTTGGAAGGATTAACAAAAAACAAAATTTGGCAGATTTTTCTACTTAATAAGATTAAATTGGCTTACTTCTAAACTTTTAGTGAAAATGAACAAAACAAGATGTATTATAAAATGCTCAAAGACGGTATCAAAAACAAAATTATTGACATTGTCAACTTTTTCATCTCCATCCTCAATCCAATCGTATTATCTATCTTGCCTCCCCTCGATGGAATCTGATTGTGTCAAAGTCACAATTGCAGCCCAATCATTGCCTAGCCCCAAAAAACATAGGGTTGATTACCATCATGAAGAACATCCCCAAACGCATCCAAAATTCAACCCCTGTTGTTATTGCCGTTGACTGCCAAGCCATAATGCGTCATGCAGAATTGCCAATTGAAACTCTCATAGTCATTGCCGATTTACCAAAAGACAAACATAATGGGCAGGAAGATAAACAAAAAAGCAAAAAGCATGCAGTTTTACAAGTTTGAAATATTGTAATGCTTTTGGAAAATTCACTCAAAGCATACAATAGATTCAGATATTAGACCTCTGTAATTTCATGATTACCAAAGGCACATGCTAACCAACTTGCTCATACAAACATATAGTACATTGATAAGGTATTACAAGTTGACAGTAGTTGATCGCAAATTGACATTTAACATTTAATATACTCTAGTAATCAACCTGGCTACCAACACTGCATAGGCAATTTGATCAAACAAATTACACGATTGAGCATATCTATAGTTGTCTAAGCCATTAATATCAGTTGGCCAGCAGAAAATAGCGTAATGTAAAACAAGCAAACATCTTCATAGTTTTTTTTACTACCAAAATGGCCAGATAACTATTTCATGCATAGGCACAAACATAAACCTAGGGAAGGAATGATGTTTAACAAACTGATCTTGCGCACTTTATCATTAAAGGAAGTTCGCAGAATATATGCATAGCAGTGAAAAAAAGATATAACGCATTAGCAAGAGAGTGAAATTCAATCACCTAGGTTCTTATCCAAAGTCCGCGTGAACTGGTTCAGAGCCGGAGGCACCTTCAGTCGCTGCTTCAGTATCCTTTTCTGCCTCTGGATCCTAACAACCTTCGGCCATTTCACGAACCTGCGCACGTTCCTCTTCGGTGGTATTGCGCCTCCGATTCCGAACTGTTTCGGGCGCTTCTCAAAAAGAGGATTCACAACCTTCTCCTGGTGTCCAAACACCACTAATCAGGACCAAAATACAAATTTCAAACAACACGCATGTGCATGACGGTTGACAAGAAAGGGAAATTTACATGTTTCTTCTTCGCAGGAGCAGACGCCTTCTCACCTCTTTTTGGGGCCTATAACACGAACAATCACACAAAGGGACTTCATTAATCTCAAAAACAAAGCCAAGAGAATCAAAGCAGAAAAGAGGACGACGACAACAAACCATTTCCTCTCGGCTTTGCAGTAGAGACGGCGCCAAGGAGGGGTTGAGACGGCGATCCTCTTATAGAGCTAGGGTTTATAGGGAAAGGTGGTTTGCGTGTGGAAGGAAAGCCCAAAGCCCTAAAGCCTTTGTCCAATAATCTTTAAGGAAACCCAATAACTTGGTCTGCTTACTTGGAAGGATAGTAGAGGAAAAGTGTGACTCGAATAATAATTAATAATCAAATTATATGAGGTGTTGTCATGAGACTGATTAATAATTAAATTTTTATTCTTTCTCATATATTTATTATTAATAATCAACTATAATTTATTTTCATTGAGAAATGAACTATAACAAATATTTAAGATATCCAAACCATTTAAACCCCGGATTATGATGCAACGGAATAATAGAATAATTAATTATTATTTTAAATATTTATAATTCGATCGTTAATTATAAAATATTTTATAAATTTTTTTAAAAAATGGAATGTAAATCTTGATACGTTGGATTTTTAGACCATCCATTGTGAATATTTTTCTATTTACCTTGATAATCTATGAAAAACTTCCAAATCGGATTCCGTCGATAAAATTTAATCTTACCTGATTTCATTCATTAATCAACCCATTTAAATCGAACGTACTAATTTTTTAAATTAACCGAATCGATTAAAGTTTTCAAATCGATTAAAATTTTCAACAACAATTGAACAAATTAACCAATCAAACGTTAATTAATTCTAACTGAATTTTTAACTTTCGAAATTATAATTAACTTTTTCTCGCACCAAATTCGACGTTGCTTGGGCCAATGACTCATAAATTTAATTGTATCCCGTTCTTTTAAAATATATAACTTATTTAATATTAATTAAATTTTAGATAAACTAATTACTGTACTGCTTAATCAAGCGAGTAATCAAAATTCTTATTTGCACTTTACTTTCTTCTCAGGATGTTTTTTATATGTATACATAGGGAAAGCCGTGTGCAATGAAAAATATAAGTACGTTTTGGGGAGAGATTTGTTACCTATTATAACAAAAGGAAAAATATCTACTCCATCCAACTTAGTTCCGGGTTTGAGTCCCGAGCAACCCATAGAAAAAATAAAAAAAATAAAGATTTTTTTATTCATTTCATTTACAAATTGTTTAGTTATAGATATTTTTTATATTTAATCTTTGTATTTAGTCATAGATATATAAGATGGATATACGTCTCTTCAGTTGACATGGGTTGATATGTCACTTTTATGTTGTGCCTTCGTTCCATGGCTCGATTTGTTTTTTTTTTATATCTCTTTTATTTTTATAATCTTGAGATAAAAAAACCTCTAGCTGAAGTCTCCGTATTTATGTGAGAAATTTCATAACGCTATTAGCCGTGCAAAATACAAGCCCAGACCAAATTAAATTTTTGCAGCTTTTATGTTATAGCTGAGCCTTATTGGAGGTAAATCGAGCACGACCAGTACATAGAGAGACTACAAAAATAACCTGAAATAGCGACGGACATAATCCGTCACTATTCCGTCGCAAAACAGTAATAGCGACGGATTTAGCGACGGAATTGCCACGGTCGTCTGAGAACCCGTCGCAGAGCTTGTTAGCGACGGAGATTTTTTGATCTCCGTCGCTATATTACCGACGGATATTTAACCCCCGTCGCAAACACCCAAAAAAAGGGGTCGACGTGGTCGGGGAAATAGTAGCGACGGATGGTCAAATACCCGTCGCAAGCTGTATGGGGTAGTGACGGATATGGTCAAAGTCCGTCGCTAATATATCGTAATAGCGACGGATACGGTCAAACTCCGTCGCTAATAGATCGTTTTAGCGACGGAAAAGTCAAATATCCGTCGCTATTTGCGACGGATTTTAAAAAATATCCGTCGCAAATCCTGGAAAATTTTGCCAGCCTATATCTGTTTCTTCAACTTCCTCTGTATACATCAATAACATATACAAATATGGAAACAAATATCAAACAGGAATCTATATTTCAACATCCAAACATTCACAATTACAATCCAAACATTCAGAACAATCCAAATATTCACAATTGCAATCCAAACATTCACAACAATCCAAATTTTTGTTTCGAATTCAATCCAATTCAAACAATCATTTCCAAATGTATACATTCAATCCACTATTCATTCCAAAGTTTAATTTCCAAACTTTTACAATCGAAACTTTGAAACAAGAGTAAACTTATACAATCTAAACTTTCCAATTCAAAAAAGAGTAAACATATGATATATCCAAATGTAACAGAGTAAACATATGTATCCATATGATGTATCAAAACTTATACACTTTTCAAGCAACTAAATGTATATATCAAAAGAAAGTAAACATATATAAAAAATCAGAGTTTCGTAAAGAATCATTACGTACATAAATATCAGAGTGAATAATGGATGGAAAGGAAAAATATTCCTGCACAATAGAAGATAAAACAATAAGAAAGCAATCCAATATAGAAATAAATCTGAATTGATAACAATAAGAAATAACAAATGAAGTAAGCATATGTAATAGAAGATAACTCGATCTAATAGAAGAAAAATAACAAATAGAAGATAACTCTAATAATATTAAATATGTAAATGAAAACTAACAAATATGAAACAATAAAGGAATAATATCGAATATTCATACCTTTCAAGCAAGAGAAGAAATCTGAACTCAACTCTGATAATGTAGAATCTGTAAACATAAATGGAGTAATAAGAAAACAAGTTATTATGGATATAATAACTTAATACATTGTTACCGAAAAAAAATAGGGGAAAAATTGATCATACCACTATAATATCTCTACGCCTCTGTGGGATGCTCAGGATCCTCTGTCTCATGAGACTCAAAACGATGGGCGGGAGCGGGAGCGACTGACATCTATGTATCCGGAGCGTCAAAACGAGGGGCGGGAAGGTCTGTCATCTGTGTCATCGGCGATAGGGTCGCTGCAAAAGCTCGCATGTGACGTACTATCTCCTCAGTGTGTACCTGGCGAGCCCGCAAATCTCTCAACTCAGCATCCCTCGCTGCGTCCCTCTTAGCCCACTCTGCATCCCTCTGAGCCCACTCTGCGCTCGTCTTAGCCCATTCTGCGTCCCTCCCGGCACACGTCGACTCTATCGACGTGAGTCAAGTCTGCAGGGCTTCATTTTCCTCCTGCAAATGGCGAACCTCACTAGAGGTAGAGGAGGAGGATGCTGGACGCCCCCTAACCCCTGGAGCTCTCATCTGATCATATGTAACCTTTGCCTAAGAGCCCAGGCCGTAGCAGGCGGTCTTCCTCTTCCCACCGACGACCTCAAAATAAATCCGATTCACATCGTCGGTCGAAAGAGGCTGTGCATTCTCCCCCTCTGCAGCAGGCTGAGACGCCTATGCCTCAGCAACTCTAGTGGTCATTGATTCCTGTGAAAAAAAATTTAATTAATCTATATAAAATGTTAAAACAAATAAAATATAATTAATATACTTACATTGATAGATAGGGAGCGACGATCGACAAAATACCCATCTTTTTTCTTGTGGGTCTTGCTAAATAACTCCCAGCTAGTGGGATGTCTCTGTAACTCAGTCGTCTGTAAACACAAAATAAAAAGTACTAAATACCTTTAATATATAAAAAAAAACATACTAAATGCCTTTAATAACCAAAATAAAAAGTACTTACCAAATCACTGACATGTTGGACAATGGAACAGGATCCAGCAGTGTGCTTCATCGATCCCGTGGTGGGCCCAGCAACCTTTGAATTGCGATTGCCTCGAGCAATCGCAACATTTTCTTTCCAGTGCGGGTCATCCCAGACAGCTCGCCATGCTGCCCAAATCGGCTCAGGGACCTCTGTAGGCCTATCAGCCTTCTTTCTCCATTTGTAAAGCATGTCCCTGTACAATTTGGAGCAGTAGGCATTCCAAGTCTTCTTGAATTGCTCCTCCGCACCCTCCTCCCAGGTGTACCTTTTCTGTAAAAAAAAAAATTATATGGTTAGTATGAAAAAATGTTATAATATCAAATTAAATATACATGTAAAATAATGACTAAAAACTCTCCGTAATAAAATGATTTCAAATCATTCTCAATGTGGTCCCATGTCGTCGCAGGTGACAGTCTTTCTTTAATTTTTTTAGATATATAAGATGACACCTGATGCCCATCTGATATGAAACTGTAGGAAAAAATAAAATATATTAGCAAATTCTGTAAGAAAATATATAAGAAGAATAGGTATACCTGTTACCCACGACTGTAAGTATAATCCGCTGATCACGTGGTGCAGCCATGGCACCTGATTAGACACAGTTTAGGCAGATAAGGAGAATAGGTAAAACATGCAAATAAGAAATATTAGAGACAAATGGAAACATGCAATAATGAAGAATGTTCAATACAAGCAGAATGATCTAAATAAAGCTAGCAAATGGATAATCAAGCATCGTATAAACCTGTTCAATACAAGCAGCATGATCTAAATTAACAATTCATCTTAATACAAACTCTGATTAGTTAATGTTCAATACATCTAACTCATCCTAATCTGATGTAACTAAATTAACATGCAAGTTTTTATCGCTTGAATCCGTTGATACATTGACCTCCTCCCTGTATATGAGATATTTACATTGACTTCAAATCTCACCATAACAATATCTCATATACTAACTAATTACTCAAAGAACTCTAAATAGTTATTACAATATTGTATAGATGTTATACATTATAATAATTAATCGTAGCATACAATAATAGAATTAGAAATGAGAACAATATTTATAGTAAATACTAGATAATTTATGTATATTATAAATGAGGTTTTTTTTAACCTCGAACGATCAATTTGATCTCACAAAAATTTTCCATCGGCCACTAGGATAAATCGAAGTACTCACAATGAATGATCTAGAAGCTCAGTGTCACAGAGTTCGTATCTTATTTAAAAAAAATTCTACAAACACATCATAAATAAAAAATAAATTATAAATATTTAAAATAATAATTAATCATCTTTCTACTCCACCTACGACAAGGTGAAATCTCAGTGTCTTATTTTTTGCAAGCCCACCGAGTGAACCCCGCGGCTCAATCGATGGGGGTAAAGTAGGTAGTTCGTAGACGGTAGACCGTAGACGTGTCTTACGTCTTAAATATGGAGTGCGACTTAACAAAAGTATTACAAGTAGTCTAGAAACGCGTTTGCTTAGAAAATTAAATCAATTTAGATTTATGATTCCAAAACTACACAATTATGACGTATAATGATCAGATCAATAGGCATAATCTTCACAGTCGAGAAGGACCGACTGCCCCGGCATGGCCCCAACCCGTCTTACGTAGCCACAGTGGCATCGACAGCTCACGTCGTCGCCATCTCTGCCGAACCATCTCCATTATTAATGTAAATGTTGCATGACATCTCGGGCATTTCAATAAATTTGTACCACACGTACGTGCCCCGTCCAACAAAAATCTTCGTCTGTTTACGTGGACAAATTAATCAAGTTAAGAAATAAACTAGTGTAGAGAACTTTTCACGTCCTCATCAGCTGTATCGTTAAGGATGATCGAAATATATATGAATTGTGTTATTATTATTATTATTTCATCGACAGGCTTGAAATATTTGTGGCTGCGCTTTGTCGAATCCGACGGCCGATGTGTCCCTCGAAAGGAGTTCGGTGGGAGACGCCGCCGGCCAACTGAGGGATCCGCTGGGCGGGCCGGATCTAGCCGTACGGAACGCGAGATTTGGCCGCCAGAACCATCTCCTCCCCGACCACTGTGACTCGACACGTGTTCCACGACCCAGCTGTCATGATTTCGACCTCAATCCGCCCCGCCAAACGGGACCGACCCGACTCGTGGCTAGTTCACCTGATGGGACGCGAGCACAGTGGCGCACCGCCCGTAACAGTGTCGGAAAGTCAACTGTATTTCCAGTAAGTGCTGGATGCGCCTGTGACGTTCCGGTATATTTCGAGTATCAGCCAGACCGCGACGGGTAACGCAATAAATTTGGTAACTGAATACCGTGACGGTCTTTCACAGAAAAAACCGTGACGAAGTCGATTAGGCTAAACTTTGGTGCATACAAATTGGCTCGGTGCATGTGACACGAAGACTTTAAATACAAATTACGCCATTTTCAGCTAGACATGGAATAAGCTACTTCTCAATCTTCTTCGATCTTTTGCATGATTTAAATTATGAACTTTAAATTAGTCTTGATGATAAAAATATATTTTAATTTGGTTCCGTACAATTTTGACCTGACCTCAAGAACACGTATGCCAATTCCTTCTTCCCCTCTATATATACTGATCATCATAAGCTTTGCGCTCCATTGATCAAGAAACATCCTTCTTCCATTTCCCTCTGTCGCAAGTGCAATATCGGGGATGGCTTGTGTCGTTGCTTGCGGCCTTCTTATAGGTCTGGCGGTAATCTATGTCCTCGTTAGAATCTCGAAGCACAAGATCAGTAAACAGCCCCATCGCCGGCGCCGCCACCAGCTCAAGCTCCCTCCGGGCTCCATGGGATGGCCTTACATCGGGGAGACGCTGCAACTCTACTCCCAAGACCCCAATCTCTTCTTCGCTACCAGACAAAAGAGGTTCGATTTCCTGCGAGTTGAGTAGGATCTGAATTATTGTTTGTTTCTGAACCCTGCACGATCGATGAACGCATGCATGCATGCAGGTACGGGGAGATCTTCAAGACGCACCTGTTGGGCTGCCGCTGCGTGATGCTGGCGAGCCCGGAGGCCGCCAAGTTCGTGCTGGTGACGCAGGCGCACCTCTTCAAGCCGACGTATCCCAGGAGCAAGGAGCGGTTGATCGGCCCCTGGGCCCTCTTCTTCCACCAGGGCGACTACCACCTCCGCCTCCGTAAGATCGTCCAGGCCGCCGTCTCCCCTGACGCCCTCCGCGGCATCGTCCCCGACGTCGAACGCCTCGTTATCCCCCTCCTCCGCAACTGGGACGGCCGCGAACTTAGCACCTTCCATGCCATGAAGCAGGTGAGAGCTTTCATATTCGTTCGAGGTTCACGATTGAATCTGGAAAACAGAGTATGACAAATTATGTACCCGCTGATTTCGCATGCAGTTCCCGTTCGATGCGGGCATCCTTGTGATTTTCGGAGGTCAATTGGAAGATCGACACAGATCGGAGCTGAAGAAGAACTACTTCATCGTCGAAAAGGGTTACAATTCTTTCCCCAATTCCTTTCCCAGAACTACCTACCACAAGGCGATCCAGGTATGATATCGTCGAACACCTTGTACACCTTCGTTTCCGCTTCATCCACTGCCTGTTCGTTGATCAATTTGATCATTTGAGTTTAAACCAGGCGAGAAAACGACTGGGTGGCATACTCGGCGAGATCATGAACGAGAGGAGGAAACTCGGATCGCCGGCGAAGTCCAACGATCTACTGTCGCGTCTCATGAACTCCGAGGAGCGCCTGACCGACGACCAGATCGCCGACAACGTCATCGGCGTGCTCTTCGCGGCGCAGGACACCACCGCGAGCGTCATGACGTGGATCCTAAAGTTCCTCCACGACGACCCGAATCTTCTTCAAGCGATCAAAGTACGTATACAATAGAATTAATGATCCCGGCGAAGGATTAATCTCTGACCTTGGAATGCTCGATCGATTCCCGATCATGCAGGACGAGCAACTGGCCATCTGGGAGACGAACGAGCAAGGACGGCGATCCCTGACGTGGGCCCAGATGCGAAGCATGATCCTCACCCACAAGGTCTGTGCACCACTCTCACCTTCTCACAGTTCAAACAAGAACTAGTTTTCTCAATGAAACTCGCTCGTTTCCTTCACTGACAAATTCATATTCATACAGGTCATATTAGAGTGTTTAAGGATGGCGAGCATCATCTCTTTCACCTTCAGGGAGGCAGTGGATGATGTAGAATACAAAGGTAACTAATAGTTGTAGCATTTGAAGTGATCAGAGAAGTGTTAACGGATTACTTCTGCAGGATACCTGATACCAAAGGGATGGAAAGTGATGCCTTTGTTCAGAAATATACACCACAATTCAGAGTTCTTTCGAGATCCTCAAATCTTCAACCCTTCTAGATTCGAGGTATGGACATTCGTTTAGATTCGTATCAAAGAGTTCCTTTCAACTCATTTATTATTCTTAAGAAGTGGAAACCACACAGGTTGCTCCAAAGCCCAACACCTTCTTTCCATTTGGGGCTGGAATCCATGCTTGCCCTGGCAACGAGCTAGCCAAGCTAGAGATACTTGTTTTGATCCATCATCTGGTCACCAACTACAGGTACGTATATGCATCATCTCGTTCTGGTTCGAACCGCATGAATATCGGCTAACTCGGTTCGATCGATGTTGGTTGAACTGGATGCATGCAGGTGGGAGATCATGGGGCAGCAAGGTGGTGAGGTAGAGTACTGCCCTTTCCCTGTCCCAAAGCAGGGCCTGGTGGCCAAGCTGTTGAGAGTGTCCGATAGCAGCAGAGCAGAACAATCTCCATGAAGCTACCTGGACAATTTTCTAAGTCTGGTTGTAGTTTATATCACATTCAAAGAGTTCTTCTTGTAATATGCAAAGTTCAAGTTCGAGAATAAGTTTCTTCAAACACTTTCCATACTCGTACAGTGACAGGTTCTGAACAATTCTAGTGGGGGATAAGTTCAGCTCTCTAGTCAATTCTTGAGATCATTTTGTCAATAGACGGATGAACAAAGTCCTGAAGAGGATGAGATTGAGCTAAAAATGGGAGACTTGGGGCTTAAATGTATGACTCGAATTGTTCGACTTGTTCTGTCTAACAATAAATTGTCGGCAAAAAGTATTTTAAAGTATTAAATTACGAGTAGAATATTTTTTTATACTATTTATCTTAAAATAATGTTTTACTGATATAAATAATTAGAGATATTATTTATTCCACGTTTTCCTAAAAAAGGAAAGCAGATTTCAAGATTTCTTATTTCACGTAACTACCTTTGTGTACATTCCCATTATACTCTTTCTTCCTTTCAATATTTTGAAAAGTTTGTCCGATAAGAGACTTTGAGAATATTTAGGTTTAAAGTCATTCAGAGTTTTTAATATTGTCCTATGTCTTATAATAAATTTATGATAAATTTTATTCAGTTTTATAAATTTAAAAATTTATTATTCGTAATTTAACTGATCCTGTCACAGAGTGAAGTGGACTCCCAAGAGCGAGGTGGCCTTGAGCATCACTGACGCTGGCTCCGATCTGTAAAGAAAACGGCCATCAGCAACCCGCTGGAAAGAATCCTCGGTAAGGTACTCCGACGATCAAGTCAGTCTCCGGTAGTGGAATGAATGAAAACTGAAAAACTGTAGCAAAAACTCTAACGCGCGTACTTGCGAACGGAGTGCGGAGGATCTTAAATAGCCGAGAGAGCCGACAATTTCTGTCCGCGTCTGCCGCCTTTTTGTTTCATGCGGGGACAAGATCAAGGGCACTGTCAGCTCGCCGACTGACGCCGATCGACGCCGCTCAGTTTGACACAAATAGGGATTACCGTGGTACGGAGTGCTAGGGTATGTCAGGAGAGTACTGTGTCAGCGAGATATTCACAATTCAGGCACGAATAGTGTTAGGCCTGTGTCGACTCTCGTACCATTTTTACCAGTATAGTATCAGAGAGTGGGTGTTCATTAGGAAAATAACAAATCCCGTGCTGGAGTGCTGACCGACCGCCCCGAGTGACACCTGGTCGTGTGGCCAATACCTCCTAGATTGGAACAGGATATTCTTTGAGTCAAGGAACGCTCGGACTTGGCCAATCCGACTCATCCCAGGGTCGGGGTGGTTAGGGCACAGGGAGACTGCCGACTGGATGTCAAACGGATGTTGCCCGGACGTTCTTAGGCTCGGTAGTCGATATCTCTCGCTAGGGGCTAACGTAGCATGCGTATCAGGTGACGAACGGGATCAAACACTCGACGTTTTCCAGGTGGGACTAGGTCGGGGGTACATTTGACTGACCACTTAGTCGGGCGATCCGACTCAAGTGGGCCTCGGGCCCCTAGCCCAACCAACTGTATTGATCTATCCGTATCCTGTGACCCTGACCTATCTTTAATTATGTGGCGCCAGACTGACTGATCGAGTTACATGTGAGCTAGGTCGGGATCATTAACTATCAAATTTACATATGAGGGTATTTTCAAAAGTACATTTGATTTTAATTCAAAAGTATTCAAAGTTCTTTGGGTTAAAACCAAACTAACCGATGGAACTACGTCATTTAAAAATTTATAACTTTGATATTTTTTAAACCAAGGATATTTTCAGAACTCATTCATGGTCTTGATTAGTAAGGATTATTATCTTATGTCTTATAATCAATTTATGATAAATTTTATTAAATTTAAAAATTTATTGATGTCAATTTAATTAATAAATATAAAAATTTTTGAAACATTTTAAATCAAAATTAATATAGTTTTCATTATTAATTCAACAACTACTAAAATTTTTGAACATACAAAAAAAGAGAATTTTTGAAAGGAGGATAAATATTATGCAGTTATTTATTTATTACTCATTGATGGTTTGACCATGGGCCTTGAGTCGGACTTGGACTCAGGAACATGGGCTTGATGGTGGAACCTGAAAGGCCTACTTCACGGCACAGGACCGGCCGGGTTTATTACAGTTCGGAATCTTCGTTCATCCAAATCACCGACCAGAATCGACGGTCACGATCGAAGTAATTACCGATGAAATATTCTATTATCCAGTGGAAGGCGCATGCGTTTCTCATCGACGCTTTCATTCGAGGAAGGGTCGGACGGAGCTATCCCTCGCCTCGGTGGGCGAGATCCGTGCAGGAGGGGGAAGGCGATGAGCTTCCTTTGCAATGTCTCTCACGAACCCTAAATCCCTTTCTTCCGACTTATTCTCCGCTCTCCCGCGCTTTCCGTCGTACCGCCCCGTCGTCCGCTGCCGCGCCGCTGCGGACGCCTCCTCGGACTGGTTCCGACCTGGCAGCACCCCCCGGGATGGAGGACGCATGGCGGCCCGTGACCCTGGGAGTCGGGTCAATGCGAAGGAGGAAAGCAACGGCCAGAGCAACAGCGGCAAGAATAAGAAGAGGTGGTGGTGGTGGTCTCGGGACCGGGAGAGTTACTTGGCCGACAATTCCGACGCCCTGCCTCTTCCGATGACCTATCCGAACTCCTCTCCGGTGTCCCCGGAGGAGATCGACCGACGGCTCCAGTGTGACCCCGACATCGAGGTTTTAGAATGTTGTTGTTTGTGCGTGTGTTTAGGTCTGTAGTTGAATGCGAGGGCCTCACTGGTGTTTGGTGTTTTGCTCTGATAGGATTGCAAGGAAGTGGTGTACGAGTGGACGGGAAAGTGTAGGAGTTGTCAAGGGACGGGCTTTGTCAGCTACTACAACAAAAAGGGCCGCGAGACAATCTGCAAGTGCGTTCCTTGCCTTGGCATAGGTTCGATAGCTCATTACTCTATTAGATTGTTTTTATTTCCGTTAGAATCGAATGCATTTTTTCCAAGCGGTTGACCCATTCCTTGGGATAGGTTTTCGCAGCTCATTACACTCTTTGAGATTGTACTTGTTTTCGTTTAGAATTGAACGTATTTTTTTGATGCGGTTCATTGAAACAATCGTAGAGAACATTGATTGACTAAATCATTCATAGGTATTTATATTTTTCATGTCTTTTTCTTGGGCACGGACATGACACCTTTTCATTTGGGAAAAGAACTGAGCACAAATAGGAGAGAAGAGACATTTGTCATATGTAAGCAGGAGAAACTTTTAGTTGTCTAGAAACTTTTTATTGTGTTTAAACTGCATAGGTTTGTTTTGTAGTTCTTTTAGTTATACTTCTCGTTTCATTGCAAAACAGAACTTGCCTAGATTCTATTACCTTACACAACCATTCTTGGTTCTTAGTTGACGATCCCTCAATCATACAGATGCTGATAGGATTTCTTTTCCTTCTTATAATTCTCTTTGTCCATAAAAAGGTTTCATCATGCTTTGACACCACAACATGATGCCTTTTGGTCTTCAAAGATACTTCATCTTCAACAATTGGAAATGCCTATAATATTGAAAGAAAGTGCCAAGAACTAAATAGAATTGACTTGCTCTAGGTAAAGTTTTCTTGTTCTATGTGGGTATAATTTTTAGATAAAGAAACAATAGTTTACTGATTAGTATAGTGAAGTGTTCAGAACATTGTGATCATTGCTTTGGCTTCCGAATAGTATCTTTTTGTGGTCTTTTGATGATTTGAATAGTTTTTTTGTGTTCTTCTTGAAACATTACTTTGGCAACTGACAAAACTTTATCATAGCACCATGTAGATTGATTCTCAAACAATCTTTATTATATTGCTGATGATAAATTTATAGAATGTCATTCTATTGGGTTATAGCATGCAGAAAATGTTTTTTCTGAACTAATAAGAGTATTAGTAACTGTTTGATATCAGTAGAACATATACAATGCAATAAATAAATTACTTCATTGTTCCCGAGTAGTTAAGTGCAACCTTGTATATGAGAGCAAGAAAATAGGTTAAGATGCTAAATAAAATGTATGAACACAAGTTTTATACATAGTATAGTAGACAAATTAAACCAAACCGCGGTTAAATATATGAGGGGTAAAGAGAGAGCAAGTAAAATATAGCCATATAAACCTCGGTATTGCTGGTGATATAATATTAAAATAATTCAACAATATACAGTAGTCATCCCAGCTATCTCAGACATCATTTAATAACTGTAAAAGAGCCATATTGCCTCATCCAAATAGTTGTGACTTATTGTTTGTGATTACAAGAAATATTGTGATCTTGGTTGGTCGGGCAGCAGTTTTGAAGGACACGGGAAACAAGGATTTGTCTTCCATGCTTTCTTGGGTTACATGTCATGGTAACAATGGCCTACTTGTTAGAGTGGGAAGGATTTGAATTACACTGCAATAGCAGCACCAGTGTAAAGGTAATCATTAGATGATTAGTGAAGCATTAGGGACCAGTTTTCTCGTGTTCCCAGTTGACTTGCTATTTCAATGAATGAAATTCTCGTTTTTCTATTTGTTTTTTTTGTCTTAAGGCCTGTTTCTTTCAGGTGAAGACTCCAGGTCCTTTCATGTCCATTTTTTAGAAATCTTCAAATGGAAATTAAATATGTTCTCAGCAGCTTCTAAATATGCCCCCAATCTGTTTTTCATGACCTGGTAAGGAAGACTCTCTCAGGGTGCTAGGAATCCAGCTTTGCTGATTCCAGTAAAGAAAACTAGAGATGAGAAGAGGCCACCTGTGATGAAACAAAATTTCTGCTTATTAAGATTGCCATTTGCCAATGACAAAAAATACATTTCCTGGAAAAGAGATACTCGTGAGGATTTGCTTCTCACATTGTCTGAGATTTGATACTGATGGTTCTCACTGTTCCGCTAGCTAGGCTTAGGAAGTAAAGCCAATTCACCATATGACTGCCTTGAGTGATTAAACCAACAAAATGAGTTTGCATAAGTCGAATATGAAGGTTCCCTTTTGTCCATGCAAGCAAACTTAAATTGTGTGCTAAGCAATTAGACGCCAATTTGGAAATGAAGAATAGAAAAAATCCTCATACAAGGCACTAAAGCGGAGTCCTAGGAAAGGACGAGACCATATTGGGTTTATTGTATGCAACCTTATTCTGTATAGCAAGAGGTTGTTTCTACAACTTGAATCCGTGACTATAAGGTTACATAACAACAACTTTAAGACTGTTGCAGAATATTACAGAAATCCACTAGCTGATATAGACTCATTGTGACTATGATTGGGATAAGTAGTCAAATCTTCGAAGCAATTTTAGAAGTTGAAATCTATTTCTTCTTGAAAAGTAAATCAGCCTTGGTACTTTAATGATCCAAACTATTTTTCTGCAATAAATTGGTTTCATTAGTATGAAATGGCACCCGTAAACTCTTTAGACAATGTTTAGTCTAAATATCTTTCTTTTTTATTCTTCAGGATATGTCCAGAAAATAACAGTGCGCACGGACATCAATCTGATGGAAGATTTAGATAACGAAAAACCACCTTAATCCCTAGCCTTCTGGTGTCCCCAGGCATCACTACTTATGTTTCCTTCAACGAGTTATTTACTGATGGTATTCAAATTTCTTACATACTGGCTACAGAAGGGACTATTCTTTTTTGAGATATAATATGTTTCTAGATGGCGACCCCAACAATTGGCTATAGAATTATTTAGCTCCTTTTCATAGTATAGGGGCTGTTGAGATTTGACAATATTTTCATGTAAGCTCAACTTGCAAGACAAGCAGTTCATTTACGTAGTAAATCTGCACCCAAAAAAATTAACTCATGCAGTACATTCTGTTTCAGCAAGTATTGCGCAAGAATTTCGTTTATGAGTCTTGTTTAAGATTTTAATTTGAGGTGCAAAATGAAACTTTGTCTGCAGAATATAATTTTCTGGTGCATTTCGGACTCATGAATCTTTAATTCGGCTGGAATCATGCAATGCAAAATTTTGAATTTAAATTTGGTTGGAGTAAAAGGTGGTATTACTCATCCCAAATAGTCTAGTATTACCTGTCTCATGATAAGATATAGATAAGTAAACTATGGAAGGTATTTTGTCTCTTTTACCTGGTGAAGTTAAATATCTAACGAAATATTTTGTACAGTTGAAAATTGATTATAAAATATATTGAAGTAAACATTCACGTAGATAGGAACTATATCAATTCGTGAAGGAATTATTATAGTATCCCAGGATGATCTCATGGTACCCTTCCATCTACTTTCACGATTAATGTTTGTATTTGGAGGGAATTATTCCTTGATGAATAGTCACAGATAGCAACGAACGGGATAAAATCTTGATCAAAAAACAAAAATCATTTTTAAGAGCGTTCTGGATCGTATCAGAGAATTTTTATAATGGCCATGGCATGAGTTTTCTAAAAAATTGATAGATTAGAAAACCTATCTACTGGTCTGTTTGAGAGATATCAATAGATTCTTTCTAGAGCGAGATATTTGAGGCGCAAATTTCTGGACTGCTGTTCACGCTTCCGAGTTTATCTGGGCGGATAGTAGGAAGTTTTAGTATGACCGAATCGGTCGCCGAAATTAGTCACAAATGATACAAGATGATCTTGCAAAGAATCTCTGAAAATATTATTTAGCCAAAGTGTCTAAAAGTTATTCGATGCATCGAATCATCACAGCCAGCACAATTGATGGTGACCAGCACTGGAGCATCTTGTTCCTTCATTTTAACTTTGCCATCTCCTATAGGCGTTTCCCACCTGTTTCTCGGCTTTACACTCATTTTAAAAATCCTGTTAAGTAAGGAATTGGAATTCATCCGGAATTAAATTCTAATTTTTATGTTTGGAAAGAATTAGTAAACAATAGAATTGAATTGAATTCTCATATTTGGAATCAATCAGAATTGAAATCAATTGTTATACTTTTACCATTTTATCCTTCAAGCAAAATGAAGATCATCAAGCAAAATGAAGAATAAAATTCTTCTTTGTTTAGCTTCAATGTGCAGCAGTTCGAAACGGCGCTGAGCAACGAGCAGGGTTGCAGCATCCGAAAAAGTGCTGATTTATTTTATTAAGAAGGACAAATTAATAATTTAAAATTTGGAAGGGAATTTCCTTCCAAATCAGACCCAAAGAGGTCTGATTTATTTTTGGGTATGTGAAAGTAATTAGAATTGAATTCCTTTCCAATTCCTTCTTAAAAATTACTACCAAAGAAGGAAATTGAATTTCAATTCTCAAAGGAATTTCAATTTCTTCCTTTTCAAACAGGATGTTAATCACAGATTCTTTGGAGGATAATCATCAACTTTCAAATTCTAGTGCAAATTGCTTAACTTGTCAATGTTGGTTATTCTACTCGTACCTTTCCTTTTCTGTTTAAGAGGGGAATCAAATTATCAAACAATGGGTGCCGGATCTTCTGTCCCGGACAGGGGATCAAATTATCAAACAATGGGCGCCGGATCTTCTGTCCCGGGATAGACCCCTGTCCGGGGTCCCGCTCACCGGCGATCGTCGACGAGCCATCTGATCAACGATCGGACACCGTTAATAATTTTGGATCGTCGTCCCGAATAAGACGATATCCTTAGAGAACGGTGAATCGGTCGGAAACGTCGTATTACAATCTTGTCAGATTCGACGGTGAATACGACAACATCACAATTATGACGATACCCGACGGGTTCACCGTATCCTCCAGGGTATAATTTTGTTCAGGACGATGGCCGGAGGCCGCCGATGATGTCTGATCGTTGATCGGACGGCTCGTCGACGATCACCGACGAGCGAGACAGAGGGACAGAGGTTGGATCCGGTACAGAGGATCCGGCCTCCAAACAATGGGCTTCCAGCCACTACTCGTTTTATTTGTTTATTTATTTTTGCAGAATAAAGTGATGTGCGATGTTCTTATAAAGCACTCTGTTCAGCTCACAATGCAGTTCACCAAGAAGTAGGATGGCCATCAAGCAAGCTCCGACGGCAGCAGCGCGGGCGGTGGGCGGGGAGATGACGGTGGACGAGTTCAAGGAATGGCTGAAGAGGTTCGACGCCGACAAGGACGGCCGCATCAGCCGCCAGGAGCTCCGGCATGCCATTCGCAGCATCAACCGCAAGTTCACCGGCTGGAAGGCCGCCCGCGGAATCCGGTTCGCCGACACCGATGGCGATGGATTCATAGAAGACGACGAGGTCGACAAGCTTGTGGAGTTCGCTCGGAATTCCTTGGGCCTCAAGATCGTTGCTTACTAGTAGTTATTTATCCCACCCAAGAGAAATAACTGATTAATCCATGCAGTGTGTTGTTTGCTTGAGCAAAAGTTGTCTTTGATGATGATCCGTTAATAATTGGTGGGTCGAGTCCATTCAGTTCGATCTAAATTCTTCTTAATTTTATCCTCACGGGATGAACTGATGATTAATATATGAATATTGTCAACATGAAATCTGAGAGTCAAAACTTAACAAAATCAATATGCCCGTCCTCCTCATATACTAGCCACAACATCCAGGCTAGTAGTCTCCGTGATTTACCTTCTCCGTGTTGATCCTGAGACAGATTGACAGAGACATTGGGGACGAGCGAATCACCTTTTGCCTACATAAATTCTCCTTAATTCTAAGCGATTTGATTCCCTGAACCTACTGTTGCGGGTCGGGTCAGTTTGGTCCGGATTCAGTGTGACTCGGGCTAAGTTTGCTGGGGTGAAAGCTAGAGGAACATGGGCAGTGATTGTTTCAGCGACTCATGGTCAGCGTGTGGCTAGAGTTTGATGAGTTGTAGCCATCAATGGAGTCCAACTACAGATACAATAAATAGATTGTCTCTAGTTAGGGTTGCGGTCTCCGTCTCGGTGTGTTCAAGTCGGACCCAGTGTAAACCGTAAATATCTGGTTTGATCAATCTAGTCAGAAAAAACTCAAATCCAAACTCTTCATGCTTTGTAGTTGTTTTGCTTGCATCCCGAGAAACTAAAAATTGACGTGAATTTTAAGTGCAAGATAGTAGACTTGAGTTTCACTATATGCCTAATCTAGGAAGAAAATGATTTTTTTAAATGTAATATCCTTGAAATTATTGTTTTTAAATAATTATGTGAAAATAATTTTAGAAATAATGTGTAAGGTTAACATCAATTTTAAAATTAAAAGAATATGTTTTTTTTGTCATAGTTAAATAGTGTTTAAAGGGGGTCTCGTGTCATTATTAATTAAAATTTTGTGTAATGTCTTTAAATTCCCATTTGCCTCTTAAATTTTATTGTCAATCTCCATGTTAGAAAACTTTATTTCCACTCCTTACATGCTAAATTTTATTTGCTTCAACTATCTAATATATACCGATTTACTTAATTACCTTTATTAATTTTAGGTAAATTTAATATTATTTAACTAAAATCTAGTATATTTTCTATTAAATTGAGTATGATTGTCTTTCAAACTCAGTTGATCGAGAATCGATCTTTTTCCAAACCCAATTGATCGAGAATCGATTTTTTTCCAAACCCAATTGATCGAGAATCGATTGGAGCTGTTCATAATTGATTGATAATACTTCAATCGATTGAGGAGTTTCGATCGATTTGAAATTGATTGATAATCAATGTATTTGTCATAAGAGAACATCATCCTTATTTTTATATGTACAAAAAATTCAAAAGTAAGTATAATTTTTTTAAATTCAGCATATTAAAATTAAAATTTAGTATATTTTCTATCTAATTGAATATAACTCTTTTTCGTTTAATCAATTGATCAGGAGTTCATACTAATCAATTGGTTTAAAATGAATCAATTGGGTTATAATTAATTTGATAGAAAATATATAAAATTCTAGTTAAATGATCTTGAATTTAGTCGAAATTATATCGACTGTTTGTATATAAAAAAAATCGAGGATAATTAGATAAATTGGTAGTTGAAGCGAAAAATACTTTACATGTAAGGAGTTGAAAGGAATGAGGAGAAAGTTAAGTTTGCTATTAGAAAGTTTAGTATAATTTTCCCTTAAAATTTTCTTGGTAGAAGATATTGATAAATTTAATTCCATAGTAAAATATTATGAAATAAAAAAACATTAAATTTAATTTTCACATTAATTTCTCAAACTCCCAAGTCCCAACGTAAAAAACAGTTTGCCCGGCCTTTCAACAGTCGACTGATCTCAGCCTCTCGCCGTCAGCCAGCCAGATTCTCGTTCCCTTGCTGCTCGGAACTCGCAAGCGAGCTCTTGCAGTGCGCGATCGCCGCCTGTATCGCGCTCTGCAGCTCCTCCATCGTGCTGCCGTTCGAGGACGAGAAAACCGACGACGACAACGCCAGCGCCCCGCTGTTGGCGCGGGAAGTCCTCGCGGACTCCGGCGCCGACCGCAGCTGCTCTGTTTTCCTCCTCTGCTTTCCTCTCTTCCCCTGCTCCTTGAAGCCGGGATCGCCGGAGAATGAGCACGGCCTCCTCCGCAGCGCCTTCTCCTTCGCCTCCCTCTCCTTTTCTTTCTCCGCCCCTTTAATGAAAAGCAGCGGCTGCATCACGCTCGCGTAGTACTTCTTCAGGAGCCGGCTCATGTTGACCAATCTCCCTCTGTTCTTCTCCTTCCCGTCCTCGCCATCCATCGCCGCGCCCCTCGATTTGCCTTCGTTACGAGGTCGAAGAAGGAAGAGAGCAAGCTCTTGGATTTGGCTCCTACTCCGTCGTGGAGCTTCGGCGTTTGGTTAATGGCGCCGTCCGCTTGGTCGAGGTCGTAGGGAGGCGGAGGGGGCCGGAAGGCCTGCTGGCGGCAGGAGGAAGATGAAGGAGATGCTTCAGAGGAAGAAGAGCAGTATTTGTAGTGTTTCGCTGCAATTGAGATACCATGTCATTCACGTTGGATTTCACGATTAAAAATTCACGTTATCTATCATTTTTATATTTACAATACATCAACTCTCCTATAAATTATCATATTTTTATTTTTTATCCTATGTAATATAAACTCATTATTATCCATTTTTTTATTTCTCTTAAATTAAATAATATTTTGATGTTTAAAAAATAAATTTTATTCTCTAAATTTGAAGAAGTATTATTTATAAAATTTAAATTTAGAAAATAAATAAGATAATTAAAGTAAAGATTTTTTTTATTAACTTTTTTAAAATTTAAAATAAATTTTGATTTTAAAAAAAAATTGATACGGAGTACATTTAACATTCCCCGATATCAATATTTTTTACATTAATATAATATCAATACTCGTATCGTATCTACCATTTAAGGAGTATTTAAAAAAGGAAAACAAAATCTGCCCAATACCGACGTGCGTATCTATCACATTTGAAAATTTAATATCCATACTATACCGTACACATGATCAAATGCCTTAAGAAAAACATAAATTGAAATTTTAATAATGAATCAGAATTTCATTATTGTTTCAGTGGTGAAACACGTAATCAAATTCGAATATCTAAATCACGTTGATAAATTTAAAATTACTAAATTATGTATTTAAATTCGCTTTGCTCCTCTGTATTCGTCGGGATATTACTGTGTTAATAATCGATTAGACAGTAATAATAAATTAAAATATTTAAAAAATTATGGGAAAATTTGAGAAAACTCCCCAACATCAAACTTGGCTTTGCATGCACTCCCCAACCAAAAATTTCTTTGCATGCACTCCCTGATGGGATTGACAAGACAGTTTTGTGTGTTATTTTTTTTATCAGTATAAAACAGTAAAAATTCAGTATAAATCGTAAAGATTTGAGTATAAATTGTTTGAGATTGAGTACTAATTTAAGAAATTTGAGTATTATTTAAAAAAATTTGAGTATACATTGTTTTAGTATATAGTAAAAATTTCAGTATACATTATCAAAATTTAAGTATGAATTGATTTAGATTGAGTATTATTTGAAAAAATTTGAGTATAAAATTTAAAAATTTGAGTATGTAAGATCGCATCCACCACATCAAGATTTTCGCATGAAGGGTCACCGAAATTTTATACTCAAATTTTTTAAATTAGTACTCAATATCAAACAATTTATACTCAAATCTTTATAATGTATACTGAGTTTTCACTCTTTATACTCACCATATCAAGATTTTCATATGAGAGGTCACCGAAATTTGTACTCAAATTCTTAAATTAGTACTCAATCTCAAACAATTTATACTCAAATCTTTATAATCTATACTGAGTTTGTACTCTTTTATACTCAATTCATTAGGGAGTGAAAGCAAAGAATTTATTAGGTGGGGAGTGCATGCAAAGACAAGTTTAGGATTAGGGAGTTTTCTCCAATTAACACAAAAATTATTATCCATAATATAACATATAAAAAAATAATATTTGAAAATATAAATATAATCAATAAAATTAGATAAACACATAAATTTATTTTTATACCATCTTGAACTTTCTAGATTCATAAGCTGATTTCGATCAAAATGGATTGATAAATTTAGAGAGATCGAAATGATATAAAATTAATTTATATATATTTATCTAATTTTACTGATTATATTTACATTCTCAAATATTATTTTCATATATCAAATTGAGAGTAATAATTTTTTAAATCAAAATCAAATTTTTGTAATGATGGCAATCATTTAGCAATTTATCCAGGACACATTCATTCATATTAAAAAATTAATGCTCGTAATATAATATATATGATCTGATTTTATATTATTTCAAATTTTTTACGTCCATCGGTAATTTTAATCAAAATCAACTAATGGATATAAAAGTTTGAAATGACATAAAATAACATCTTATATATCTAGTTCTCTTGATTATATTTATATTCTTAAATATCATTTTTATATACCATATTAGGAGTAGTGATTTTTTTGAACATTAAATAATTTTTTTAATCGATTGTTATATTACTGTGCTGATGAACAATATCCGAATTAGCGTAACTGAAAATGGAAAGGCAAAGTAAAATTGAATTTATGATTTGATAATTTTAAAATTTATTTATATTATTTAAATATTCGCCTACAATTACGTGGTTCATAATTTGCCACTGAAATAATATTGGAATTCTGATTCATTCACAAGCATTCATTCTATCAATCTCACTAGAGGAGATTGATGCCGGCCTATTAGTTAATGGGTTATAAATTTATTATTATGAGATAATGATTAATTCTTGACATATATCATTGATGGCGGCCCGTTGATCTTACCTCCCATACTGTACGACTAAACATTCTCCAAACACTCTCCTCAACTAACGTTCTGACTACTGAGACTTGAAAGGAACAAGACGACCACTAGCAATGCTCTTAATTATTTGTCGACGAAATAGTCCTAGAATTGTAATCGGTATGGAGTGCTAACGGGAAATTAGCGATGGAATTATTTGTTTTTCCCCTACCATGACGAATGAAAATACGGGGACGTGACAACTTTAATTTAAATGTTTTATTTTAAAAAAATAACATTAATGAATTGATTTGACAGGTAAATTATATGAAATGGACGACCTTTGTTGTTTTGTTTAGACAGTAGACCATAATTAGTTGGCACCCTTATCATATCAAGCATGAACAATTTGGCAGTACCACTTCGTCGGCTGGGTGGATCCATGAATTTACGTTGCATGGGGCTGGACAAGCATGACCTGCCTGCATGGAAGACCATTTCACGTATATGGAGAAAAAATTATACTAAATTAAATGAATTGTATATTGCACTATGTAGTCATTATCAGCAAACATGTAGCATAAAAATGTCTTTGAAAACATCTTCTGTATCAGAACAAACAAAAATGAAAAGGAAACATAACACCAGCCAGTCCACTGATACTAAATGGTAAAAGGATTGATTGTATTGGGTGCTGTGGTGATTTACTGCAGCCCCAATCTGCATATAGGCCCGCTCTTTATAACATTGAAATCAACCTGAAACCAACCATAATTATGTTTTGACCCACAATTCTCAAGCTACTGATGTATTATAATCCAATCATGATTTTATGGGGTTTCTATACCTTTGGTCCAAAGAGATCTCTGATGTTGTCAATTCCATACAAGATCATCGTCGGCCTGGGTTACACAGAATAATGGTAAATATAAGAAGTAAAAAGAACATCTATTCCAGGAGAATAAAAAGTTGTGCCATAGTTCCAAGTGATAGGACTAACAAGAAATTGCATTTGCTTATTAGCTGAGTGTAGAGCATAGATTTCTTTATAGGGATAAACAACAGTGTTCAGGGGCAAAGGAACAGGTTAGAGAAGTGAAAAGGTCAGCGCAAAGTCAACAACAGAATCGGCCTCTACAACAGAATTGGACATGTGCATTATAATGAATAAAGAGCATAAAAACTTACCTTTCAAGAGAGAGTCCCCATGCGATAACATTGACATCCTCAGGAAGCCCCATCGGAAGTAGCATTTCTGGTCTGAACATGCCGGAGTTCCCAACTTCAACCCACTTCTTCAAACCATCATGATAGCTGAGAGAGAGAACCGGATCAGACAAGATTGGGACTTTCTGAGTAACAAATCGTGAACAGAATTTGGTACCTAAAGATTTCCATGCTTGGTTCAGTGTAGGGATTGTATGCTGGTTTGAATCGGAGCTTTGACATGCCTAACAAAGAATAATGATAATAACTCCACTTTCAAAGAAAGATAAACAATGCCCAAAAAGGCACTAGATTACGATTTGGAATGAACCAAAATACTAGTTTGTATGGTTATGGCAATAACACTTAATATTAATAATATAATGATAACACCAAACAATGGGGTAAATTCCGACAAAAAAAACTTTTACAATGCACCTATACTAGAGACTAGACAATGAACCATAGCAAAGAGTGGAGTAGGCTTTGACATGCCTAACAAAGAATATTCTGATTCATAGAATATAGAATAAGAAACGTTAATTCAATATGTATTCCTGAATAATCTAATTTTTTAATTATTCAACCATTTAATTTTACCAAGTTCAACATTAGCCAGATTAGTCAACATTTATCTGTTTCGATGCAACAACAAGATGTTATTTGTAACAAGTAGTTTCTTGCAACTATAAATAAAAAACAACATATTCGAAGAATTAGATTTCTTTCTATAGAACAAATCAAACAAGTATTATTGTTTGCAAAGACGGTGAAAGAAAAAGAATAAGCATATGAATGCTGTAAAAACTAGAATCTGGAAATGCCAAAAAATCTGGATCCCCATGAATCATGGTTTATGACCGGCTCTATTTAGCCACTCCAGGAACAACTATTCATATAGTAACGCAAGACAATAGCAAAAAGACCACTAATAATAATGAAAGAGTTCATTGCATTGTTTTCTTACCAAGGCGTGCAAAGAAGTCCTCCAATACCCCAATGAGATCACCAAGTGTAAGTCCATGGTCACAGATGAGCCCTAATAAACAAAAAGAAGAGTGAAATGTTTAATGATTTACAAATAATGATGATTAAACATGCACCTCATACGAAATTACAATTGCCCTGCCAAGATATGATGGTCTCAGAACTGCAAATCGATACCTTCTATCTGATGGAACTCTGCAAGATGAGTTCTATCAACTGCTTCATTGCGAAATACACGATCAATAGAGTAGTATCTCTTTGGTGCGAAAGGTTTCTGAATAGGGAAGAGACTAGTTACTATGGATCACAAAATGAATCAAAGCAATAAACAAGAACTTAAAAATCCACAAAAATTAAATGTTAGCTACATATAAATATTTTGACGCAAATAATAAATAATCAAGCAATATGGGATAGCAATCATCTCAAACTCATGTAAACTCAGATAATAGTGAGACACCAAACTGAATATCTAACTGCATACAAAAAGAAATGTCAACACAGGCAACAAAAAAAAAATGAATACGAATTAAGTAGTTCAACTTCAAGAATTGAACAAACTCAACAGGTACAACACTATATGTTCATCCTGGGAGAGAGTTGCGAGTTTAGCATGAGTTTCATAGTTAGAACTTAGAAGTAATAGTCAGTGTCAACTAGAAATATGATTACATCACCATTAACAAAAAGGATCCAAATCCATATATGTTATATAGAAAACTAGGATGTGAGGATTGATCAATGTGCAAAAGGCGATTCGCTTGCCCCTAGCACCCCCATCAGCGGCCCCAGGACCATCACGAGGGAGGTAAATCACGGTAACTGTATGTGAGGATTGATCAAGAAACAACTTATATTTGTTTTGTAACACATGTATAATCTGAAAAAGTAATTAGAAACTATGCAGTTGATTAGAAACATACCTTTAAAGTGAAACTAAAAAATTTAATATCTCAAATCTAGTTTCACTTTTTTGCATCAAAAGAAGAGTTTGCCAAACAAGGTAACCACTACATATTTTCACAAGAGTATACCATTATATTTGCGCGTGCAAGACTTTTATCCTATTAAAGGGTAGTGTATATGAGGGATCAGCTGACATGTAACTATTTTATCAAGTCATAATCAGGCACTACAAGTGAAATATCATCATCAACCAATTTCCATAAAACAATACTCTGTCCAACTCTAACTTCATAAAATGCATCTAGGATATTTTTCCTCTCTCACACTAAGTATTTCTCTCAGAATTCATACAAATATATTTTCATTTTGCTACATAAAGCGTCTATGATATTACAAAGACAATAGCAACAAGAATGAATGATACATAAACATCATATGATATAATTTGAAACTGGGATACTACACAATTGCTACAAATTTAGCTTAATATATATGATAACATTAATTGGAGTATAGAATACCCCGAGTTCTAGGAGAAGTTACCAAATACTTTGTGATGCAAATTAAACTTGGTTTATAATGCAGAGAATGTATAAGGAATATCAAATAGGAATTTCAGTAACACAAGTAGTGAGTTTCAAAGCATTAAAAACAGAATAGAAACACCTTCTGAGCAAGCTTGTAGAGCATTCTTGTTGAAACTGCAGTTGTGTGTGTCCGAAGCAAATTCTTGTCTGCTTCATCTCTTTTCCAATCATATCCATAGCTGAAAAAGGAAAGACCTTGTAAGCAATTAGAGGACATGCATAGAAGAAAAAAATAGCATACCCTTTGGATCCATAACCACCAACTTCATGAACTCGTTTCACCCTCTCAACATAATCTTCAGGTAAATCCCTAGTGGTGGCAGGAGCTGTAGAAAATAATTAATCATCAAACTATTAGCAAATTTGAAGGGGTTAGGTGACAATAAGAGATGGATTTCACACCAACATTCAACCTTTAAGAAAGAAAGTATCGTGTGAATCACGAGCGGGATGCTGCTGTGGCTGGAATAACGCATCAAAATTCCAAAAGCTGCAAGAAAAAAATTGAACAAAAAGAGGGACAAATGCCATTAAGAAGTGATTGATTCTAGAGTATTAAACATTTATCTATAAGGAATCCGAACTTTTTACACAATTTATAATGAAATTGAGTGAAAAATATTTAGAACTCTCAAAAATATTATGTAAGAGAGTTAGAATCATTCAAATTATAAATGCTTCGTAGACATAATTAACTTTCTCATTAGGCACAACCCAATATAAGTGCATGCTTCATCGAAATGGCCCCTAGGGCATAGCCGAGATGGTCACCACAGGGTAGATTTGAAGAAATGGGCAAGGGTCGATGTGGTGGCTTGCTCGGTTTGTTGATTTACCTCTTTACAAATGATGGTGGGACCGGCCTTGTGGGGTGCCTTGATTAGCGTATGACCTTTGCATAAATGCTTCATCGAAATGGATTGATTGCAATACTGAATGCATGAATTCAAACATATTTTTTGGTGTTCATTTTCATATGTAGTACATTATCTAGTGAAATACCATTATAAGAGTCTAACAATACATTATTATTCGTGCAATTTCTTAATTATCAAGTATATTTTGTTAAACAAGTAACTCAACGCATCAAATTCAATTACTATTTTTGCAGACTTTTCTTCTCAAACTTTTATCGGGCAAGAAATAACCGATTCTGTTTCCAATGATACCAACTAGAGAAACGGACTAATTAGTGTTGATAAGTTAAACATGTAGTTACCTACTCTCAACAAAGTTATTTGTTGGCATCTCCTCAAAACTGCATGAAGAATACATCAAATCATGAGCCCATAAGAATAGCATATGAAGAGAAGGAGAAAAGCAAAATTTTGTTTACCCCATTTGTAAGAAGATATTTTGAATTTCCTCACGGACCTGTGCAAGAGAAATTAAAAAAGATTACGAGAAATTGAAGTTTTATGCCAGATAGTAAATCTTGCACACACGGATGTGCATTTGATAATTTTGGCATTAACTAAAAACTATCTAAAATCTTGCACGACCATTTTATAAGGATCGCCATTATGAAAGATTCACAAAATTAATCATGGCCCCTTGCCTTTATTGAAGTACGTAACAAACACATAAATAAACAAATATTTAAAAGTTAAAAATAGGGGTCTATTTTCATTTTACTCTATCATAACAATCAAATATTAGCCATCTTAATAAAGTATGTAGGGATGATTTGAACCATGCCTCTAGCAAAGGTTGCAAGTAGCCAATTTGAATTGGTTGCCCTTGAGCATTAAGATTGTACTCTTTGAACTCTAGATCCTTCCAGTCACCCCTTCAACAGAAGAGAAGAAAAATAAGAAACAACAAAAATATGTAATAGCTCTTGCACTCAAAAAGATCAAAGATGTAAAAGAGATTTAAACAAAATTGGTGTCGAACCTGAGAAAGTTTTAAGACATACAAGAAAAGCTAGCAAAATCAAGATCAAGCAATCAAAGACAAAACCCCATCTAGATGCAGAGGAGCATGTAATCAACAAAAACCACCACGGAATAGTTTATACAGAGAGAAATAGGACAAACAAGCTTGTAGTTGAGCAAAGAAAACAAACTGGAGTGCAAAGGACTATCATGTCCAAATAAAATGGAAATAATACGACGGAACCTGACAAGTAATGCCTATAGACGAAATACCATAGATCTGGTTCTGAACTACCAAATGCAGAATATTTACCACAAAACAGCAAGAGAGATGCCTAAAAGTTTATTGAACAAATAACCAAAAGTTAAACTTTAATATGAATAATACAGTCATGGATAGAATAAAATGTGTTCAAGCATTTCATATTGGAAACAAACTAGCATTTTAACAAGCATCATAACAGTGAGAAAGATTTACCACATGCAATGAAATATAAACTTCAAAAATGCTTCTGAACTAAAAAACAATCAAAGTTGAGAAACTAAAGAAAATTGAAAATCAAGAGCATGAGGAAGGTACTTTTGTAGATGTTCTCGAGTCAAATCAGTTGCTGCTTTTTTCCTTTTTGAAACGTACTTGGGACCTTTTCTTAATTTGTAACCCTTCCAAGTCCTGTAAGAAGAACAAAAATCAAGTGAAAAACTATACAATTAGACAAAATGGCAGAATTAGATCTACCAAAAATATAACTATGTGGAAGCACAAAGATGAAGGCGACCACATAGAGTATACAAACAAGTACATAGTCAACAAGCTTAGGATTCTCCATCTGCCTAATAGGATTCTGAAAGACGATATAAAATCAAATTGAGATTGTTTCAGTGTACTTCCTGATATGCCTAGTCTACCAAAGTCATATTCATTGCTAAGAAGACACCCAAAGCAAAATCTTTAACGAGCAATAGTAGTCATTGCTTCCTAACTCTTCTTTCCAAGGAACATTAGCAAAGGTTTACATGAGAAAAATAGAAGTATAGAACCCATATGTAAATGGAACCATTTATGGCGATATCACCATCAATTCAAGAAATTATAATTCTTTAGTAGTAGTAGTATTCTCACCAACTAACAAGAACCTAGGTAAATACTTTTCTCCTCGCACTTGAAGCCTCAACCTTTTCTAGAGGAATAGGAAGTAAAAGCAATCAACAAGGAAATATTTCTTACTGTTTGCCGATAAGCTTTCTTTTCAACAGTTCTGCGACATCATTCCCATCAACGAACTGTAAGCACAGTTTTAGCAACTCCAATAAGGACAAGAGATTAGAGCACTAATCTGATATTAATAAAATTTAATCTGATGATTCAACAATACAAAAGAATGTGTAACTGGTCATAGAAATGCGTTAACATCCCAACTTATTTTCCTTGTGAACAAAGATCAAAATTAAAAGGTTTGAATATGACATTTACAACAATCAGAGCTATGCCAAATTTTATTTCCATATATATAACAAATGTAAATTGTAATTTCATAATTGTATGTAGTGAATATTTTTACCAACCATATAACAATATGCATTAGAGATCCTAAAGTGATTAATGATATATCAAAATAGTGTGAGTACCACAAACACTGAAAAATATAGACATCAATCTACTACAAACCATTTAGAACTTTGATCCTCTAGCTACCATTTAGAACTTTGATCCTCTAGCTATTAATTGATATGCAACTTGCATTGACAGTTTATCACCCAATCAAACAATCCCAATTTTAATTACCTAATTTGTTTTTTGGGGAGAGTAAACTTGACAACAGCAATAAAATATGATAGTCATGACGCAGTCCTCATAAATTAGCAAAAACAAGACACAAAATTCATCCAAACTTAAAAGTATAAGCATAAATAAAGCTGAATAAAGAATTTTTTGAATAACAGATTGAGAAGGATGTGGCAAATATCTAGTACTGTAGTACATTTAGATTGAGAACCAAAAATATAATGTAAAAGGAACTCCAGAGAGCACATTATCCCATCTCTTTTCGAATATCACTCTTCTAATTGGGCTCTTAAAAATCACATCATGTATATTTTAAGTAATTCTTCGTAATTATAGACATCTACCCTTTTCATAGCGGCTTCCAGTTATTTTTGAGGAAGTTAATGTTTCAGTTAATATGCATTGAGTCGTCTTGGATCAAAACACTTTTCGAACAAAATAACCAAAACAAGCAATAAATTGCATTTAATTCCTAGTACACTTCTATAACATATTTATATACCACTGTCACTAATTGTATACATCTTGGCATCAAACACTGATTCTGTCCAACATTTAAAAAAATGGATCCGAATGAAATTCTACCAAGCAAGTAAATTATCAGCATAACTCAAATGCAAAATTATTCACCATTATATGCAATCTGAAAATTTTATTTCTGACAAAAGCAAAGAACCACAGTAGAAAAAATAACTGAAGATGAATGGATCATCCTTACATAAATCTTAGATATGAAAATTTAAGGAGAAAACGTATTATTGAGACATAACTGTGACCGAATGAAAGGAATTCTGCTGTTTTTTGAATAAAAATTATTAAATTAACTAAAGACAGTTAAAATAAAACACATAAGTATGTTATACGAACCTTTCCATCTTCAATTCCTTTTAGCAGATCCTTAACTTTGTCCTCAACCGCATCAACCTATAAAAGCCATTAAACAAGAGAATAAGTATAACAAAGTGTACTATAAAAGGATTTTCAAAGCAAGATAAAACATTTTGATCGTGGTTTAGTTTGGAAATAATTCTGTGTGACATACAATAAGGTCCCTGATAAGAATGTCCTGCTTAAACTAACAATTGCAAATTGCATGTACATGGTCCTACAAATAATTGAACCAAAAATACAGCTAAAAGTAGCAAGTACATGCTAAAACATGTGCTATTTTTCAATGATCTATGCTGGTTGTCAAAAATCTAACTAAGGAAAAAAAAGGTAATAAATACCACAGGAAAACTTGGTGCCTGGTTACTAGCATCCAATTTACTCAAAATTTTGACCACTTTGGATAACCATTTAAGCAGTATAATACCATAACATCCATTCTGGTTTACCAAAACAACTTGTTCACAACTAGAACATGTTTCATTAAATGCCTAGAAATGTCTTAGAAATAAAGATTAATCATCATCATCACCGAGCCATGATTATTCCAACAATTTGGGGTCTATACATAAATTATATTCCTTCCGCTGAGTTCAATGTAAATAAATATCACCAGTAATATTCAAATCAAGTATTTTTTATTACGTTAACTATTTTTTTCTTTTTATCTCCCTATGTCACTCACACCCTCCAATCTAATCCATTTATTTTCTTCATTGTAGAATCTACTAGTTTTCTTTGAATATCTTAATATCATCTTATCCTATTTTCTCTCATTTTAGTATCATTTGGAGCTACACTAATTTCTCTAAATATTAGCATAGATGAAAAAACAAATACTTAGAAAAAACAAACATGAAAGGTACTAGCATTATCACAAGTCACTTAAATGATACAACTAACTCATTAAATTTTTAAAAATAATCACTAACTCAAAATGCTTAAACCTGAGTTCATGATAGACCATTCATCCTTTTAAAGCTTCAAAGTCCAACTTACAGCCTAAATTTTTTCTAGCAGGCAGCATGTGATGTCCAATGGTAGCACACCGTCATGCAACACTTTTCAATAACTTATTATATCTAAAATTAATTCTGCTCTAATGTCAATTGTCATTACCAACTTAGAGGAAAAGAGAATATTGACTCATTAACTTGTTAGCTCAGTCACTAATCCAAAATGCTTAGGCAAGTTAATAGTAGCTTCAGTAGCCTTACAGAACTTCTTTCTTAGCCCACATCTTATTATGTGGAATAACTAGGATGTCAGAAGCATATCGTGCAGGCAACCCTCTTTAAAATCTCACCGTGCATAGGATTAGGTCCACTTTGATACCAATTATCATGAAGCACTAAAAAAGAGACTCATTAAATTATCAGGTTCAACCATTGCCACACAATGCTTAATCCTAAGTTGGTAGTAGCTTATCCATCTTTATAAATATTTTTATTAGTCCACAATTCATTGTGTGGGACTAAACTAGGGTGCCACGAGCATAACATGCAGAGAAAGTCCTATCTATATAAATATTTTTGATTAGTACACAATTCATTGTGTGGGACTAAACTAGGGAGCCACCAGCATATAATGCAGAGAAAGTCCTGACCACCATTTGGAAATAATTGTGTGTACATGAACATATATCGAAGATAACAAATAAAAAGGCTATTGGAGATGAAGGATCCAACAGCAGATCCACTATACCTTCCTGGTTACAGATCCCTTGGCAATTTCAATCCAGTTGTTCTTTTTAGACCAGGATGATCCTATACTGAATACTTTTGGGTCCAATTTTACCTGAACCAACAGCCAAATCAAATAAACAGGAAATGACGATGACCAATGCAAGCAATACAACTTCAAAGATCGCAACTTCCCCGATCACTACAAAAAGTTCAGTCTCGGCCACTAAATTTTCAACAAATAAGCAACTCACCTTGAGATTTGCAAGGGAGATACCCTCCGGAGGCACGGCTAAAAAGAAGTTAACTTCCGGCGATCCTTCCACTGCATACAGCTTGCCCTCTTCCGTAAGGAGATAATTATCCTTTTTAAAATCCTGCAGGAGAACACAGTAAGAAATCGCTCCCGAAAAACTCATGAAGGGCGAATTTGGTGGGGGACATTAACAGAATGGATCAGACGTTAGAAGACCTGCGCATCGACGATCTCGAAGCCATTGAGCCGCTTGATGACATTCTCAAGCTCGGTATGGTCGATCCCTAATCCGGCGGCGAATTCATGAGAGTCGGCGATCTCGTCGTTGGACTGGAGGAAACCTAGAATCGCATCCTCCGCCATTTTTCCTGCTGCCGCCGTCGCCGCCTCCTAGTCCTAGCGTGGAAACTTGAGATAGGGGGTTTAAGAATAGGGTTATTTTCACGAATAGCCAAACGGTTACACGTAGAAGGTTACTGACTTTATGCTACTCGAGTCGGGTATAATCTAAAATTTTCACTTAAAAAGGCCCTTCAATATACGTAGAAAATAATTAAAACTTTGTTTGTTTGTTTGATGTGAATATAATATAATCAATGCTATTTTCTAAATCAGTTCATTATGAACTGATTGATACTCCGAACAATATTATTATGATATCTTGAGATCTCAAATTAAAATTCGACAAAATTAATATGTACATCCTTTCTACATATTAATCATAGTATTCGAATTAATAACCTTCGCGATTTATCTATTTCGTATTGACTCTGAAACAGATTAGTGATGATGTTGAGGCAAGCGAATCGTCTTTTGTTATTTCGTTATGTGTATTGCCCTTTTTTTTTTGGAATGATTCAAATTCGTAGCATTTTTCATTTTATCCTTTTTCAAAAATTGACAATCTCATATGCATCCGAAGTGAAGATCATTCTGAACTGCACTCGTCTCTTCTCGGAGAAAGTGACTTTCATCCAAACCAAATGCGACGGTTGGCGAATGATACAGCTTATTTTCCAACTAGTGGTGATCTTTTGCTACATGAAAAAATTGAACGAAGTGAAGTTGGCAAACGTCGGACTAATGTCAAATATTTTCTAGCGAACAATGCGACTTCTTATCAAAGAAAATAGAGAACGGAGCATAAGTTAAAATAGTCGCTCCAGAGGAGTTTTATATCCAATGAACTTTTACAACTTCTTGTATGTGAAAAAAATGATCAAAGAAAACATAACAAAAATATTTCCAACGTAACTTCTTCTCTAATAAATAGTACAGTTTATGTTTCTGATGGTCTTTGTAAGACTGTTGCTCCTCAGGCCTGGACCTGAGATGAGGCTCAAGAGACGCTCGCCTCAGGCCAAAAAAATTGAGGGGCCCAAATATTTTTTATATTATTTAATATTATATTTTATTTTAAACTTCTCCCTAATTTATTTTCCTTGTCCTAGTTTATTTCGCCATCCCTCAGCCTCGCCTGATTGCGCCAATCGCCGACTCGCCGTGAGTCTTCCTCGTCGTCGTCGACTCGTCTTCTCGTCCCATCGCCGATTCGCCTTGAGCTCCTCCTCGTCTCCTACTCTCCTTGCCCAGTTGCCCCATTCCCCAATCTATGATTTCGTCTAATCGTCTCATCCTTTGGGAGATCTCCTTTGTTGGTGGGGTTAACCGCCATTCGCATTCAGTCTGCTGACTGTTGTCGCCAAGGCCCAAGGGTGCTGCCGTGCTGGACTGTTGTCTGCTGCTAAGTGGTAACTGGTAATCAGGTAGTGCCCTCGCCTTTCTGGCTTTCTCTGTTTGCAAGGAGCCTAACATTTCATGTCTTCATTTAGTAAAATATTAAATATCACTATTTTCATATGCTTCCCTAAAGAATTGGCTCTAATTTTTTAGTTTCCTAATATCTAATTGTTTTTAGTTCTTGAATTTCAGCACAATAGAAAACTCTGTGTCTCTCGTAACATTCCTGTTATATAGGAGGTAAACAAGAGCTCTTTTTATTGAAGTAAACAAGAGCTCTGTTATATAGGAGATAAACGAGAGCTCTTTTTATAGAAAATTATGTGTCTCTCTCAACTTCCCTAAATTAAAATAATAAGATATTGTAAATGATCTTTTTTATTGAAGTTCGACTCAGATAATCAAAATCTCAAGTACGGCTCTGTTGCTCCTATCACATACCTCCCTACTGAATGAGAAAAAGTTGAAAGTGATGAAACTTAGCCCTAGTCAATGACTTTTTTAGAGTTGCATTCAAGTAAAGGGTTGATCGCAAGATGTAAACCATTATAATAGAAGGTTTAAATTTTTTAAGTGCTATAATGAACTAGAATGATTTAATTAAGAATAACTCAGAAATATAGTGAAATTATGTTTCCCATTCTTTTCACCGACCCTGCTATGAAGAAAAATGTTTACTTCTTCAAATATCTCATATATATATATATACGAAAATGCTCACCTGCGGACGAGCGCTGCGGACGCGGTGCAGACCTGCCCTCGTGGCAATTCACGTAGCTTTGATGTATTACATTTACTCGCTGAGTCAGACAAAACCCTTCCCCGCTTCTTTTTCTCTTCCCCGCTTCTTTTTCTCTTCCGCTCGCTTCGCCCCTTCTTCTCCCTCGTCCTGCCTCGACCCTTCTCCCCCTCTTCCTCCGAGCTCTCCAGTCCGCGTCCTCGACGCTTCGCCGAACCTGCCTCGCCCCTTCTCTCCCGTCGAGAAGACTCCCTCTCCACGAAGCTACCAAGATTGCGGCGCACCAAGCTAGGGTTTTGTCTGCCCAACTCGCCCTTCCTCCCTCGAGCCGCCCTCTACTCACCGCGACCCGTCGCTTGGTTTCTTTGTTGCGTCCTCTACGCTTGGTTTCTTTGCTGCGCCCTCTACGCTTGGTTTATTTGCTGCGCCCTCCCTCCCTCTCACAACTGCGAAGCTTCAAAGCCGGTAAAAGCTTATTTAGATTTGTCTGTGCTTGATAATAGGAAGAGATCAGATTTATCTTGATGATAGTAAAAGTAATAATACAGTCTATTTATTTTTGATTGAATAATTATTTTTTAATTATTAATCTTCATTAATAAAGTAAGTGAGAATTTTTTACAATATATATATATATAATGATAAATTTGATAACACTCAATTTGAGATGATCAATTTATGAAAATTTTTCATCAATTATCAGGTAAATCGAGAAGTGTTTGTCACTAGTGACTTAGGAGCCTACGTGATTATGTTCTTATTTTGAAGAAAATCAATATGTAGAGGGAACGTGTTTATTTGATGCAATTAAAGAATTAGTTCTAGTAAAAGTTTATTTTAGTAGATTTTCAGAAAATGAGTTAGAATACACTCATTTTGTTAAACATATTTTGATAAATTTATTTCATCAAATAAATTATTTGTTAAGTAAATGTGTTTAAAATTATGAATACACCCGAATAAATATTTTCATATATTTGTTTTTAGATTTTATTTTTATTTTAATAATTAAGTAAAACAATAGTAATTAACCGTGCTAGATGAGTGAGATTGATAACCAAGGATTTTGAATTTAAAATGTATGTTTACTGATATATCCTTCACGTTAGTTAAAAATATATTTAAAAAATGTATTCTTTTTAAATGCCAAATTTAAAATTAAGTCCATTTAATTATTATATTACTGCAGATAGCAAGATACACACCCTTTCATAAGTTTTTATCCGTTCGGGACGGACTGGCTAGGTTGTGTGTGTGTGTTTTTGTCATCGTGAAGTTTAAATTAATTAGTTAGATTTTTTTTATATACTGAGTAATCATCTATAATTTATTATCCTTTATAATAATAATCTAAAGTGATTATTATCACCTTTTGTCATATTTTTTAATGTAATTATCATTCACTACAATCTTTAAAAAAAATATTCTCAAATGAAGTCTTGAAAAATCCTGTCTCATATATTAATATGTTCGATTTCTTGATTCACTCCTCTGTAAACGATTGTAAGACCGATTGTGTGAGATGTTAGGGAATCAACGTATGACTTTTTATTAGAAATCTTTTGAAAAAGAAACCCCAAAGTATAATTGAGATAGACTTATCTCATTAAGCAATGGTCGAATCTCAGTAAAAATCATAAATATATTTTTCCTTATGAGAATATCTATTGTTTCTTGATTTATTCTCTATGTATAGCCGTGGGATCAACGCGGGACAATCAAGGTGACCTTTTGTCACGTCTTTTGGAAAAAAAAACATGAGTATTTATTAAGTTTCAATATTAATTTTTAATAAATATAAAATATCTCGTTACATATTTCATCTCTCTCCAGTATAAAAGTGGCATCTATTACACTAAATATTCAGATTTATTTATTTATATTTTATAGTAAAACCGACGTCTAAGATGGACGATATAACCAGTTACTCCGATCTTTTGAAAAATTCCATTTGAAGATTGTTTCAAGTTCCAACTACCACATTTCTGCCGTCTCCCTCCAATAACAACTGTTTTCATTAATTGCGAAGACATCTATCTCGTTTAAATTTTCATAAACTCCCCACATACTAAGTCAATTTTGTATGTAATCCCCACACAAACATTTCTTTGCATGCAGTCCCTGATGGGATTGACAAGACAGTTTGGTGAGTATTATTTGAAGAAAGTTGAGTATAAAAGTTAGAAAATTGAGTGTGTAAGGTTGCATCCACCACATCAATAACCTATGTACTCAATTTTTACTCTTTTATACTCAAGTTTTACTCTTTTATACTCAGTTTTCACTGATGTATACTTAATTTTTACTCTTTTATACTCAATCAATCAGGGAGTAAATATAAAACAAAATTCACAGGGGGAGTACATGCAAAGATCAAATGCTCATTAGGGAGTTTTCTGCAATTTACCGTTTATCTACTAGTTCTTTTAAAAAAAAACTAACATAAAATAGAACACTCTGCTGTTTTGTCTCAACTTATTTCCAAATATATTTATAGAACAAAACAACCACACGGTGCTTATTTATTGTTTATAGGCTTCCAGTGGGCGGAGAATTAAACCCGGAATGCTGGGTTGTGTCAAATATTTTTAGGGGTTTTTAAAGATTATTTATCATGAAATATCTATTGATTGGGTGAATAGTCCGTGGCAGGATATGTGGGCTGAAAAAGTTGGGTGGCAAGATGTGGCAAGTCCGAGCGACTCCCCTTTCAGAGCTTCCGGGATCCTCTCGGGAAGAGGAGCCTCCAGGGCCCCCCAAGGTAAACACGCCCTGAAAAGCAGAGCAGAAAATCCTTCCCGGGATCACCCCGGGAAGTCAAGTCCTGAGACCACCTCGGGGAAGCGAAGCGCCCGGGACCTCTCGGACCAGAAGACCCCGAGATCATCTCGGGAAGTGGAGCCCAAGCAGCATTCGACCTTAAGTAATTGTCCCCCTTTTTTCTTGAATCTGCGGATAAGCATCCCCACTATCGCGGAGCCATCATGACCCTTAAATGTCGCAACGGGTCGAATTTAATGACGCCGTGGATCGTTTCAAAGGATATCCGGTAACCGACAAAGGGGGGACGTGGCATAGATCATGGGGACGCACCAAGGCAGCCGCCGCAGGTATAAAAGGTATCCCCACCCCTTTGGTAAGGGGGTTACGCATTCTTCCTTACACACCTTTACTGCCTTGTCTTTCCTTCATCTTCTCCATCGAGGCACTGACTTGAGCGTCGAAGTGGGCTCCGCCGGACAACCTCCAGCGTGTTCTCCTAACGCTCGTGTTAATCTTGCAGGGTGTGACTTCTTCTTCAATCGTCAACGTCCACGTGGGCAGAACCCTGGTGACTGACCATCGACGTTGATTCATTCCGGAACAAGTTTGGCGTCGTTTGTGGGAGACTAATAAAGCACCCGAACGAGCACCGATGGCAGAGCTAATGGGACAACTCATAGTCTTGACGAAAGAAGAACTGGATTGATTGGTGGTCAACGTCATCAAGGGGGCGCTTGAACAAGTCACCTCGCAGCGAAGTGTTTCTGACGAGGATCCCTAGGGTCTCCCTCTCACACCCCCAATCATGAAGATCCATCACACCTCCGGGGCAACGCGCCGAAGCAACCCTGGACCACCGATGAGACTCTCTTGGAGACATCGAGAAGGCCAACTCGGTAGCCTCCAGTGCGCAGAAGCACGAAGAGAGACAAGGGAAAAGGGAGGAACCTAAGGCCTCCCATAGGTTCCCTCTACTCCCTTCTAGTTTGAGATCGTGGAAGATCTCATGCTGAAGCAGTTCGACGGGCCTAGGATCGCTGATTATGATGGGAAGACAGATCCAAAGGATCATGTCTGTAAGTTTGAAAACGTGGCACTCCTGCACCAGTATACTGACGGTGTCAACTGCTGGGTATTCCTAAACACCCTGTCTGAAACAGCCCAACGATGGTTCCAGAGGCTGTCATAAGGTACTATCAACTCTTTCGCAGAGTTTAAAACCGCCTTCCTCCACCACTTCACCAGTAGTCGTCGCTATCAGAAGACGACACTCAATCTATTCGTCCTCAGGCAGAAGTCGAAAGAGCCGCTCAAGGAGTACATCCAACGGTTGAACAGGGTGGCACAAGATGTGCCCAGTCCGATGTCAGAAATCCTTGTCAGTGCCTGCACACAAGGGCTCGCAGAAGGCGATTTTTTTCGATCCCTAGTGAAGAAGCCACCCATCAACTTCGATGATCTGCTGGGGCGTTCTGTCAAGCACGTCAACGTGGAGGAGGTGCAATACGCCTGTCGCAAGGAACCAGTCGGAGTCCTCCCTCAAGCTGTTCCCCGATTCGAAAGGAGGGAGCCCCCAGCTCCAACTCGAGGAAAAGACCTTCACCTCGGGAAGGACCAGCGGGCTGGCAGGCGAAGGCTGGTCGAGATGGTGGATACTGAGCAGTCGGAGCCATTGACAAAGTACTGCGGTTTCCACGCAGTACAACACACTCCACCGAGGAATGTCATGCCTTGAAGAGGAAATTTAGTGAGGAGGCAGATACCAAACCTCGAAGGAAGTGGAATAAGGCGGGGTATCGCCGAAAATCTCCACGACAAAGTCATTCTCCCCTGCAACAGCAGGCCGGGGAAAACGAGACTCGACATCGGTGCCAGTCAAGGTCGCGAGGAAGGAGTCGGGGGTCTGCTCCCTGCAAATCTCCCTCTTTAAAAAGAGATTCCCGAAAGGGCAAGACCCCTATACGTGGCCCACCTTCGGGGCATATGGGAGTAATCTCCGGAGAATCCACCGGAGGAGATTTCTATCGGGCAAGGAAGTCTCATACCCGGCGACTAGAGAACTACTCAATCGGGACGAGTCGAAGCCAGGATCACGACCCTACAATCTCTTTCGGTCCAACGGACTTGGATGAAGTGGAAGCCCCCCATAAGGACACCCTAGTAATCCTTGCCCACATCGCCAACTGCGAGGTTAAGCGCATCTTCGTGGACACAGGAAGTTCTGTCAATATCCTGTACAAGGTGGCTCTGGATCAGATGCAGATCGACAAGGATGCTGCTCCCAGTCTCGACCCCACTGTTCGGCTTCGTTAGGTATCGAGTACAGTCGATAGGGCAAATCACCCTATCGCTATCATTGGGCAGCGACGTGCTAGAAAGGACCAGGAGGACACCCTTCTTGATTGTGGACGCTCCCTCATCCTACAACGCCATCTTGGGCCGCCCGGCGCTCAGTGTCTTCCAGGCGGTGGTCTCTGTCTACCACCAGAAGATAAAATTCTTCATAGGCGACCGAGTGGCTGAAATCAAACGGGACCAACTGGTGTCTCAACGATGTTACAGTGGGGAGGTCAGATCAGAGTCCCGGAAAAACCCGAGGGCTCCAGAAAGCTAGCTGGATTAAGCGGTCGTGCGCAGGAGGGCAGGAACAAAAGGCCCCGACCCTAAAGAAAAAATCTTATTAGCTTAAACTCACTATAACTCAATCCCTAAATTCTAATATCTTAAATCCTAAATACATATAATATACCCGTAGGGTTCAAGCTTCCCAATTAAATTATAGTATTTAAGCAAAAAGATTTTAAGATTTTACCTCTAAGGTTTAGGTTTCCGAATTGGATTATAATATTGAAGCTACAAAAATTAAAAACGAAAATTTTTGGATATTCACAAGGTATAGTAATGTATTTAGAATTTATATTTGAGGAAAGTTTGATTTTTAAACTATCAAAATAAATTGAGGCGCCCGGATTAAATCCAGGCGCCTCAATCACTATTTGAAGAAAAAAAACTAATGAAGGCGCCTCAGTACATTTGGAGGCACCTTGAGTTGGGACACGGACGGGAGCAGAGTGAAAGATTCACGGGTGTCAGAATATATATATATATATATATATATATATATATATATATATATATATACTTGGTTCACACGAGTTTATATGATAAGGTCCTAAGAATAAATTTATATATATATATATATTAAAAAAAATTATTCTAAGAACCTTATCATACATACATATATATATATATATATATTTAAACAAAATTATTCTAATAACCTTATCATGTAAACTCGTGTGTGTAGCGACCCGCCTTCTCTGCCTTAAACGGATCGTTACTTTTCTCTACTTCTCGACTCTAATACATGACTGAAAATGCGGAAATCTTTTTTTTTTAAACTTTTAAATTCATCTAACAATTATATTCTAACTTAAGCAATCATGCATAATAACATATCACACTTTCTATCTCAAAAGCTCGCAAATGGTACACTTTGAAGCTTGCCTCGCCCAACACCACAATCGGGTATCAGTCGACTGGTACTGTACCAGTCGACTGGTAGGCCTGAATTCAGAAAACTCAGGTTTCGGCAGTTGCTTCACAGCTCCTCCAAACCTATAATTTCGAGCCTTATGGAATCATGACACCATTTCTACACTCTATGACAGTTTTCAAATGAGTTTAGCCAATCAAAACGAATCCATAAACTTGAAATTTAGACTTTTGCGGAAGAAAATAAACTATTCAAGTTATATGAACTTTAACACTAAAATTTGTACCAATCTTGACTTCTATACATTCATAACACCAAATACATGTTCTATGACCTTGCTAAAGCATTATGAAATGTGAATGCAACTTTTCTAAACATATTTAAGCAATGAAACTTAATTCAAAGAAGAAATTGATACTATCTTGGCACATGCATCTATCTCTCTAACAAAGTATCAATATCTCCAACTACTCACATTTCTACTCATCCAATGCAATCATAAGAATATATAGGCTAAAAGAAATGACATGAAATCTTTACTCTAGGAAATTGAGTATGTAAAACTATCCAAAACTTAAATGTTCGCTAAACTCCATAAAACAAGAACTTGAAATTCAAATGAACTATAACGTTGTGAATTAAATAACTAAATTGTCTTGTGCCAAAGATCTCTCCATAATCAGCCACCACACACACTTTACTCAGCACCGCCTCGTCGTCTTCCTTCAGAATTGCTTGCCTTTACCTTTATCTGCAATAAGAGGAAATGCAACTAGTAAGCAAAAAGCTTAGTAAGTACTATCTAGCTCACAAAAACTCGAAATATGCAAACATGCTTCTAGATCAAACTGAACATCATATGAGATACTAATATGCTTGAAAGAAAACTAAGAACATGTATAACTCAAAACATGCATACTCAAGCAATAATAAATCTCAATTTACTTTTCTTGGCTCAACTTAAAACTTTAGCTATTCTTTAACTTTTGAAAACTCTTTAATTTTCGAAACTTTGCTAAAGCATATACTTGAAAATAATAATCACTTGGATCCACTGAAGACGTAAGTACCATCTCATATGCGCGTTCCCTAAAAGGTTGGGGTAGCGAGCCACCAATCCTAATAGAGCAGACCTTGGTCTACCAGGGCCAAGACCTTGGAATTGGACACCTGGATTTCTTTAACGACGCCCTTGGACGCCGGGTACTGGCCTTAGAAAATAAAATAGCTTTTCTTTCTTTTCTTTCTTATCTGTAAATGCCTTGGCATTTTCTCGAGCACCTTGCGTGCTAAAATCCCTAAGTCTTGACTTTTGGGGATTTCTTAAGGCCTTGGCCTTTTCTTTTCTTTTCTTTATCTTCTCTTTTCTTTTCTCATAGCTTTTCTTAGACCCTAACCTCATATAGGGCACTCAATAATATATATAAGCATATAATGAACTAAGATCACATGCAAAAGCTTAAACAAAAAGGAAATATCTCTTTTTAAAAACTTTTAAGGGAAATTCTTGCGGAAAAACCGTCTCTTACTGCAGGTGAGCAGTACTTACATTGATATCTTGGACTTACAACCAAGATTGACGTCTAGAGCTCGGGAGAAACTTGAGATCTCGGAGAATTCTTCGCGCCTACGCGTTCCTCTCGTCGCGGGGATCCCGAATATAGGAATATCTCTTGGAGAAGAGCCTTGGCCGGCCCCCTAGAGCTTGGTGTTGTTTCGCCCAAGAGAGGAGAGGTCGGCGTGAGGGTTTGGAGAGGAGAGAAATAAAACTTCTCTCTTTAATTACCTATTTATACTTATGGGGCGGATTAATTTAACCACACCTTAAATATATGTCTCTCCACTCTTTGCTGTGCTTGATACCCTAGCCTGGCTGGTTGCGCGCTTGCCTCGTCTCGTGCTGGTCGCGGGTTCGAACTCCCCTGCTGCCCTTAACGTTTTTTCCTTTATCTTTTTCTTCCTTTTTTTTTTTAAATAATAAACGGACTCGGAAAATTTCATAAAAATTCCTAAAAATATCTAGAATATTTCTAAACCATTTTTAAATAATTCTAAGGACTTTAAGAACTTAAAATGGAAATTTTGGGGTGTTACAGTGTGGAGCAAGTGTATTTGATTTTTTTTATATTTTATATTTTGTTTTTTTAGCTTGTGATTATGTCGTTTAAGATTTTGTCTTTAGAATTTAGTAATTGGATTATAGTGTTAAATGTGTGTGTCGGCTTGTTAACCTGAGCGTTCACGACGAACACCTACTAAATGTAGGCTCCCTGCATGCAGTTAGGCGCCCACGACAGACACCTATTGTGGGCGCCTATGTTAAGGATTTTATCGTCTAAATTTTTTATAAACTTTAATTATTTTTTTGATTTAATTTTTTTATATTTAACATTATAACCTAATCATTAAATTTTATTGATAAAATTTTAAATGACGTGATTTTAAATTAAAAACATAAAAAAAATATAAAAAAATCAAAATGAACTTCCACACGAATCCACATGAACAGGTCATGTGACATATATATATATATATATATATAATATTATAAATAAAAGTTTATTGCTTATTTAGAATTGAGATCGATTCATACGTGACCATAAATGATTCATAACACATGTCTATTTAACATGAATTTTACTATAAATTTAAGATTAATCTGGTTCAGTCCTATATAATTAAATTATATAGAATCTCATTATTAACTATCAAGACAAATTGTTTAATTTGGAATGTAATGAACCGTGATAGTAATTTTAAATTAAAGATCTCAACTTTATTTTTTAATTACGGACAAATTTAGATTATTATATTTTAAATATTATCATTTTGTATGTAACGTTTTATCAATATTTAAAGTCGCGTAAGCATAATCTAATAAGGGTTTTTTATATTTATAAAGCATCTATGACATATTATTATTGAAAAAATTTCCCAAATAAAGTTAAAATTTTATTTATGGTCAACAGTCTCAACCTATTTCTAAAAAGAGTAATGATAGGGAGAGCGAAAATGAGAGAGTGAAAGTAAAGTGAATGACGTGACACTTTACATGTACACGTCCAATTATCGCTTATACACCATCGGCGACCTTTGGCCGCCGCCCCGAATCAAACTATATCCTGGGAGGTACGGTGAACCCATCGGAGATCGATACATATAAAATACCACGTCATTCATTTTGTCTTTCACTTTTCCATTTTTACTCTCCTTATTATTTTTCTTCCAAAAAATGCCCATAGAATAAGAATAATGTGATTTGACTCTTCTATTCTATCTACCAATGACTTTGCTATGATTTTCTTGATCTTTGAAGAAGGACCACATTCTTATTATTTTAATAGAATCACAATCTATTAACATGTGTGATGGTTTATTAAAAAAAATTAATTAATGTTTTTTAAGAAGTCTACCTTTTAATATAAGTGAACAGTAACTAATTTTAAGTTGGTATTAGGAAAGGAGGTTTGGGGTTCTAATTGGTAGAGGGTGCGTGTTTAAGACTCCATGTCAATTTTTTTTCCCATATGAACAAGTACAATAAATTATCATATAAATAAAAAATAGTCAAGTTTTTTTTAAAGATAAATGATAAGAGCTTTAGTGTGGATTTGAAAAAATCAAAGGATGTTCAAGGGCAAAAGCAAAAGACAACGAACAAAACACAACTCGTAAAGAAGGTCATAAAGTAGAAAGAGATTCATAGACTAGCTTAGATGATTTGAAAATGAAGTGTGAAATACAAACAAGAGCCAAAAATACTCACTGATACGTGAATAAAGACATATTTTACCTTAATATATATCGAACTGTACATAATACCAAATATTAAAAATGTTACAAATTATTTGTTTAAAACACATTTTACTCACAAACAAGTGAAACTTTTAAAATATTTTTTAACGAAAAAAAAAATCAATGGCTACAAATGTACTTCACATAATGTTTAAAGTGAAAAGACACTATTGCAAATTAAAAAAAAAAATTCTTACTCTAACACAGATTTGCTCACTAATGATATCTATTCAAAATTATAAAGTTTAGAATAATATATTTATAAAATTTAAATTTTGAAGCAGTAATATGCAAAAGGTCACCTCAGGACTTCAATAGATATATTTTTTTATAACAAAAAAAAAGTGAAGATTAAATTAATTTGGTTCATTACATTCGATGCATCCAACTGCGACTAATAATTTGGTTGATTACACCAAAAGAGAAGCTTAGTAAACTTGGTGGTCAACACCAACTACAGAACAACTCAAGAACATTGTTTTTTGGTTCAGCAATCTCGAGATGAATCGGCCGGTCCCGTTTAGATGAAGAATTGTCCGTGATACTCGATGCCAAACAACACGATCAAACATAAGCACCAAAAACTACCAGCCAAAAATAGAAAAACAGTTGCCCCACGAGTAATTGAGAAGATAAAGAATTAATAGATTGTCTTGGATTCGAATCAATAAGACATAAATTTTTACACCTTGTATAAAAAAATTTCTCCTCCTAACTTCTTATCTTTTTAATTATCATAATTTATTTTTTATATATTAATCCTGAGATGAATTGACGGAGATATTGAGAAGGAGCGTTTTACCTTTTAACATAAAAATAGAAGGCCAGCTGACGAGAAAGAGCATGAGCAAAGATGAAAACAAGACTGCAGGCCATGTAGCTCCAAAGACATGACACGCAAGAAATCCACTGATGCAAAAAGAATGACACGGTCCAATAATGACTCCACCATACTTTCAAAGGGAGAAAGAGGAAATACAGTTGGCGTTGTTGAGTCGGAGGAAATTTTGGTGGAGAGTGGACAGAGATCATTTATTCTATTCTCCTCATTAAACCTTTGCAAACTTATGAGATTCTAAAGATCGAGAGGGCCACCACATGCTACAATAGCGAAATGTTAGAATATTGCATGATTTGATTGAGTATAAACGACTCCAAGACTGACAGGATTGATTTGAGTGGGTAAGAATGATCCTAGTTTTATCATTTGCAAGTACAAACAATCAACAGAGGGAACATTGTATCATCCTTCCCTCCAATCGATCAACTATATTTTTGAACCCTCAAAAAGTGACTAGAGAACAAGCTCAGAAATTGCAAACGTTGCTATGAAAATTCATACTCAAATCAGAAGTGTATATATATTTAACAAATTAGGATTACCATAATTTTTGTGCAGCAATTGAGTAACTATCGCCAACTACTCTCCTAGCTTCTGACTTGAGTAACTAGTTGAGTAATTCCCTACCTGGCCGATAACTCTTGAGATTTTGTTAGCAAAATGTACAGTTAAAACAAACTTAAACATGGGTGTCACAAAACCTGCCATCGATCCGATTCTGTACGGCTTTTATTGCAGTAACACGAGCAGCAGTGGCTGCTCTATTTGCAGCTGCAACTGCTTTGTTTACTTGTGAATCTACCCTCGGAACCAACATTGAATTTTCTGCGGCCTTCCGAGCAGCCTACATTAAAATTCAGCAAGTTTTCAGAATAATTCTGTTGTAACAGAGGAAATTAGTGGAAAGATGAGTGAGCATTCAAATACCTGAACCACAAACTGAACAGTTTGATCTGATGGAGCAAGGGGAGTCTTTAGAACTCCAGCATCCCAGTCTCCGCATCTCGTGTCTCCACTTCGAAAAGTGTACATTCCGAGACCTTGCTTCTTGCCTTCATGCCATGATCCTCCATAGCAATGGCCATTAGCAAAATGATAAACACCAAAGCCATGGATCTTATCGGCAAAGTACTCCCCAGCATACTTGTCACCATTCCTACACCCAAGACAGGTCTTCCTATCAATAGTGTATTACTTCACCAAGCAAACCAATTACTATGGTCACATATTGAAGTTTCAATAAGAATTATATACATTATTCAAGGGAATGATATTCAATAGAGCTGAGAAGAAACTAATACAATACAAGAAACCAGGCTTTGAAAAAACAAGGAAAGAAACTAAATCAAAGATGAGCTTTGGCAAATTGGGAAAATGCTTCTAAGACAGGGAGGAAAACAATATTCTAACTAGTTTAGCATATGGTAGAATTGAAAAAAAAAAAACAAAAAAAGTAGAGCTACCAAAGTAAATTAATTTTTATGTTGATGTAATTTTTACCTCCAATGCAAGCGATTGACAGAAAACTAAAAGCCTATACCAGGAAGAACACAAATAACTCAACCAGCAAGAAATTGGGCAAGCAGAAAATAGTCAACATATTGGTTGGACAAGTAACATGATATAATGATTTTACTAAAACCTATCCATTACCATCTACGTAATATGTTGGCCAACACTTAATCACCAAGCTCCAATGTTAGAAAGAACCATTTTACTGTAACTCCGTCATGGACAGTATCGTAGAGTGGGAAACCAGTAGCAAACAGGAGAAGCAAATAAGTATTAGAAAGATTAAACGAAAAGAAAGACTAAAAGTCTAAAACAAGTGAAAATTTCCAAATTCTACTTTTCAGTTATTTGCTTTCGAGAGGAATTTTCTTTCAAGATTATCAAGCCGTATATATTCCACGACCATCAAAAGGAAAAGAACCTAACTTTTCTACAATGAGAAAGGCATTTGAATGGAGAAACAAAATGAGAAGAATAACAAAGAATATCAAATATAACATACTTTTTTCGATTGATTGGCAACGAATCTAAAGCAGTAATTGACATGAAAACTCATCATTTTCCGACCAAAGGGTCTCAATCAAATAGTAGTGCAACAATCAACAACAAAGACGGTGGCGAATTGATGTAAACTAATGATAGAAACTTAATAGAGCAAAAAAAAAAAAACTTGCCTGAAATGATAGTAACCCAGGCCATGCTTGACCCCGCATTTGAACTCCCCGAAGTAGCAACTCCCGTCGGAGCACGTCTGCGTCCCGACTCCGTGGCTCTGCCCGCTGACCCACTCACCCGCGTAGCTATCACCGCTGTAGAACTTATACACACCATACCCGTTCCGCAACCCCTGCCGGTACTGCCCTCGGTAGCGGCTCCCTCTCGCCCAGCTCTCGATCCCGTATCCATCGTACTTCCCGTCGACCCAATCGCCCTCGTATCGCCCCTTGCCGAAGAAGTTGTAGACACCGCTTCCGTTGCATTGTCCCTTGTGGAATTCGCCCTCGTAGAAATCCCCATTGCTGTAGAACTCGACCCCCTCGCGTACGATCCTCCTTCCGGCTCGCTTCTCCTTCCTCTCCACGCCGCCGATGGACCATTCGACGGACGAGACCCGGCGCACCGCGGTGGCGCCACGACGGAAGAGATCGAATCGGCGGGCGGCAAGGGAGGCGGCGGTAAAGAGCGAGGAGAAGAGGAGGACGTTGGCGAAGAGGGGGCAATCATTGCGGAGGTAGAGGAAGAGGAGAAAGATGAGGGCGAAGGGAAGCGTGAGGAGGAGGAGATGCATCGGGGGGTTGCGGCGGAAGGGCGGGCGGCGGTGAGGGCGATGGGGTTTCTCCTCCTCGTCGTCGGCGGCGATGGAGGAGAGGCTGTGGATGGAGGATCGGACAGTGGGAGAGCGGAGGATGGAGGAGTGCGTGCGGGTGAGCTTACCCTTCTGCGACTCCATTAACCTGACCTCTACTCGAGGCGGGGAGTCATGGCGAGGAGGGGGGAGGAGGAAGATGAAGGAAGGGAAAGCGAAGATGAACGACGCGAATGCTTTGGGATTACCGAAACTCCGTCCTTATTTTCCACCGCGGTAACCAGAAATCAAAGCCTAAGATTATTTTTTATACCACCGAAAGGATTAGTTAGATGAACTGGCCCATGCTAGAAAATACCTACTTAACAGTCCACTGGAACGAAAACGAAGGTATGATTTAGGGTGCATAATTTTGGTAACGAAACATTCATTCTCCGAAACGATCGTGGATCTGCGTTTCACCGATCGCGTATCTTTTTGGAGCTAAATGAGCGAAGCGTCACGACACCGTCGACGACTTTGATCGCGAACAATCTTGTTGTGACCTCGGCAATTGTTTTTTTCCGCTTGCGATCGGACTAAATAGACGGACGGTTCGACCTGATGAATCGACTAATAACTTTGGAAAGTCCGAATGAATTTTAATATACATTTTAACATGCGGTTTAAAATTATAAATAATTCAAGCACCAATTTCCATCGTGTTGAAAAAAAAGACGATTTATTCGTCCATCGTCCCGTCAATCTGTCTTAATATTAATACGAAAGAGATAAATTATAAGTTACTAATCTAGATGTTGTGGCTAATACGTCGGGAGGTGAGTACACTGACTTTGTCATATTTTGACCCCATATCTCATATTGGTAACACTCACATATTAATCATCAGTTCATCCGTGGAGACATCAATTTCCATCATAGACATTTGATGAAAGACGATAAAGGACGATTATTTAACTTCAACATCTCTATCAATTTATTTTAAAATTAATACGGAGGAGATTAAATATTAATTATGTAATAGAAATAAAATATATATATCAATAAAACAAACGATTTAATATGTTATTAATATATCATGCCGTAGCTTTGAAATTTATAAATTTCTATTCAACGGCTTATAAGACGAGCCATCCTTTAAAAAAATAAATTATTATTATTATTATTTATTTCTTGAGACGAAAAACCTCTAATGAGAAAAACTCTTATGACCCTATTGAAAGAACTAAGTAAAGTAAAATATATGTACGTATTTATAACTTTTTAGTATTTTATATTGAATTTAATTTTAGTACGCTAAAATATTGATCATGTAAATGTTTATTTGATAATGATTATTTTAATTAATTAATTTCTTATTTAATTAAAGGGTTGGTCACAAAATTCTTGTACGGCATGCCGCCTTCTTTAATCAACTTAAAGATTTGATCTTATATTTCAACGATATTTTAGTTGATTGTCTATCGACAAGACTTTTTATAATCAAATATTCTAGAAGACTTCAAATAAAGAGTAATTACTTTATATAAAAAAAAATCGATCCGCTATCAAATTGGCTATAAATTAATCTCAACTCAATTTGTAATGCAACAAATCTACTATGAATTAACTCAACATATTAATTGGCCAGTGCTAACTCTTAATCTAACTAATCGTTAAATACAGCCCAAAATAAATACGCGAATAAAAAAGAATACCCTCGGGTATAGCCGAACATGTCAACTTTGCGTAATGAAATACGGATTGATTTCCGATGAAATTAATTAAAATACTCATTTAAGATTTATTTTTTTTTAAAAATGATAACACTATTCTGGTGCTCCTATAATCCGTTCATAGGTTATGTAAAATAAAATAAATCACGAGTCATAACTAATTTGAATAATGATCGGCGCATAAGAAAACTAAGATCCTAACTATTAGTCAAAATTGACTCTCAATTTCACGATAATAACACTCTATGTATTAACTCGTCCTCTTTTCTAAGAGGACTAATTTACTTCTTTATAAAAAAATTGATAAATCATGTGACAGACGAATTTGAAACGATCGATCCGATCTCATGAAAATTTTTCACCGGTCCACCAAGATAAATTAGTAAGTACTTGTGATGGCGATCTAGAAGCCCAGCGTCTTAAGATTTGTGTCCCATTTTGAAAAAAAAAAATTATCGCTGGGATCGAATTATGAATGCCTGAATCAAACATGAGATCAAAAAATTACTTAATCGATGAGTCCATGGGAAAACAGAGAAGAAACATTAAGCAGTCGTTAAGAAAAAAATCCTATGAATTTTTTTTTTTGTCTAACTTACACTATTAACTATATAATAAAATAATTTATATGCCTTTTAATTTTAGTTTTTTATAATCAACATCGTATTCGATTTTTCAGCCTGATTAATTTTATAGATGATTAATATTTATCACAATTATAAATTAAATCATAAATATTTGAGAAATTGAGTCAACCCCCGTGTGCACCATAGCCCTGGACTGTCTTTTAACTTTATTTGCAATCTGTTGCTTGGTTTGAGAATAAAAACATTAAGGGAATTTTTGTGTTTTTTTTTTAATTTTCTAGAAATTTGTATATTTTTTATTTTTTGGAAAATATTTTTTTAGATATTTTTTATTTTTTTATAAAATATAATATTTATTTTTTAAAAAATAAACATAAAAATACAAATCAAACATCATTCTCCCAAAAACAATCATATTTCCTCAAAAATAAAAAATAAAAAAATGGCCAAAATCAAATCTCCTCCCGTGTTTGTACTTCACCAACAAAACCAACCATTGTGTTTTTTTGACTTTTTTACGGCAACTTGGAAGTTTAAATGGTCGTTACAAAAGTGTCATCGAAAAAAAATGATGAACCAGACAGCAGACAAAAGTGTTATCGAGGTAGAGCGTCAATTTGAGTTAGGTCAATCAAATTGATCCGCTTCGTCAAATAATTTAAGTAAATTAGACTAAAATTTTAATAACCTAAGCTCGTCACAGGCCGACCCGTTTAGGCCGTAACCTGTATGAGTCGCCCGTGACGGACTTGGGTCGGTCCGGCGGTTAAGAACCACATGTTAGTATAATTTTATACTAATTTATTATATTCCTTTGTTATAATTTTGAAATAAAAAATAATATTTATAATCAAATAAGAGTACTCATTTATATTCATTATATTTATAATATATATTTCATGATATTGATGAAAATTATTAAATATATAATTTTTTTAATTTTTAATTTTCAATGGATCCGCCTTCTTAATTCAACTCGTTTTGGATTGGGTTTGATTGGATATTTTCTAATCTGCTAAGATAACGGATCGACCTGTCCCACCCTATTAAATGATCGATCTGTTATGGACCGATCCACTCTATCATGAATTAATCCGTTTGACAACTCTAAAGGGAGGTCCTTCGTTCACCTATGACTAGAGATTGATATAGAACACAATTTGTAAAATTTTTATTATCGTTGAGTTTGCTACATAAAAACTCCTTAGCATAACGAGTGACATTTTTTTTAATGGATTTCCACAACTGTATTACGTGTTAATGTGCCGACCTAACGTTAATCAACTCGTCGACTTACTACGAGAAGTCAGTACTTTGCTTTAATAAAACTAATTAATAATTGATCCTGTCGCGAAGTGAGTCAGACGCCCTTACAATTGGACGAGTCTCCGAGAAGGGCGAGGTCGCTGAAGTGGCGTGACGAGCTGGGCCGCTCCAACCTGCAGGACAGAGACCATTAGAACAACAACAACAACAACAACAACAACAACAAAGCCTTATCCCACTAGGTGGGGTCGGCTATATGGATCCTTTTACGCCATTGAGTTCTATCCCCTACTATATCATCATCTAGATTTAAATAAAATTTATCTTGTTTTATTGTTGCCAACCAAGTCTTTTTTGGTCTTCCTCTCCCTCTTTTAATGTGCGTATTTATCATAGTTTCACATCGTCTAACAGGGGCATTTATTGATCTTCTAAGTACATGTCCGTACCATCTCAAACGTGTCTCCCGAAGTTTTTCTTCAATAGATGCAACTCCGACTTTCTCTCTAATACTCTCATTCCTTATTCTATCCATCCTCGTATGTCCACACATCCACCTTAACATCCTCATCTCTGCAACTTTTATCTTTTGCTCATGTGCTCGAGTCATAGCCCAACATTCAGCACCATATAACATAGCAGGTCTAACTGCCGTTTTGTAGAACTTCCCTTTAAGTTTTAGAGGTACTTTACGATCACATAAGACACCCGATGCTAATCTCCATTTCAACCATCCTGCTTGTATTCTATGTAAGACATCTCTCTCAATTCCTCCATCACTTTGCAAGAACGATCCTAAATACTTAAAGTTCTCGATTTTAGACAACTCATCATCTCCTATCTTAACAATTGTTTCACTACGTCTAGCATTGCTAAACTTAAATTCCATATATTCAGTCTTTACTCTACTAAGCCTAAAACCTTTCATTTCTAGAGTTTCCCGCCAAGATTCTAGTTTAGCATTTACTCCTTCATGTGTCTCATCTATCAAAACAATATCATCTGCAAACAACATGCACCATGGCACTGTATCTTGAATGTGCTAGTGAGTTCATCCATGATTAGTGTAAAAAGATAGGGACTTAAAGCTGATCCTTGATGTAACCCTATCCTTATTGGAAATGCTTCAGTCAATCCACCTGAAGTCTTCACTCTAGTCGTTACATCTTCATACATATCTTTAATTAGGTCAATATATGTTACGCTAACGCCTCTCTTTTCTAGAATTCTCCATATAATTTCTCTTGGTACCCTATCATAAGCTTTTTCTAAATCAATAAATACCATGTGTAGATCTTTCTTTTGCTCCCGATATTTTTCAATTAATTGCCTAAGAAGATGTATAGCTTCTATTGTCGACCTTCCAGGCATGAACCCAAATTGATTTTCGGTTACCGTGGTCTCCTTCCTCAATCTTTTTTCTATTACTCTTTCCCAAAGTTTCATGGTATGACTCATTAATTTAATACCCCTATAGTTTGCACAATTTTGTATGTCTCCTTTGTTCTTATATAAGGGAACTAGACTACTTACCCTCCATTGATTAGGCATTTTTTTTGTTTTCAATATTAAATTAAATAATTTTGTAAGCCATTCAATACCTTTTTTCCCTAAACATTTCCATACCTCTATTGGGATATCATCCGGTCCCACGGCCTTTCCATTTTGCATCCCTTTCAAAGCTTGTTCTACTTCTGAAGTTTGAATTCTCCGATGAAAATTAAAATTTCTATACTCATTTGAAATACTTAAATTGCCTAAGTCAAGTTGGTCCCCTAAACTTTCATTAAAAAGTTGATGAAAGTAAATCTTCCACCGCTCTTTTATTTCGCTATCATTTACTAGTACTCTATCGCATTCATCTTTAATACATCTTATTTGACTAAGGTCTCTTGTTTTCCTTTCTCTTGCTTTAGCTATTTTATAAATGTCTCTTTCCCCTTCTTTTGTATCTAAATTTTGATATAATCGTTCAAAAGTTTTATTTTTTACTTCATTCACTGCTTTCTTAGCCTCTTTCTTGGCTATTGTATATTTTTTTAAGTTTTCCTCGTTCTTACAAATATATAATTCCTTATAAGCTATTCGTTTTTCTTTCACTTTCTCTTGTACTTTCTCATTCCACCACCAAGATTCCTTCCTTGGTGGTGCATGCCCCTTTGACTCACCGAGTACATCCTTAGCTACTATTTTCAACTTTGATACCATCTTATCCCATGTCGTATTAGAGTCGCTATATATTTCATCTAATGCTTGTATTCCTACCTTCTCCTTCAATATGTTTTGCTTCCCATCCTTTAACTTCCACCACTTAATTCTAGGAGTCGTGTATATTTTTCCTCTATTGATATTATAACTAAGGCGTATATCTAACACTACTAATCTATGTTGGGTAGTTAAGCTTTCTCCAGGGATAACCTTACAATCTTTACAAATCTTCCTATATCTCTTCCTAACCATAAAATAATCAATTTGTGATTTATTATTCCCACTTTTGAATGTGATCAAGTGTTCTTCTTTTTTCTTAAAAAATGTATTAGCTAGTATAAGGTCATATGCTATCGCAAAATCCAATATAGTTTTTCCTTCTTCATTTCTTGTTCCAAACCCATAACCCCCATGTACTCTCTCATATTCTTCATTTTTCGCTCCGACATGTCCATTTAGATCGCCTCCTATTAAAATCATTTCATTTGGCGGAATGTTTTGTAATACCTCATCTAAATCGCTCCAAAATCTTGATTTAGTTTCTTCATCTAATCCTACTTGAGGTGCATATATGCTAATTACGTTCACAACTTCTTTCGCCACTACTATCTTGAGAGCTATAATTCTATCCCCCTTTCTAACTACACCAACAACTTCATCTTTTAAAGAACTATCTACAAAAATACCCACTCCATTTCTTGTTTTACTCTTTCCTGTATACCATAACTTAAAACCCGAGTTCTCTATCATTTTTGCCTTCTCACCTACCCATTTTGTCTCTTGCACACACAAAATACTAATTTTTCTCCTAATCATTGTATCTACTACCTCCATTGTTTTACCAGTGAGAGTTCCTATATTCCATGTTCCAAATCTGAGACTATTACTTTTCTTATAATGTTTATTCTTAGTCCACCTATGGTGTGAGAACTCTTGCCTATTTAACACTACACCCAAGTTCTCATGGAGATGTAGCGGTCCTTGCCGAGACGTTACAGTCGGACCCTGCAACGCGAACCCTTGCATATTTAGCACTACACCCGGGTTCTGGAGATGTAGCGGTCCTTGCCGAGACGTTACAGTCGGACCCTGCAACGCGTTCCTTCCGGGGAACATCCTAGCATTAGCATAATACTTTAATGGATCCATTCATTGAGTATTTGCCATAGTTTTTTTACGCTGGCTGGCAACCTAACGCAACCCTCCTCCTTTATCCGGGCTTGGGACCGGCCATGACTAGGTCGTCACAGGCGGAGTTACAGAGACCATTAGAACCCGCCGGAAAAAGTCCCCGGCCAGGCACTCCGACGGTCAAGTTAGTACATGACGGTGGTGATGGAAAGCAATAGAACAGTAAGGAAATTGCACTATCGCGCGTGCCTGGGAAATGCGGAGTGAGAGGCATAAGTAGCCGGGGAAGCTGACAGGTTCTACCCCATCTGCCACCTACTGTCGCGTAGCGAGAACAAGACAAGGCATGTCCAGGGGGTGACAGGGTAAAGTGGCTCATGCTGTGTTAAGAAAAGGAGCCCTGTCAACTTAAGAGTTGGCGCCGTTGGACGCCGCTCGGCCTGACACCGCGGCATGTGGTCGAGATACGGGAGACAAGAGGTTGCAGGCAAATCAATACCTCGGCGGGATATCCGCTACTGGGGGTCAGGACGACCGAGGTCCTGCGCCTGCCCCGTACAACTTCTGATAGTCCGGTGTCAGGGAGTGGTTGTGCCTGCTAGGACGCTGAGTGACGAGGCCGGATGAGGGCCTATGAGGGTGCCGACTGAGGCACTCAGTAACGAGACCGGCTGAGGGCCTGTGAGGGTGCCGACTGTGGCACTCAGTAACGAGGCCGGCTGAGGGCTTGTGAGGGTGCCGACTGGGGCACTTAGTAACGCCTTCTGTGGCTCGGGCTTATCTCCGTAGCGTGGGCCACCATGCGTAGGCGGGGAGCCGAGGCTGAACAAGTCACCAACCATCTGTCTCAAAAGAAGGCCCTTACGGGACTATATGGACCTTGACACGGAAACCCAAGGGGTCTGAGCCCGCGGACCTCCTACTCAGCGGGATCGTCCCAATCACTGGCCACCTTCCTTCTGACTGAGCGTCAGGCTGTCGGGCAGACTACGTAAGCTGGCCCGGGATCAATAATTATGACGTGTTGACTCAGAAAGATATGGGTTATTAATGTCAAACATTTGAATTTGTATTTTTTTCTTTTGATTTAAAGGACAATTGAATATAAAGGACGATTAATTAAATTAAAATGGAAAAAAATTAATCTGATTAGGTAATATTAAATTTGAGATAATCAATTCGATTGAACGAAAATTTTTAATTGACCACTAATATAAATCAAAAAAATTCACGACGAAAAATTTAAAAATTTAACATCATCCACGATTCAGAGCAAAGAAAAATTCTTAAAATGGAAAAATCAAATGCCTATTCGTCTAGGAGGTTGATGGGTAGACAGCTAGTGAAAGGATTGGGGAACTTCATTAGAGATAGTATTTTCATTGCCGCGATTCCATATTTGATCATTTTCCTTTGTTTTTCATTAATTTGGTTCTGTCTTATAATCAAGGATGGTGAGTAACAACATTCTTGAGTTAGATAATTTAAGGAAGGGAGACGGAGACTCCTCGATAATTTATAAGAATGTTTGACAAAATGAAAGGGAAATTCCCAAATGCTCCCTACCAAGTTTCAAAATTCTAAGAGACGTATCAATATTTCAATATTCTTAAAAGTCGAATCAAATTATAATTTTACCCCTCTGCATTTATAAAATATTCTTTTTTATTTTTTTTCTTTTCATTTTCCGCTTGAATTAATTTAAACATCATTTAAAAGTTAATAAATAATCTTCTAAATTTATTTATTTTTATGTTTATTTTCAAACTTTCATAAAAAGAAGGTTAATCAAATATTTAAAATGTTTTTTTATTTTTAATATCTTTAAATTTTTAGCATGTAATTATAAAAAGTAAAAACTAAAAATAAAATTAATAACAATATTTGATTTTATAAAAAATAATAAAAAATTATTTTGATACTCGTTTATGAATATCAGCACCACAACGATGCCGATATTCAGAAATGAATGTCACAACATTTTGAAAATTGAAATCATTTTGAACTTTATCGGGAAGACCTTAAAATAGTAAAAGAGAGCTGATTTACGTGTATTAAGAATACTGAATGGTTAAAATTTAAAGAAATTTAGATATTTTGTTAATTATATGATGTTGTTCATTTTACGTCTAAATCCTTATAGTTTTATTTTTGAATTTTATCCAAAAAAAACTCATACCAATGAGATATCTTTTCCTACACCAGGTCTTCCTGCCCTTTGGTCCACCCGACCTACTAGGACTTTATTTGTCTGGCCGTAACTAGGGATTCTCTGTCTACTATCTGATCCTCTTAATTCGGACATGGGAGTTTCACTTCCTTTGTTCAAGATCAATATTATACTTACATGACTTGATTATACCATAACTCTTATGCAGTAATTCGGACATAAGAACTTTTGCAATTTAGTCCCTATAAACTCTAAAATATCAGTTGAGTTTTCCATAATATTTAATTTTTGAATTTTGTGAACATCTTGAACATAAATGGTTGTTTTTTAAATTTTCAATTTAAATCTTCAAATTTTCATTTTCAAATTTTATTTTATCATACATTTCTAGTGGACAAGAAGATGATAATTATTTTTTCAGTTATGTATTTTTATTTTTTATTTTACAAATAGACTTCAACATAGCTTTTATTCCTGAGTAAAGTTGATCAGGAGATAGAAAATATACCTCACGTACCATATCACTTTTGAAGTCCGAAGCTCTTCCATCGTCGTCGCTATCTTTTGACGTGGTTCCCCCTTCATCTATGCTCTCTTCTTATTTATGTGAAGGCACGAGCGCGAGTCCGCACATGTTCCTCGAGATCTGAATCTTCCGATAAAGACTCGTCCCAGATTGCCTTTAAGTTGTGAACTTTGGAATTCGTTGTCCATTTTCCTTTGTTCTTCAATTTGGGGCAGTTTTCCTTGACATGCACCTATTCGTTATATTGATAACACTTTATCTTTCTTTGAGAGTGTCTTTTGGTTTGCATCTCATTAAACTTATTAGATTTTAAAAAAAAATAAATTCGCTTACCATATATGTTTTTTCCTCTTCATCAACTGAAGACACATCATCATTTTGAGTCTTTCTTGAGTGAAGGACAATATTGTCCATTTTTCTTACATGTCCTGTACATCGAGACTAGTGAAATTCTAAAGTACAAAAATAATTTTTCTATAGTACTTACCTCTATGTTTTGAGAGATATAATAAGAGTCTATTATAGACGTCCACTCTGGGATTTTTGGAAATACGTTTAAAGCATACCTTTGAGCCTCTCGGTTAGTTACCGTTTTTCCGAGATTCATGAGTCAGATTATCAATTCTTTTATCCTTGCATGCAGTTGTGCCATCATCCCTCCTTCTTCCTTCCGGAGGTTGGTGAGTTGGTTCTGAAAAATATCTCATCGTGCCAGTTTGATTCTGAGGTTCCTTCGTGCAATGCCATAAATTTTTCCCAGAGTTCTTTCGCTGATTCGTAAGTCCCAATTCGGTTGACTTCTTGTGATGGTAGAACGGTTAGAATATGAAATTCTGCATTCCTGTTTGCTACGAAGTCTGCATGTTCTTTCTTTTGTTGGGATCTTGGCGTTAAACTAGAGGAGGGGGGGGTGAATAGCTTCTTTTCGATTTCGGTCTACAAAAATGTTAGGGAAAACACAAAAACAAAATCGATAAACAACAAAACAATGCTAACCCCCTGATTTACTTGGTATCCACTTCAGAGAAGTGACTAATTCAAGGATCCACACGCGCACACCAGCTTCATTATGAAACTCTCCTTCAAGGTGGAGAAACCTTCACAAGATGTTGTCTTCCTCTTTACAAAGTAGAAATGAAAATGAGAGGAAAAGAATGAGACTTTGAGTACTTAGAACATGATTCTACTCTCTAGAACCACAACCCTATCCTGCTCCAAAGTCTCCCTTTAAATAGAATAGAGGACTACTTCTTAAACAGTCCAGTCTCGACGCCAGTTGACTGCCCCAGGGGAAGTCGACTGGTCCTAGCCAACGGCTAGTTTTTCGAATTGATCAGTCAACTGGTTCAGGACCAGTCAACTGATCTTTCTAAGAGTTCTGGAAGTCGACTGCCATGACCGCAGTCGACTGCCCAGAGTACATTTTCACTTAACCTCACTTTGAAGATCACCCTTCGCGTATGCCTTGAAGTTCACTCCCTTGGCTCACCCCTTGAAGTTTTCTTCCTTGGCTTTCGTCCCTCGGATGCGCACGCAAGCCCACGGCTTGCCTCCATGCCATCCTTCGTGTATGCCCTTGAAGTCTACTTCCCCGACTTTCCCTTGGAGTCCTCTTCCTTCGGCTTTCGTCACTCGGATGCGTACTCCATGTGTGACTCACCAAGTCCTACAAGACTCAACCACACATATCAAACCAACATGACAACCTAACTTAATCATATTGTCATACACACATCGAAACCTATGATCCACTTGATAATACTTGGGTCGATTGCCCCAACAATCTTCCCTTTTTTGATGTGTGACAATATGTTTAAGTTAGGTATAATAACGGTAATTGAAAAATTAAAGACATAGTAAAATAAGAAACATAAACATGTATTCTCCCCCTTAACCTATGCCCTCCACATAATTTTTAATTTTTCACAAGTTAAGTTGCAAAGCTAACTTAAACCTCCCAATTCTCTCCCTTTGATACCATCAAAAGGATTGCCCAACGCAACAATAACCATTGGCATCAAATAGAGATACTTTTCTTCTTCAGAAAATCCCAGAAATCAGAAACCAGAAGGACTAGTCGACTGAGACAGATATCAGTCGACTGATGTCTTCTCACTACCAATCTACAGAAGGATCAGTCGACTGCCTGGCTCCACGAAAGTTTTCCATTAGCCGTCAGGGTAAATCTGAAAGTGTTTACGGTGACAGTCTAGAAGCCCAACATCCCAAGATTATTTTTTTTATTAAAAGCACTTAATCAAGTGTATTTTTTACCATATCTATAAAACACTTTATTATTAGACAATAAGAATTGCATTAATATATGAGCATTATAACTTCGTATTACTTGTCATCCCAATTTTTGTTAAACTTAATTTTTTTTATGAGTGATGGTGGGTGACATTAGACATGGGCAATCTTACATGGCCAAATCTTAATTTTTTAAATCTCTCTCTAATCTATATGCAATAGTTTTTCTCTCTTTCCCATTTGCACATAAATTTTCTCTTTTTCTTCTCTCAATTTATATGCAACTTTTCTCTCTTTCATCTCTTAAAAAAGTAGATTTTTTTAATCGAAGTTTGTTCATATATCTATAATTAAAAAAAAAAGATTATCTTATTCTGATATTCGAGCTAAAATTTGTGATACTTAAAAGTTTACTACATTGTAGTAGGTATTGTCGAGCAGCTGCTACACATTATAATAGCTACTTTCGAGTAACTGCTACAATGTATAGTAGCTACTCGACCAATAACTATTACAACTGTATAGTAACTGTTATAATTGTATGTAATTAAAGGAAAGAGAATTTTAGAGGAAAGAGAGAAAAATTGTTGCATGCAGATAAGAGAGGAAAGAGTGAAAAATTGCATGTAAATAAGAGAGGAAAGAAATAAAGTAATGTTATTGCATGTAGATGAGAAAAATTAAAAGAAATTAAGTTTTGGCAATGTCGGACGTGTAGATCACTCATATAAGATTGGACAGGATAACATTTGTCATATATATATATATAGTTTTAATATCTTCGACTACCTTGTAAAAATGATAATGGACCATGGTTAATTTAGCTAACACACATTAACATTTTCTTTCCTATATCATGCATTATCTTTCTTATAGGTAGAGATATTCTCTCCTGTATGCAATGATATTTCTTTTTCCTACCTACAAATCGGCTTCATAATCGGCTTCATAATGAAGCTTGTTTTAAAAAAACTAACTTTATAATAAAACGAGTTTTATAATATGAAGCTGACATAATATAAAGCTGGTTTTTATAAACAAGCTTTATAAAAATCAACTTTATATTATGAAGTTGGTTTTTTAATGAAACAATTTTATATTACGGAGTTAGTTTGTATGTAGGAGAGAAAAATATCATTACATGTAGGTAGGGATGAAAACAGGCCAGGTCAGGCCAGACTTTTACCTTAACAGGCCAGATCTGTATAATAATAAACTGACCTGAGTCTGGCCTGTGGCTTGTTATAGGCTTTATTCTTGGCCTAAGCCTGACTTGTTCAATAGCCTGGCCTGGCCTACGACCTATTTACAAAGCCTGTAATTTAATTTGATTATCTAAAATACTTCTAATATACAAAATATAATAATTCAATTCGATTATCCAAAATACTAATTTAATAAATTAACTAAAGATACCATAAATATATGTGTTCCTTGCAAAGGAAATACACGCTAACCATTCCTAAAGAGGGAATATATATATATATATATATATATATATAAAGCTAGAATGAGATCTGGATGGAGCATTGGCTTCATTTCAGAACATAGGAATACTTTATACAAAGCTTGTCATGAGATGTCAATCTAAAATTGGAGGCATCATGCTCGTTAGGGTGTAGGTTTACCACGTCCAAAAGCAAAACCTCTTGTTCCATCTGGCATCCTTGGCCTGTCTACATGTTTGTTCACCAACTCTACGCCTGAAGCAGTTTCACCTATTAGTGCTTGGATGGCTAGAGAGTGGGGGGTGAATATAGCCAGACACTAAAATTGCTTTCTCTTTTGATGATTTCTGCAGTCAGGTTAGTAGCAGCGGAAACAAACAAGTAGGAAGCAGAAATGCAGAAATCAAAGAACACCAAAACCCTAACACGAGAATATACAAGGTTCGGGGATAACTTGCCCCTACTCCTTGTCGTGCCCGTAAGGTGGGCGATCCCTTGATCGTCAGCAGATCAAGCCCCGGAAAATTCGGATATCAAATCCTCCTTCTCGGTGGAGAAACCTCTCCACACAATGTCTCAACAGAGTATATGGAATGAAAAACACAGAGACAATAACCACACTTACAGAGCACAATGAACACAGACGGAAACACTTCACCAAGCTCACCCAACACAACTCTCACGCAAGAGCTCCCAGCTCTTCGTGTCTGCTTGCTGATGGACTCGCCAAGTTCTCCTCTGCTTCAAGGTGCTCAAGTTGCAGAAACTTCAAAGGATGCTCAAGTTTTTCAGAAGCTTCAAGATGCTGAATGAATGCTCAAAAGTTGTCACAACAAGGTGAAGGATGAATCAGTGTTATAGCAACAGAGAACCGTCTCCCTTCTCTTCATCGCCAGCCAACACTTAGCCTGATGTCAACCGACGCTCCTCTATAGCTCCCAGCTGCTCATCTGAAGCAGCTCAGCTACCCCTGACCTCTTCTGGACTCCCTCCGATCGAGCCTCAGGTCAGCTTCCCAGCCGTTCGCCAGAAGACAGAAGACATTGTATCTTGCGGAAGCAAAACAGCCAAACCTGCTGTAGCGAAAGCCTCCGTTTGACCCTCCTTTAATGTTTGAAATCATCCCTGTCACCTGCACACTTAATCAGAGGTTTAGCAAATGAAATCAAACTTGCATCAGTAATAGCAGAGAAAATCAGAGCAAAATCAGTAGTATATCAGTGGAAGTCAGAACGCGATCAGAGCTCTGACATTGCATTTTGAATTAAAGTTCAGCTTCTGATCGGTCCCCAAACCGATCAGAGAGGACCCTGATCGGTCACCAGACCGATCAGGGTGAGACCAGACCAATCAGACCCCATCCTGATCGATCCACGGTGAGAAATCTGAGATCGCGACTTCTAGTGATTGGTCACCAGACCGATCCAGCACTAGCTGGGTTTCCTCCAGCTTCTTTCTGCCACAACCCCTGATCGGTCTGGTGACCGATCAGGTTACTCTCTGACCAATCAGGGTCCATCCTGATCGGTCATAGTGAGGAGCTCGCGATTTCTGAAATCCCTCGGATCATTCACCAGAACGATCAAGAGCTCTCCCTGATCGGTCACCAGACCGATCAGGAGTCGAACAGAAGCCAACCCAAGTCTCTGTTCTCTCCCTGATCGGTCACCAGACGGATCTGGGTCGAATCAGAAGCCAATCAAACTTTCTGCTCTCTCCCTGATTGGTCACCAGACCGATCAGTCTTCTCTGGATTGGTCACCAGACCGATCAACAACAGAAGTTCGTGCCAACTTCCCTGATCGGTCACCAGACCGATCCAGCCAAGGCAAATTCCACCATGAGTCAAGAGAACAAGCTCTCAGCCTTCTCTGACTCGTGCTCAGTCCCTCGGACCAAGACTCCGTGCCCAGTTTCACTTACCGGGACTTCACCTAGTCCCACTAGGTGTGCCTAGTCCCACTATGTCTTTTCCACTTCACCTAGTCCCACTAGGTGTGCCTAGTCCCACTAGGTGTGCCTAGTCCCACTATGTCTTTTCCACTTCACCTAGTCCCACTAGGTGTGCCTAGTCCCACTAGGTCTTTTCCACTTCACCTAGTCCCACTAGGTCTTTTCCACTTCACCTAGTCCCACTAGGTCTTTTCCCATACCAGCGTGCGATCTCCCGATCCACCTGGACTTAATCCGAATTCATTCAACCAAACTTAAATCGTTGTCAACACCAAAACAACAAACGGGCCAGACTGCATCAACACCACCTAGTTAAAAAAAAGGAAGAGTTAGTAAAAGTAACTTCATTTCAATCGAACCTGAAAAGTAGAAAACAAGACCAAGGCAGCCAAGAGGTACCGTACCATGACAATTGCCATTTTGTTGAGCTTGGTCTCTTCCTCGACTTTTATATTTTGTTCTTCTTATGCCTTTACCCCGTTCACCTTCCTGCAAAAATATTTTGTTAAAAAAAAAAGAAACAACAAGATAAGATGTTATATCACTATTATATAATGTTTGTTTCCCATTCCACCATTTAGAGGGATCAATTTTTTAATCTCCACGTGTAAAAGAACAAACAAGAACTTTGTATTCCAGACAATAAGTTCCAACATTTTCCTTCAAAAATCACCTTGGAAAGATTATACTTGGAAAACATATTGCTGCTTAGAGCAACATCACAAATAACTCAGCAGACAGTGATTGGTTAGGCTTATTGAACAAACATTTATATTAAATGACAACCCGGTGCATGAAACTCTTGCTACTGCGGAATACCAAAGAATGACCTATTATATGCAGTCTTACCTTACTTTGCAAGAAGCTATTTCAGAAACTCAAACTCATGACCCAAAGATCACACAACAACAACTTTATCGTTGCGCCAAGACAATTAACTAATGAGGAAAAAAAAACTAAGCACTAAAAGGTGGCAATTTGCAAATCATGTAACTAACCTCCTTCATAGCAACTTCATTATGGATGTCTATGGAAATCTTCTCCCCATCTGCAGTTGGTTCCTCTAGATGAGAACATTAGTCTCAGAGACGGTTACTTTGCGGCCTTTTGAAATAAGTCAATGCTTCTCTTGAAAAGTAAAATTAGTCTCAAAGACAAGTTAGCTGATCAAAAATATGTACCAAGCTGTAGACAACCATTCTCTTTGCCAAAAGTTCAACACGCATGCCACTCCTCCAATTCTTTTCATCGTTAAGGGAATTTACCTGGTTTATGCATTATAAATAAAAAAAATAATATATCAGGTTATCAAAGTACATATTCTAATTAAAACATAATACTTACAACACTCTCTGCTGCCTCAACTGTTCCATACTCAACAAGGGTGTGTATCTATCCTGGGAAACATAAATTTCACATTAGACATTTGAGTGATGGTAATGTGACAAAGTAACAAACAAAGACAAAGTAGCAGTTCTCTGTCTGCACATCCTATGAGCCACAATAGAATGCAATTTTGCTTTTTGGCCATTTAGAAGAGGCATACCTTACTACTTAGTACAATCCCAGACTTCAATTTGTTTGCTAACTTCTCCATAAAATGTGGATTATGGACAGTGACCTTTACAATTCTGCAAAATAATAAGAAAAAAACGGGAGTGTAAAAGAACTTATTAGTGCTTTGTTAAAAAAATATAGTATAGTAACTTACTTTCCAAGTTTGCCAAAGATTCTTCTAATATTAGCTTCTGAGCAATCATCTGGTAGATTCTCCACTATGACAGTCCGCCACTGGTAGTTCAAGAGACAAATTTGGATTACTAAGATCATGCCGCAGTAGATGAGAATATATTACAAGATATTGAATATCCCAAAGGATACCTTTGTATCTGTAATTTCAACTGATAATGGATGTAACCTCTTCACTTTCCTCCCATCCTCGCTAACAACCTGTAATGTTGTCATTTCTAAGAATGAATACCTGATACGATGAGATAATCATGATAAAATCAGGCTAGATAGAAAGAGCAACAACTGTCTAGATACAATTAAAAGTCAGGATAATGCAAGAAAACATAACAAAAGTTATGAGACAACTTACAAGCTGGGATGATGTTCTAAGTGCAGACTCGATCAAAGAGAACTTGTTTAATGCAATGTTACAACAAAATCCATCATGGGATGTGCTATGGAAATAGTCTTCACCTGCATAAACAATGAAGATATATAACATGATAAATAACTCCACCAATAAGTACAGGAAAATAAATATTAATTCTTCATGAAATATCTCAATATATGTTGCACAATAGCAAGCAACTCTGTATTAAATGTATCTTCACCTTCCTTTTGTATGTGCTCCGAATGTAGTTGATCAAATATGAAGAGCTTGTAGATTGCTTTGATCACTGAATATATTAGTGTTGCATCATCATCTGACAGGTAAAGACATACAAATTTTGGTGCGTTGATCAAACATGCATTTCCTTTGCAATATTAGGTGATGAGAAATCTACCACTGCCTGTCTAACTGAATTCTGAAAGCATTGGTGCCCATTGCTCAATCCCATTTACCAACATGTTCTGGATATTGTGTCATAAAATTACAACAAATTTATACAAACTACCATGAGTATCAGAACAAAGTAATATGACAAATTATGTACCTAATTGGCTGTGAATTTTTGACTTTGCAAACATCATGTAGTAGTTGATGTTAATGGGAACGATTAGAGGATAAATTAGAGGATAATTGCAGTGATAATAACAATTAAGCATTCTAGCAACTAATATGAACTTAAAATGCAATAGATTTGCATAGTTAGTTTGTTAAGCACACAACAGAGAGAAGATAATATCTAAAATTCAAATTATCTAAATACAACAACACATAACAATTCAAACCAAGACAAAGTGAAGTTGATCTCTCTGAGTAAAGTATCAAATCTTCAATGAATTTCTTCTTCTTGTTCGAACACCTTAAAGAATAAGAAATCAAATATATTATTAGATCATGACACAATTTAACAAATAATAACTATAAGAAAAAATAATATCTAAACAATGAAAAACAATAATTGCAAACCATACTTTTGTTTTTTTTCTTTAAACCATACTTGTTGCGAAGCCAATCCCCACCACAAATAAGTGCTTCAATTGAGTCTTCATTTAATTTGGAACGATATTCATCTATAACTCTTCCTCTAGCACTAAATGTGGACTATGATGCCACTATTGAAATAGGAATAGCTAATACATCAGTAGCCATTTTAGATAAAATCTTATATTTGATGCTATTATTTTTTTACCATTCCAAGGCACTGAAGGAGCTAGAACTACCCTTAGGAATGTAAACACCCTCCTCAAGGTAAACTTCCAATTCTAATTTCATATGAGGGATTGCTTGCTTTTCATGAACAATGCTCGTGATTTGGTCAAATCTAGTAACTATAGAACTAGTAGCATTAGAGGTAGAATTGTTGTCACTAATGTCAATTTTTGATTAGTAGTTGTCTCTCCCCTATACTTGTCAGCGTACTCATCATACATTAATTGTAAACAGTTTATCACTTTATCCATATTCTCAGAAGACACATAATCAGGTTTATAAATCAAAGGAAAACAATAATTAATAACATATAATTTGCATCTAGGATCCAAAATACTTGCGAGGGCCATTACCATATTGCATTCCCCCCAATATTTGTCAAACTTTTCCTTCATTGAAATTGTCATGTCTCTTATGAAGTAATCATCATTCTCTATGGCATTGTCAATTACTTGTTTCACTTTCCAAACTTCAGGAAGATATAAATTCACAGTAGGTAATCACTACCTGAAATGACATGAGTGACCAAATTGAACACCTCTAGAAGTTTACAAATTTTTTCAACTTTTTTCCAATCCTCCTCTGATGGTGCATAGTTATAGTGTGGCTCTGGTTCCTTGTAAGCGGGAAAGACACTCTTGAACTTCAATGCAGCAGATAACATCTTATATGTAGAATTTCACCTTGTTGGACGATCAATGATTAGCTTTTTCTCTTTCAAACGTTTTTGCCCAACAATATCACAAAATGCTTTTAGCCTGGAATCATTATAATTGATATACTTGACACTCTCATGAACATTATAAATAATGTCCTTAACTCTACCAAGGCCATCTTGCACTAATAAGTTTAAAATGTGTGCACAACATCTGACATGAAACAAGCTACCACCAACAGGTAATGAACTACTATTTGATATGCTATCCTCAAGAGCCCTTAGGCATGAATCATTATAGGAAGCATTATCAACTGACACCGAAAACACCTTATTTTAAATTCCCCAAGTCTTCAAACATTTGAAAGTAGCATCTGCCACATCAATTCCATGTCTTGGAGCAGACACTTTCACAAAACTTAAAACTCTTTTTTGAAGATTCCATCCTGCATCAATAAAGTGTCCTGTGATAACCATGTATTTAGCTACTTAGTGACTTGATCTCCACATATCAGTAGTCAAACCGACCTTGCTCACACTTTGTAACAAGACCTTCAATTGCTTCTTCTCTGCCTCATAAATAACTAAGTAATCACTTCTAGCTGTTTTACGAGAAATCTTTTGGAATTCAGAATTTGCATACTGAAAGTCCCACATCCAAACTTCATCCTCAACAATGTTAAAAGGATGCTCATGTACCATGATCGTAGTAGTAATTATTTGTCTCATCTTCTCATTAGAATATCTAGCTCCCGGGGTCACAAATGATTAATACTCAAATTGGAAGGTTGAACTGGAATGATGAGTTGTTTCTGTTGTGAAGCAAGATGCAACCTCCTTTGTAAGCAAACTTTGGAATGTCTCCAGAGATGCGCAGTGCTAACGACTTTTACCTCTTCAGAACTTTCAACTTGATCAAACTCATCCCAAATTGGTGAGGTTTTCCGCCTCTTCTTCTTGATGACACTATCATCACCATCATTTTGATCATTAGTTTGTTGACTTGAATCTGTTGGCATTGGTGTTGGTGTTGGTTGACTAACCTCATTAGCATTGGGAGGAGCAGAAGTAGATGACATTGTTTCACTCTCAAAGAGTCAAAGTTAGATGACATTAACTAGACCTGTAATATAAAATTTGGTGTTGTTTGTTAGCATGGGCAAGAAATAGACAATCTCATTCAAAATGCTACCATTGATGTATATTTCCATAAAATACAAACTCAATCATAATAGCGATTTATAATGTGGTTGAGAGTTGAGGCTTGAGACATACTTAAAACAAATCCAAAACCAACAAAACAACGAGGAGCTCTGGCGATGTGGTTGCAGGCGATGCGGTTGCAGGCTTGCAACAGCTCCGACAATGTGATTGAGGCTTGCAACAGCAGGATGATGTGGTTGCAGAGTAGGGCGATGTGATTGAGGCTTGCAACAGCAGGACGATGTGGTTGTAGAGTAGGGCGACGCGGAGCAGAGCGACGCGGAGTAGAGCAGGGTGACGTGGAGCAGAGTAGGGCGACGCCGATGAGGCTTGCAATGCGGTGCAGCAGCAGAAAATCAAAGCTTGGCAGAATGGAGGCGGCACAGTGAAGAAGGAAGGAAAGGGGGGAAAGGGTACTCATCGCATCGAGTCGGGTGGAAAAATAGGGTTTGCTTTGTATGATATTGAGATAAAATAAAAATAAAAATATATAAAATGTATGTTATAGCTAAAAGAGATTTATTGTGTATTGACATGTAAGGTGGTTGATAAGATCTTGCTTGGCAGAAGTCCAAGGTTTGAATTTCTATTTTGACAATTTATATAATATAATTTTAACAGGTCGTCTGTCAGGTTTCATAGTCTTTATATTGAACCTGAACCTGACCTGATAAGAAAAACATATTTTCAAACGATCCTGAGTATTATTTTATTTTTAAACATGCCAGACCAGGCCAAATACAGGCCAAACCACATACCTTTGACAGGCCGCCGGCCTATTTCTATCCCTACATGTAGGAAAGAAAACGTCTCTATATGTACAAAAAAGAACGCCAACATATACTGATTAGATCAGTCGTCCTCTATTATTATTCTCATAAGATCATTAAAATATCAAAATTATATATATATATATATATATATATATATTGACTCGTAAATATAATGGTAAACGTAACACCTAATCAATTCTGACTAGTTTGTGTTGATTAATCGATATATTTGATTTTTTTTCAATAATTGTGAATAACAAGGAATTATTATTTTAATTTGACTAACATTGGCAAGCAAGCAGTTATTAGTTTTATTATGTGTTATTTTCTTAAATATTTTCTTCGAGCATCATTTTGTCAATCCGGCATTAATCCTCTCCTCTCCTCACCTCGACGCGTCCTCTCTCCTCTCTCGACCATTTTGTCGCCTTCAGATCGTCGCCTCTCCCGCCTCCGTCTCCGCTGCGCTTCCACGACTAGCGAGATTTGTTTCCCCCGATCCCGTTCTCTCCCCCTGACGTCTACGAGATCATCTACTAACTCGCTTCCATTTCAAGTTTGTCCGCTTCACCGGCAGTCAGGTCCTTGAGTCCTTCGATCCCTGGCCTAGGTCTCCCGCTCCTTCCTTGTCTACTTCGAGATCCATGCCGCCGCCATCAGGAACCTCGAGGATCGCCATCTCACAATACTCTTTCCCCGCTTTGGTGAAGCGCTCGCCGCATACTTCATGGATCGTAGTCTTCTTGGGCATGGATGTTTAGCGCGTCCTATTAATCCGTTCCTTCAGGAGGCACGATGTTTGAAGCTAACGTAAGAATTTTCTCGATCATTTTCAGTTATTTTGTATTTTCCCCCCCAGAATTCTCGACGAAGGGAAATAACTAGCGGGGTATCTGCTCTTTATCGGTTTCTGTGGGTTTCTATCACTTGTTCATCTTCCGGGCGACAGACTGTTCAGTTAGGGCACCTCGGATCATAAATACAAACACATCCCGTTCCATTTTCTACAACATCATCAGTAATTCGTCACTAGTAAAAAAAAAAAAAATACTGAACTTCATCGTTGGCCAGGGGTTAGAGACAGAGTTAGTTATAAAATCTAGTTTGTTTATTTTGATCTAATTGAATGTTTGACATACATAGCAGTCTCAAATTGACACGGATCTAATTCTGTTATAGTAAAAATTACAATGAAGAAATATCGAACAGTATCCAGACTCTGTTTTATTAACAGTATAACAATCAATTTAGAAAATCTATTGCACTAGAGGTTATTTATCCGAGCACAAAAATATGTCAGTGGCGGGGAAGATGTTGAAGCAACAGTACTAATAATGATTCATACAGGCATTGATAAACACTATGTTCTCATGTGGTATAGTCTTGTGCTATGAGTTAAGATTCCGAGACAAACCACAGAAGTAGATAAGTGAATAATAGCAAAGGGATTGTGTGAAATTATATTCGTAATTTGCACCTCTTGAGAAATGAATTTTAGATTAAAACATTTGTTATATCAATGATTTTCTTGACAGGTTTGATTTTCATTTTTATTTTTCATTTGTTTTTATAAATCTACAGCCAGATTAGTTGGTGATGCTAGATAAAAACAGTATACCGAAGCATTTGCAGGGTCTGTTAGCATTTTCATGAATTAAAGTTTGATAAACAACAAAAATCTGTTATAAGGTTGTACCCCGTCACTTATTTAAACACTTACATGTAACCACTTTATATGCAAATTAGGACCTTGATCATAGAGAGAAGGGTAGCTCCTCTAGTTTATCTTTTTGTAGCATATGTTTGACAGTTTTTCACTGGTTTCATTTTGACCATTTTGCTGAACCATTTATTAGTACAGTAATTATTGTTCATTCCATTTCTTGGATGATTAATCATATTCTAATGCTAGGTCATGTTAAAAATCTAAGTCAGACAAATTCTCACCTTTACCCCCCTTTTTAACCACACTAGGTCTTGTATCTACTTCGGAAATATTTGGGAGAGTACGTTGAGGGACTTTCTGTTGATGCTCTAAGAATAAGTGTTTGGAAAGGTTGGTAAAATCATTCATGAATTCGTTTCTGTCTATTTCAAAATTGCTTTCTATGGTTTCCTTGTTCTTCAATTGCTCACATTTCCTGCTTTAAATTTGTTGTATATTGTTTATTTGAACTGGACTTAGGTTATATGTTCACCGCTTCAAGCCGCCCTTATCTATTATGTTTTTTTATGTTTACTTTTTCAATTGATATTATTTTTAATTCTTAGTAAATAGCCCTCCTTTTGGTTCAATCTACCAACTAGTAGACATGCCTAAGTATGCATAATCTTGATGCAAGAATTACTAATAATTAGTTAGAGAAAAATATAAAAGTAGATAGTATCTCTATCAGGCAACTAATCCTATTATGAAATTGGAGGTAAAACAAGGATTAAGCACAAATAAACAAAATAAATACAACAAGAAGATGATCATCGATATGAAAATGGCTCAGCAACAAAGGTACATCATCAACACCATCAGCAATGTTACCACACATCACTAGTGAATATGTCTCAACAACTAATAGGTGCATTACATCACTAATCACTATATCACTGCAACCAACCTACATGAGTGTGTAGGATAAACAAAAATGGAATGAAAAATTCAAACACCTCTTGCACACATCTTAAATCATGTCATATAATTAAAATAATAGGCAATCATGAACCCAAATCATTCAAGTTTCCCCACTTACTCCTTTGGAGTGATACATGCTAGCCCAACAGGAGCATAACTATACACACTATAGTCAGTTTGTGCTGTGTCCGAACATTGAATGTCTATATGAATAATCAATATATAAGGATTGGAAGCCAAACAATCAATTCCAAAAACACAATGGCCAAAGTCTTAGATCATGACACCACTACCATTAATAATCCTCACATATCAACCAACACAATTAAGTATGATGCAAACATGACATCATGATCTGCCAATATCAACATGATACACTGCCACAATGCATTACAATCCTGCCAAAACATATAATAACCACTATAATCAACATAGATCATGTGATTCCACATGAATGCAAATTAATGAAAATCAGCAATCTTATTGCATGAGCAATGGATGTATAAGAGTACAATTAATTTAGAACAACCCAAACAGAAGATGCAATAAGAAAAATTGAGGTTCTTTGTCGGACTTCATTTAAGTCATGTTCCATCCGACTCACATTTGGATCAGACTTTAGTCTAAGTCATCAAATCAAAGTCAACCTTCAAATTTACCCATCCAACAAGTTTATAGTGTATCCAAAACCTCTACTCGGAGTCACACTAACTATGAATTTGACACCACTCAATAATCACACATCACATATCATACAACCAATATTTGATTCATAAGTGCCCCCTCGGGCACGTTGCAGTGGTAAGGCATTTGGTGGATTCTCGGAGTACCACGGTTTGAAACCCAACTGTGGCATGTAACAATGTAATTAATTGATGGAGTGTCTGTGCCAACAGCACAATGTATGATTACACAATTAACAAGCATATGCGACTCTATAGTGGGGGGCGGGCAGAGGAGGTTGGCTACTGGCACACTACTACAAGCGTATCTGGATTTACTCAGTGGGCGAACTAGGGGGAAAGCCGCTCACCTCTAGGAATAGTCGGGCCGGTAAGGGTTTGGATATCTGGATTAACATTTTTTTTTTTTTGGATTCATAAGATGATAGATGTATAATACTAAAACTTCCATGTTGACGGAAATAAACTGTTTGATAATAAAAAATGATCAATCACAACACACTAATTTGAAATCAACCCAATCACACATATATGAATCTTCAACGGACCACATCAATAGCAGTCAGTGAGACACATTTTAAATCAGAGAAACAGTAATCTTTACAATGTCAGATGCATAAACTCTAACCACTGCTAGCGCAAAAGCCCATTCAGAACAGAATCAATACTTGGGGTTTGGGTTAACAAAGATTAACGATGATATGGATGTACAAAATCCAATATCAAATGTCAAATCCAAGAAGAATTGTCAAGGATGCTATAGATCCTATTAAGTGTTAGGAAAGAAGAAATATTATGTTCCCTTCTTGTAAAAGAATGATTGTATGCATATGTATGGTTCAATATTGAAACACTAAACCTAAAATATGACTGTGGGACTAAATCCACGACATTAATAACCCTATTAACCTAATTGCTCTAATACCCCACTCAACCTAGAACATAGATACTATTTGTGCTACATAATTCAGAAAATATAGACTAAGACACAACTAGGACAAAATGGAAAACATACCATTCACATGTATCTGAAATAAAACATATGTAGTTATGCATATAACCAATGATCTCTTTGATTTCAAATCAAGACACAATCAATGATATGTTTAACCTTGTATCAACATATCATAAGAGAGGATGAAGAGGGATCTTAGGTCAGATTTCTTAAGTGGGTTTCTTTTTGAAGTGGAGCATATATAATCACATAATAAAACTAGGGACAAGAAAGATACTCATGGCACTGGAAGAAAATGGATAACGCAATTTGACCATTTTTAAAACACCCTGTTTCTACTGTTTTCACTTTAAAGGGAAAGTCTAACTTGATCCTTTGCTAGATGTAGCAAATTGAGAATAAGATGTTTTTTCTCTTTGGTCTTCACTAGAGAGAATAGGTTGTGGTGGAAGAAGGAAAAAGGAACAAAAATAGTGTCTGAAAGTGCTGGAAGTAACTTGAGAAAGTCTAGGCTTAAGGAAGGCAAATACATAGGGCATACAGCAAATTGAGAAGGAATGGACTAAAGGAAGAAAAGAAAGAACTGTAGAGAAGAGCGAGATAATGGAAAGATATAAAGTTGAACCATTGGATCCCCTTGGCCCTACTACGTTGCTTAAGAAGGAACTACAAGTCACGGGAGAGAAGAGAGACCAGAATAATGTCTTCTTCAATTGAAGGATAGCAAGCAGAAAAGGTGGACAATAAGCACAAAAAAGAGAAGCAATAAGAGAACAAACTTGAAGAGAATAAATTGGTAGATTAGCTGCTTGATACATACAAATATATTGTTAGAGCAGATTTGATTGAAGGAGAAATGAACAAACACGAGGGAAGGATGAGGTCCTGGGACATTAGGAATAGCAAGACTGGACGAGAAAAACATAGATCACGTGAGCGAGAGAGCATATTTTCAGACTGCAAAAGTGAAGCTAGATTGACAGTAACATGCATTTTGGGGCCAATGACGGTGCAATTCTCAGAAAGTGCTACTAAATGATGGTGGGTGGGTGAGACGGCGAGTAGCCTTGTATTTGGTCAATGGAGGCTTTGGTGGTGATACACAGTTGATTCTAGTTGCACTCTGTTGGTGGTAGATCGTTACAGGACATTGATGTGGAAGAGTTGAAGGTTGTTGAGGACTTCTCGGGGAGATGTGGCAAAAGCTTCACGGGGATAGTTGTTACAGCACTCACGCAAGGGGAATGTATAGGAGAGAGCTTGTAGCATGGATAATAATGAGCTTGAGCAGTGCATGAAGACGGAGTAGGAGATAAGCGGAGGGGGACTTGGAGTGTGCACTAAAAATAACTGGAAGAAGATGGGTTGGATGAAGGGAGGCTTCCAACAGTCATGGTGGCATCCTCCAAGAGGAATACTTACTTTAAAGAACCTAACCCTAAAAGGAGTCCTATGATACCATGTTAAGTTTGGGATAAGAAAAATATTGTAGTACTTTCTTGTAAAAGGATATTTACATGTATATATAGGGCTCAATATTGAAACCTTAAACCTCAAATATCAGTTAGGGACTAAACCCCGTATACCAATAACCCTATCAACCTTTACCTCTAACAGATTCAAACAAAACTTCACAAAACCAAACATAAATTAGTGACAAATTTCAACTCAAATGTAAACCTAGACTAACCAACAAACTTTGCAACTTAACCCAATGTCAACCCAATACTTTTCTTGGGTCAAATTCTATGTGAAAAACTCTTATTTTTCTCTAATAAGAAGTTGGCGGCACCATCTTTCCTTGATTTCTAACTCAACACTGAGTGCACACTGCACACTGAATCTTCTCTACTACAAACACATTATCATACACATAGCATAACCATAACCAAAACATATCATAACTTGAAATTGTAAACTGAAAACTTTCCACAATAATCGATCAAACCCATTCTACAATGGAATCTCGAGGTCTAGAAGAGTGGCCATATATTCTACCTCTAATCCACTCTGAAGTTGAATCATCTATGTCCCATTGTAGTTGTTGACTAGAATAAATTTGGTTTTGCAGATCACCATGCAGCTTCACTCAGTCGCTAATAGCTATATAAATCTTTTGATAGAATTACCGAATGCGGAAGCCTCGTTGATTACCTCACTGTTGTTGGCCGAAGCCTTACCTGCCTGTATCTGGCCTGGGAGCCGGCTATACTGGGTTGCCTGGGGTTAGCGTTATCACCTTTTGGCACATAAGAGTGGAGTTTTATCCATATACTTAGATTCTTTCCAAGCCCCTTGATATATCTTTACATTTTTTCAGTTGTTAGGTCACATTTATTATCCTTCTTAGTAAATTAGTTCTTACAATGTGTCACCATTTGGTCATTTGTCTTCCTATTGTTAAAAAAACAAGCTGGCGTCTGGCGTTCCATTAAGAATTTTATGGCATCCTTCCTAACAACAATTAGCGAAAAGACCTACTATCAAAAAGGATTTTTGTTATATAAACTATTATATTTGAGTCGGTTTGTTGGCTAATGCTAGCTGCCAGTCACTGAGCAATATCCACGCGCAGCAATAATTTGCATAGTTTCACATATAGTTCCGTATTCTTGTCTTGTCAAGAGTTGGAAAAAAATTGTGATGAATGGTTTCATGGGTATTAAAAAGAAATGCTGAAATGATGTTGTAATTTGTAAATCCTTGTTGCTATCTATGCTACTCCGACGTGGGTAAGGATAACCAAGATGGGTCTGAATTTGAGGTATGAATCACAACAAATTATCAAGTGGCATACTGATCTAAGCGCTTGCCAATTGCCATGGCATACTCTTTCCACAGCTGTGTTGTGCTGCGTCTACACAGGCACAAGGCATGATATTCCTAGTAACAGAGTTATCAACTATCTTTTCTCCACTTACACCTTTTATAATTACTTTCATCGATTCTGTATTTTTATCAAGGTGATTCCTTATGCAGTTTCTTCCCTTTGTTGAATAAAAAAATTAACCACTGGATTAATCTTTGCATAATCTTGCTCATGGTTCACGTCTAATGACTTCTTCTAGTTTTTTTTATTGAAAATCTTATTTGTGTATAATGATTACATTTTATCATCAGTTAGTGCTCAATTTATCTATATCTTGCACTTCTCATTGTATATATTCACATTTTATTTGCCATTTGTTTGTTTGCTCATTTGTTTTTATTATAAAGGTGATGTTGTGCTTAAGGATTTGAATCTGAAGGCTGAAGCATTGAATTCTTTGAGGTTACCTGTCATTGTGAAAGCTGGTTTTGTTGGATCAATAACATTAAAGGTAAGTCTGCACTGTAGTACTTTACATTCCTGGATATTTATACATTAGTACAAAGAGGTATTCATGTAGATCTCACCCTTTTACCTTAATATTTGTATTGCACTTTTATCTTTTAAACATATGCTGAATAAATACATTGTAAAGTCTTATCATATATTGTGAGATTTGTTTTGCTATTTATTTGCACAAGCAACTATGTTCAACTACCAACCTTTTGTTACATCCCATGGAGGGTCAACTATAGAGTGATAGACATCACCTGGGCCCGCATAATCTTAATACAACAATGCTAAGTATTAGCGGTATGACAGAATTTGGTAAAACAAATTATATCCTCATTGGATAAAATTTAACATCCACTCCTGGAATTAAAGGCAAAATGAAGAGTAAGTGCAAATTTGCTAAGCTGAACCTGGGATAAATGAACTTTTAGTTCATGGATATATTATCATAAGTATGAACTTCAACAAACTTAGGATCACCATGAATGCAACAAACAAACTACTAATCGATGCATTATGAACCTAATTAATGCAACTTCACAATTAATTACAACTTCAATGAGAACACTAACCGCTATGCAACCACCCACAAAAGTGCATGATCAACTAAAATATTAACGAAAATCTAAACACCTTTCAAATAGGAGACTAATGTTTGTATGTGAGACTAATGTTTATGGTGCACATACTACAATCATGTGAGTCATAAGCGAGCATGGATTAAAAATTGATTGGGTAGTCTTATGCGAAGTGGGCCTTAGTCTTCACCTAGTAAGGGTACATGCGAACCCACTACACTACAAAACAGTATTTCACCCAACAACTCCCTCACTATCTAAATGAATGGCTAATATATATGGCTTGAATGCCATGGATTCTTAGAAAAACATGGGCAAAAATTTTAGATCATATAATGACATTATTATACAGATATTAGTATATTACTTGCATCAGTTTTAAATGAAAGTGTTATGATATATTATCATACTAACTAGCAACAATAGAGATAACACGTCTAAACAAAATGATATTAGTATGGCAGACAATGATTATGAAACATATATCTACAGTTGATTATGTCCCATCAACATGCACCATAATAACTATAATTAAAGATTTAAAATAAATTGTCTATACCGTGACACTAATTTCAATCTGTGAAAATCAATAATACATAGTATGAATTCAAAGGGAATGAACAAACTAAATAGAACAAATATAGAATATTAAGGTAAATTTAGATTCTTTGTTGAGTTTGGTTTCAGCTCCAATCAACCATACACATTTGGCTCAATCCATAGTCTAAACATTTTAAACAATGTTAGACACTTTTAATTCTCAAATCAAAACCCAAACTGTCAGTGCATACTCAATTTGTCTCTCTAGAAAATGGGAACCTCATGGACGAGACTCCAAACATTATACTCTCTTGAATCACCCAAAATCAACTGTCAATTGTTATTGATTTAAATATATCCTTCACATTCACCACTCGTGAATTGCACAACTCTAAAGTATCAGTATATAAACAACAACATAATCAAATAATGATTAATCATATCGAAAGAGAACGATATAACTTCCGATAGATCATATCAACAATCAGCCTCCTCTTGTTGTATTAGTTGTGTCATTGCCTCCTTTTAGTCACTAGCATTGTGATTGGTTCCTAAACAAATCCAAACATTACATTTATTTATTAGTGGATAAAAATAAAGTTATTATGACCAATTTTTATAGTCTTGATCTATATACCACGAATTAACTTGCCAATTAATTTTGACTTTGTGTGATTACTAGTGTGTATATATTTTAGAATTTTAACATAAACCTTGCATTGTGTGGCTGTGTTTGTGTTTATTGATAAATCATGTAAAGCAAATGACTGATTGTTCCATACACTTTTTTTTTTTAATCAAACCCACCTTTTAGTGTTCTATTCAAATTCCCTCTATTGTGCTTGGTTTTCTTGAATCAATTCCTTGTATGCTATTATGGATTGCATCTATGAGTCGACTGATTAGTGATCTATAAAATTTCCTTGTAGGGGCAACCTCATATTCTCAACTTTTACATGTTTATTTGTTGGAAAGTTGTTGTCGTGACTGTTAATGTCTTTGCTTTCACTATTTATGTATCCATTGGCTTTGTCTTAGGCTTTGTCAATGTGTTTCATATTCTAATTGAAAATTTGTAGTGCAGGTTCCTTGGAAAAGCCTTGGAAAAGAACCTGTAATTGTTATTATTGATCGCGTTTTTGTTCTGGCTCATCCCGCTCCTGATAGGCAAACACTAAGCGTATGTCTTTTTGTATTTCTATTCCTTTCTCTAATAAATTTTGCCTCTTATTGTGTATCTATCTAATAGTGCCTTTTTCACCTTCCAGGATGAAGATAGAGAAAAACTTTTTCAAGATAAGCTGCAGCAAATTGAGGTTCATATTATTTTACCTAAGATTCAGTTTTAGCACAAGATTTCCTTGTTACATGGACCTTGATTTGAGCATTTGACAATAAAGGATCTCTTTTCTCCTAGTTCTTCTATTACTCTTTTGAGTCTTTTACCATTTCAATTAAAATGCTGATGCTACTATTGACATTCCAGATTGCTGGCTGCATTGAAATGGTTTCCTTGGGTTCCTTTTATATTTCTACTATATTTCACTATCGTTAGCATATGAATAATCTTTATGTGTTTTACATTCTCTTCTACACACATATTTTAGCGATGCAATATTGCTGAACATTTTTGAAATGGACCTATATGTATGTATATTGTGTCACTAAATCTTAGGATTTCTTATTTCTTTAATCAGATGACAAGTTTGTATTCTTTAACTTCTTCTATAGGGTAATACACCTTTTTATTTAAGTGTAGGTGATCGTCAATACTGTTGTTATTCAATTCTTTATGGGAACTTAGATAACTTAATGCTGTTTTGTGCGAAGTTCTGTTGGTTTGATCTGGTCCAATGCTATTTAAATGATTGCTGTTTTGGTGCACAGGAGGCAGAGTTGACAACCCTTGAAGCAACAAGGAGATCACGAGCAGGAAGTGTATGATCTTGCTCTCTGATAATTTCTGATTCCTGATTGATTAACTTGCTATGTTCAAGTAGTTGGCCAGACGGTGTCTTTTGATGCTGTTTTGTGTCCTGAATTGATTTTAAAATAAGATGTTGCATCCTTTTGATAATTTAACTCTTCTGTGTGTAATTTATATGATAAAGAGAACAAGGTCGAGTATCCTTTGTAAATTTTCTCCAGTCATTCTTAGCAGGGAAGTTTTATCAAATATTTCTTTTGTAAATATAAATGGAAATGTATAACTGTGAAATATTTTTGCATCTGTCTATGAAGATGAGCTGTGGTCTTTAGACAGACAGTTTGGAAGTTATTGAAATATTTTTGCATCTATCTATGAAGATGAGCTGTGGTCTTTAGACAGACAGTTTGGAAGTTATTGGCAATCTGGCCGTCGATGAAAATAGTGAAATTGGCATCCTTATGAAGCTTATGTATGCTTCTTTTGTACTCTTACAATAAGAGAATTTTCAATACACAAAAGTTACAAGATGTAAGACCTATTTATATACAAAGTTAGGGATCTTTCTAGGAAATAAATAGTCCTATTTATATATAAAGTTAGGGGTCTATTATAGGAAATAAATTAGGATTCTATTCTAGGGAGTAATTTGTATTTTAGGTAAAATATAAATTAGGATATATATTTATATAGCTAATACTCCCCCTCAAGTTGGGGCATAGATATTAATCATGCCCAATTTGTTACAAAGATAATTAATCCGGATTCCATTTAAAGTTTTGTGAAGATGTCCCCTAGTTGTTCTCCAGTTTTTACATATCCTGTAGTGATCAAGCCTCGTTGAATTTTTTCACGAACAAAATGACAATCAATTTTAATATGCTTAGTTCGCTCATTAAATACAGGATTTGATGCAATGCGAATAGCAACTTGATTATCACACCACAGTTTTGCTGGTACTGAAATTTAAGTCTTACTTCAGTCAATAGTTTATATATCTACATTTTTCTCACACAGACTGTGCCATAGCTTTATATTCTGACTCTGCACTGGACCGTGATACAACGTTTTGTTTTTTACTCTTCTATGAAACTAAATTTCCTCCAACGAAAATACAATAACCTGAAGTAGACCTTCTATCCATTTTAGAACCTACTCAATCTGCATCTGAAAAACATTCAATATAGGTGTGCCCATGATTTTTATATACAATACCTCATCCGGTGCTCCCTTCAAGTAACACAAAATTTGCTCTAGCGTTGTCCAATGATGAATTGTTGGAGATGACATAAACTGACTAATGACACTAACCGAATATGCAATATCTGGACGTGTCACAGTAAGATAATTCAACTTCCCAACTAACCTTCTTTATCTCTCTGGATGTTCAAATAGTTCTCCATCTACTGTGAGGTCCACGTTTTGAGTTATTGAAATACTACAAGACTTGCCCCTAATTTTTCCGTCTCAGTTAATAAGTCAAGAACATATTTTCTCTGAGATAGAAATATACCTTTTTTACTTCTCATAACTTCAACACCTTAGAAATACTTTAGCACCCTTAAGTCTTTTGTATGAAACTGACTAAGAATGAAAGATTTGAGAGATGAAATTCCCGTAGTATCACTTTCAGTAATAACAATATCATCCACATACACAACTAACAAAATAATACCCGCTCCTGATTGCTTGTAGAACACAGAATGATTAGACTTGCTTTTCATCATACCAAATTTTTCAATACCTTAACTAAAATTTTCAAACTAAGCACGAGAACTCTGTTTCAAACCATACAAAAATTTCTGAAGACGACAAACTCGCCCCATCTCCCCCTGAGCAACAAAACTAGGAGGTTGCTCCATATACACCTCCTCTTGAAGATCACCATGAAGAAAAGTATTTTTGATATCGAGTTGATGTAAAGGCCAATGATGAGTAGCAGCCAATGAAATAAATAATCGAATAGATGTCAACTTTGCAACAGGAGAAAGTTTCAGAATAATTCACACCATAGGTTTAAGCATAACCCTTAGCAATAAGACGAGCTTTTAGTCTTGCAACTGATCGATCTGGATTGACTTTAATTGTGAATACCCATTTGCATCCAATAGCTCGTTTTCCTGAAGGTAGATTAACCAAGTCCTAAGTATATCATTATCATCCAAGGCTTTCATTTCCTCTATCAGCGCATCTCTCCAACCAGGATGAGATAAGGTCTCACGGACATTTTTAGGAATAGAAATAGAGTCAACTGAAGCAATAAAAGAGCAAGAAGAAGACGTCAAGCCGTTATAAGAAACAAAAGATAAAATAGGGTAAGGACACTGTCGTTTACCTTTACGTAATGCAATAGGAAGATCATCACTAGAAGTTGAATCTGATGACGTAGGAGGTATAGGACATGAATCAAGAGGTTGACGCCTGGAGTATACTTGAATAATAGGAGGTTTGACTAGAGCTGGTTCCGAAACAGGTGCAGAGGTTGTGATAGAATATACCAATAAATTATCATTTTCCCTTTGAGAAGTCGGGATAAGTGAGGATGGGAAATAAAGTGTGTCTTCCATGAATGTGGCATCAATTAAGACAAGATATTTGTTAATACTTGGACAATAACACCTATAACCTTTCTAAAGACAAGAATAACCAAGGAAGATACACTTTAAAGACTTGGGATCTAATTTAGTGACATGTGAACGAACATCCCGAACAAAACAAGTACTACCAAATATCCTAGGATTGAAGAACAGATGAAGGCATGTGGTTAATGAGAAAACATGCCGTAGAAATCGTATCTGCCCAAAAAGACTTGGGAACATTCATTTAAAATAAAAGGGCCCGTGTAGTCTCAAGAAGATGTCTATTCTTACGCTCAGCCACACCATTTTTGGATAGAGTATCAACACAAGAAGTTTCATGAAGCATATCATTCTGACTCATATAAGTTTGAAATAGACTAGATGTATATTCCTTGGCATTATTACTTTGCAGAGTACGGATGGACGTATTGAATTGAGTCTTAATCTTTGCACAAAATGCGCAAAATAGAGAAAATAACTTAGAACGATTTTTCATTAAATATAACGAGGTTATACGAGAATAATCATCCACAAAAGTGACAAAATACCTAAAACCATGTTTAGACAAAATAGGACAAGAACCCCAAATATCGGAATGAACCAACTCAAAAGATATAATAGCACGTTTATTTATTCTTGCACTAGAACTAAGATGATGATGCTTTGCAAACTGATATGACTCACAATCTAATGAAGACACTTTACTATATTGTGGACAAAGCTTTTTGAGCGAAGGAAGGGATGAATGACCTAACCTACAATAAGCCTCGAAAGGAGTAGTTACACTCGAGCAAGCGAAGGATCTTGAGACAAGTGGATCAAGAATATAGAGACCTCCAGACTCATGTCCTTTACCAACAATCTTCTTCGTCAAAAGATTTTGAAATAAACAATGATCGGAAAAAAGAGATGCCACAGTTAAGATTACGTGTTAATTGTTTAACAGAGAGCAAATTAAAAGATAAATTGGGTAAATGTAAGACAGAGGATAAGGAAAGCAAAGGAGTAGGATTGATAGTGTCAGACCTACGAACACAAGATGAAGATCCATTAGCTAAAGTAACGATAGGAGTGTTAGATTTGTGTGAAAAAGTAGAAAAGAGACTAGAATTACCTGTCATATGATTCGTGGCACCAGAATCAATGACCCACTTAGAGGATAACGAAACAAGACACGTGTTGTGATTACCTGAATCAGCAATAACAGTGACAGAGGAAGATGAGGACTTAAGTGATTCCTGATATTGAGAGAACGTGACAAATTCATCTGCAAAGATAAGAACTAATTTTTCAGGGGTATCATTAGTAGATGCAATATGAGCCAGGTGTTTTTGCTGATTCTTGTACTGAAGTTTTCTGCACTCAAACTTTGTATGACCCAACTTACGACAATAGTTGCATATAATACCACTAGAATTTGACGTCTGAGTTTCAAAATCTTGCGAGCCTCCTATGTTTCCATTGTGAATAGTTGATTTTTTTGGCACATAATTAGTATTGCAACTCACCAAAGCACCACTAAGTGGAACAGGTGTGATATTTTCTATACGGAGAATGCGGCTAAACACATCTTGTAATGAGGTAACCTCAGATCCACAGAGAACTTGTGATTTAGCTGACTCAAAGTCAGGAGATTAGCCAGCAAGGAAGCTCATGACAACCATCTGCTCCCGTTGGCGTTGTTGAACCTTTACATCAGGGCTAAAGGGTAGCAACATATTAAGTTCTTCATATGTCTTTTTGAAAGCCATAAAATAATTAATCAGAGGCTGATCTTGTTTTTCCACACGGTAAAAAGCTTTGCAAACCTCATATATGCGGGTGAGATTCCCTTTCCAGAATACAGAAATTCTGGATAATCCATCAATTCTTTAACAAATTCACAGTGATTGATGAAATCAATTATCTCATTATCAATACAATTCCGAATCTGGAGAAACAAGCGAGCATCCTCTCTAAGCCATTTCTGCTTTAAATCATCTTGAGGAGGGTCATCGGTCAAATGATCATCTTTATCAATACTCCGTAGATAAAGACGAACGGTCTTACTCCAATCCAAATAGTTTGAACCATTTAACTTATAATCCATGATCTTAGACATTATAGGCACCACATCCATTATAATGGAAGTCTTTTTATCAACCATAGAAATGAAACAAAAGAAGAATCCAAAGGAAGATTCAAACTAAACACGACAGCAACTTATTTTGCAAATAGGGAGGCGAACAGAGAAGGGAAGAAGAACAACACCAGATCTGAAGCTTGTGCTAGAGAGACAAAACGCAGCAACAAGACAAGTATAAACACTTCAACAAAAGAGAGCACAACTATGATGCATACACCAACAGCAATGAAGCAGGACACGAGAAAACACAGCAACAGTGCAGGAACCATGCTCTGGGAGGAAGTCGCCCTGTTGCTATCAAGTGGATAAGCAGAAGAAGACTGCTTCAGGAAGTATCTGCGAAGTGGAAGCAATCACGAACTGCTTGCGGCGAGAAGCAACTATCGGCAATAAAGCAAACCCTAGCGATGGGTTCACACGAAGAGGTGAAGCGCCGAAAGAGAAGGGGAGAAAAGAAATCGTGCAAAGCGCCGAAAGAAATAAAAGGGGAAAAGAGAGAGGAGAAGCGGCGGTGGAAACCTAATGCTCTGATACCATGTTACAATAAGAGAATTCTCAATACCCAAAAGTTACAAGATGTAAGACCTATTTATATACAAAATTAGGGATCTATTCTAGGAAATAAATAGGACTATTTATATACAAAGTTAGGGGTTTATTCTAGAAAGTAAATTAGGATTCTATTCTAGGGAGTAATTTGTATTTTAGGTAAAATATAAATTAGGATATATATTTATATAGCTAATATGTACTTTGACATGACACTAATGGATACAAAGAGACACTACAAAGTACTTTGTCATTTTTGATTCTTTCATTGTTTTTATGTGGGTTTGTTATTTTTGTGATTTATTTTCCATATTGTAATTTTTAATTGGCATTTTTTTGCTAAACTATCATGTTATAGGTATTTCTATAATTTTGGTTATTAAGGAGGTCATTGGTTTCATCCATGCTGATAATATTGTTTCAGGCAACTGGTGGAAACTCGTGGTTGGGTTCTCTTATTTCCACTATAATTGGTAACCTTAAAGTTAGTATTAGCAATGTCCATATCAGATATGAAGACACTATCAGGTATGCACAGTCGTCATTTATGTCATTAAGCTTGATATTTTGTCTTCTTCATATATTTTTAATGAGTTAATGTAAACTTTCCAAGTATCATCTCAGCAATCCAGGACATCCATTTTGTACTGGATTTACTTTATCAAAGCTTGCTGCTGTTACAACGGATGAAGAGGGTAATGAAACATTTGATACCAGTGGTGCTCTTGATAAGCTGCGGAAGGTATGCTCCTATTATTTTTTAGAGTATGATTTTTGATCAACTATCTTTTAGTTTAGGTATTCACTTGTCAGACACAATCTTCTCTAGTGATTTTTGTGTAATTAATTTTGATTTAGGGTGGTCTTGAGGTCAAATGGTTCATTTGAATGACAACAGATGAAATTCACCATATGTGAGCAATACTCAACCGTCTATCATGAGAAAAAATGTTGTTACTAGTTCAACAATACAAAAGAAGGATAGCTTTTAATTTTTTTACCCAATGAGGGAAATGGTTAAAATATGTATTTAGTATAATTTATAGGACTGATCTATTGATTATTCCTGGATCTCCACCTCGGTGATTACCTCTTGATGTTGAAAGTTGAAAATGACTAGGGAGAACTCAAGAAAGGAAGAAGGAAGGGGATAACAGTCTATCGCCGAAGAAGTGCCAAAAGAAGAAATAGTTGGGATAACATATCTAAAAAGGAGCAAAGTGACAAAGAAGTAGAACTTAGGAAGGGTCATCTATGATGTAGATTTGATGTCAAATGAAAATTGGTGAACACTAATATTAGTGCTGTTTAGAGACCTAGTTGGAGATGCAATCTAGTGCAGTTGCTGCAGTAGGAAATGAAGGGATCTTGGAGATCTGAGAAGGAAGGGGTGCTTCTCATAGAGATGAATTAACATGATGCAATGAGAGGGATGCTATTGTGAAAAGAAGAGAAGGGATTCTAGAATAACTAGCACTTGGGATATTGATAGAGAAGAAGGAAAGAGATGAGGCCTCATGGTGTTGTTAGATGTCATTTGACATCATGCCATTCAAATTAACATTATTAAAAAAAACCATGTTAGTTCCTTAAATCAAGTTGTACGATGGATCAACTTGGATCAGCTTTGGGCCATATCTTATTGATGAATCCATATATCATTATGGAAGTCCACTCACAATTATGTGCCACGTTTAACTAAATCAACGGCAACTTGTATGTATATGCATGAATTGACCTCTTAATTTCTCATCATGCCTTACAATGTTGGTCCATTTTACTTCTTATGGCTCAAATTTTGAGCATAGTTTCTTTGAAATTTGGATGTTCCTTTGTTCCGCAAAGTATGAATTTTTTAGTATAAATTTGCTAATAACTTGCATTTTAATGCACGGAAACTCTTAATGCCAGTCATTGCAACTTGAGAGGCTTGCTCTATATCATGATTCTGACAGCAGTCCTTGGAAGCTTGATCGGAAATGGGAGGATTTGACCCCTAAAGAATGGACTGAGGTTTATGTTTAATCTACTTAATATGAACTTTCACTTTTTTGTGCATTATGTTACCATAAGAAAAAAAAAATAATAATGTATTTTGTTTCTCTTGGCAGATATTTCAGGAGGGGATCAATGAACATTCTCCAAATGGAGCAACAACTCAGACATTCAGTCGGAGGTACTTGTTATCACCTATTAATGGAATTCTTAAATATCATCGTCTTGGAAAGCAAGAAAGGCATGACCCTGACATACCTTTTGAGAAAGCTTCGCTCGTTCTTAGTGATGTTTCTGTTACTGTTTCTGAGGTATTGCACATTTTGCTTGAGTAATTTTGTCCATGTCCATAGCATCATCATTTTCTATGTTGATTCTCTTGCTTCTCACAGTCTCAATATTATGACGGGATAAAGCTCCTAGAAACCTTTTCCAGATATAAAACACGTGTTGATATATCACACTTGAGGCCTGTAGTATCAATCTCACAAGATCCTCTGGCTTGGTGGCGGTTTGCTATGCTAGCTGTCTTGCAGCAAAGGAAACTGTGGTAAGTTTGGTATTATGTTGTGCTTCTTTTGCATCGAGAACATTTATTTTCAGTCTGCTAATTGAGCTAATGTAATCTTCTATGTCAATATATTGATGATTATCATAAGCTATGGATGATAAGGTCCTCTAATGTTGAAAGATCAGGATGTCTTTTGTTTCACTTTGATTGTTCCATTTTCCTTGTTTAACTGAAATGCTGTTTTTTCTTGCTTTAAGCTATTGGTTCTCATGGGATAAAATAAGGCATCATTGCCAGCTCCGCCGACGCTATGTTCAACTGTATGTAAATATTTTGCAACAGTCATCCAATGTGGATATTCTTGAAGTTCGGCAGATTGAGAGAATCCTTGATTCCAAAGTGATATTACTGTGGAGGTGGGTTTTAAATAGGTGAATTTATCTAATAATTAAACAGAATCATTAACTTCCATATTACTAAGGTTGCTAGCACATGCTAAATTTGGATATGCCAAGTCAAAAGAAGCATCAGAACAGCGGGAAAATTTGAAGAAAAGTTGGTGGTCTTTCAGATGGTAGGTAGATTGTAGGACATTTCCCATCTATTATTTAAGTTTCTGGAAAAAGTGCCACTCTACCTTTTCTACAATTTACTCTGCATAGACAGACTTTTTAAGACATGGACTATTGTTCTCTTCTTTTTTCTTTTATTTTCATGAAACCATAGGCGAGCTTCTGAGGCTAGTAAAGCAAATGAAACACAGTTGGTTGAAGAGGAAAAATTAACCAAAGATGAATGGCAGGCAATCAATGAAATGTTGAGTTATCAGCCTGATGAAGATTCCAATGCCCTTTTAGGAAAGGACTCACATAATATGATGCAATACCTCATAGAAGTTTCTGTTGGGAAGGCATCTGCACGAATTGTCAGTATCTATGAAACAGAAATTATTTGTGGCAGATTTGAGCAACTTCATGTTACCACCATGCTGTATCCTAAAAGCATTCACTGTAATGTGACTCTAAAGTCCTGCGGCTTATCGTCTCCTGAAGGGTCACTTGCTGAGGTTATTTTGCTATATATGAGATGAATTTTGTGGTTTTGCATGTTTGCCTCTCCTTCATGCTACAAAAATATTTTGCAGAGTGTTGTTAGTGAATGGAAGGCTAATGCTTTGGATGCTAGTTTTATACATGCTCCTGTTGGTGAAGATTTAGCTTGGCGGCTTACAGCAACTATTGCTCCATGTCATGTAACGGTAATTTCATTTGTAACTGTAATCAACTATTGCACCTGTTGGCGACTATTTAGCTGAGGCTAATGCTTTTATCTCTTAAAAACTTCTCAAGAATACAAATTATTCATCACTTTAATTTGTTTATCTAAGCCATAAATAGCCAATAAAAATAAAATACCCTGTTTAAACATGTAATAACGTAATTCAAGGTATATAACAGATGATATTGTATGGTCCATCTTGTTCAATGACAAATTCTTCCTCATCTTTCACACAATGAATGCATTGCAGCCAAGGCCCTATGGTGTTTTTTTTTTTGAGTTTCAGAATCTTCTGAATTACAAGAGATTACCCATGGTTATTGCTGTTACACCTATATATTATTTCTATTGTACACTTTATTGTGGTTTATGGTCTTTTCTGTTTGTTCTCTAATATTGCTTTAATTGATGTGAAAAATATAAGAGTGGATCTTTAATTTACCTTATCTTCTCATATTGATTTTTTGGTCTGTTAGATCTTGATGGAGAGCTATGAACAGCTTCTAGATTTTGTTAAAAGGAGCAATGCTGTTAGCCCAACTGTGGCAATGGAAACTGCTACTGCTTTACAGGTATGTTGTTGGTTTCTGGAATTCCTGATGTCTCAACTTATGTTGGCTATTGGATTATTATTTTACTGTGTTTGTACTATGACCAGATGAAGCTAGAGCAGGTGACTCGAAGAGCCCAAGAACAGATTCAAATGGTGCTGGAAGAGAGAAACAGGTTTTGGTTTCACTGCCCTTAACATTTTTTTTTCTCACTATGCTTAAATTTGAAATGCTATTTTACATGTTTATCATAATTAAATAGCAGTTATTGACAATGCCTCAGCATAATCAATGAGAAATGCAGGAACTTCTTACCTTGTATCTTGTATTTACCATCACCTTGATGAAGAATATCGTTTGTACCTAGTATTGTACATGCAAAACACTTTTATAATGTTATGTTATATCTAGCATACCAGTTCCATAATAAATTTTGGTATCTGAATCTAAACCACCTGATGCATTAGGTGGTTAATTAATTATAAGGTTATTCTAGTAATTGATATGTTGTTGGTTGGTGTTTTTCTTAGGGGAGGGAATTTATGTGTCCCACATGACAAATTGAAAGAGATGGGAGGCATTGAAAGAGGGGGAAAAATTGAATTATCAAATGAAATGAGATTGGAGGACGAGGGAGGAAAGAAGAACCTTGTTTCTTTTTAACCAATCCTTATAAAGGTGGACAAATAAGGAGAGAGAAGAAAGGGGGATCATGGTTTAAAATTTTGTTATGTGTCAGGCGAAATTTACCGTAGTGCTTGTCGCCCGACATAGTCACTACGGGCCGTTGTGAGGTCGAGGAGTTGCAATCCGCTACCTTTGACACTGACACTGTGGGGCCGCTATGGGGTCGCGATTGCTGCTGTGGCGGGGATGCTACGGGTGTGCCCGTGGGATGTAGAAGAAAACTTCGGTGTATATGTTGTTTCCCTCATTGGAGTTATGTTGTTTCCCTCACAAACAATCTTGAGCTAGATAAGACTCTGCTTAAATTAAGAAGCCTTATCAGGGAAGGGAACTCATGAAATGGTCATGCGGATCACCTACTAAGTTGCCTCCCTTGTACTAGGAGGTATGCAATCATTTCCCTTGTAAACAATGATGAGTTTGATTGATTTTTGCTTGGTGACTAATGAAGACCACATTTAAAATTTTGAGCTGTACGATTTCGGTATTGTATCGTGTCTCGCTAATATGGTTTTGATATTTTTTTAATGTAAAATATATTAATAAAAAAATTAATTTTAATATTTAAAAATAAAAAATGCATAGGATAAATAAATCTTATTATATATTTTTAGAATTAAAATAAATAATATATATTAAATTACTGTGATAGTTCTATTGGGGTATAATAAAGCCTGTTTAGATTATCTTTATTATGAAGTTAATTGAAATTATTAACCACCATGAGGAGAAGAGGAAATAGCACTAGCACTCCGCCCAGAGAGAACTATTACTCTAGCATACCCCTTAGTCATGGAGGCAACCGTCAAGGAAGAATGAGCACTGGTGGTCTCGTAGATTAAAATCTCGAGCCGTTTTGCCCGATACGGACGAAACATCTCGTTCCGTCCACGGACAGACATCGACACAACACTAGCACGCCGCGTCGTGTCACGTGATCTCCGCGACCACCTAGAGGGGTTACACAACATGAACAACTTCCTGTGACCTCTCCGGTGTGGCCGTCGAGGTCGTGGGATCCCTCTGGGTGGCCGCGTAGCGGCGTGCCGATGTTGCGCCGGTGCTGGTGGGTAGAATGAGATGTTTCGTCTGTGTCGGGTGAAATGACTCAAGATTTTAATCTATGAGACCACTTGTGCTCATTCTTCATTGGCTGCTGCCTCCATGACTAAGGGTATTTGCTAGAGTAATAGTTCTCTCTAAACGAAGTGCTAGTGCCATTTCCTCTTCTCCTCCTCCTATTTCCAAGCTCTCTTCTCGGCATACAAGTGATCTAAAAAGGAGCCAATGGGCTTCTCTCATAAGAATGTGATAATATAAGGAAGAAGTGAACAAAGTGAGTTAGTGAAGATTCCATTGTGTTCGACCTCTTTGTCTCCCTTTTTGTGTTAGTGAACATCTCAAAAGAACTTTTTTCCTTTCTCCCCCTTTCTCTCATTCTCTCCTTTGTGCCTTTCTCTCTCTTCAACTACCTAAGTCAAATATAGCATAAGTCTCATATAGGAGAAGGCTAAGCAAAAGGCTCATCTTACCCTTAGGAATTATGTTGCTGTTCAAGGTGCTCTAGAAGATTTTGATGATTGTGCGAAGTTTCTTCAGCGTGCCAACTCAAATTGTTGCAACTCAACCACTAGTAATTTTGTGGTCAAGGAAAACGGAAGCTAGAAGAAGGTTCTTTTCCATTGGTTGCTAGCAACAAATGTCATGTTGAATGAATGAGAGTTGTTGGGTTGCTAGCAACTATGCAATCTAGGTGAAACTGACGACGGACCTTGGTTATTTACGTGATTCATAGATGATATATTTTTTAGAAGCAAGTAAAAGTTGTTGCATTGGAGGTGACCGAAGCAATCCATGAAAAAACCTAGATTTCCATAGGGTTGTGTCTTATAGATAATCTTTTTGTAGGAGAAGGTAATGGTTGTGAATAAAAACTATGTTATCGTGTGTGTGGATTAGTTTGCGAGAATGTGAGATGAGGTCTCTTTATATACTTTATATTGTTAAAGGTTTTGGCAAATGCTTAAATGAGAGGGATTAGGGGAGAATGCTAAAGAAAGGGCAGTCCGGTGCACATATCTCCCACTAATGCGGGGTTTCGGGGAAGTGTCTATTGTACACAATCTTACCCTGCTTTACAAAAGGTTGTTTTCGAGACTTGAATGTGTGACCTCCATGTCACATGGCAGCAATTTTAACGTTGCGCTAATGCTCCTCTTCTAAACCACTTATATAAATCCATATAAATATATGTTTTACAAACAAAATTTCATACTCAACCATGAAACCTTTTCTAACCTTCAAATCCAGAATTGCTATAATGTAATGGAATTCAAAAGCAAAGCATGCCCCTATTTATAGAGGATCAAGGAAAGTATTCATTTTCTCATTGCTTATTCCAAGTTCTTCTTCAATTGATTATGTGTAAATCATTATTAGATGAACTAAGGAAATAGTAGACAAAATAAGGATATAGTGTACAGGTGATAAAGCTAAAATTAAAACTTAATTGGTTGCTAATATTTTTAAGACTGAGGTAATTAAATTAATTAACAAATATATACAGAAGAACATATCTAAATTAGCAATCTAATTAATTATTAAGTAAACAATTTATTATAATAAAAAGTCAATTAAAAGCTACAGTTATATTAAGTAAAATTAATGATATTTTTTTATTAATAATTCAATTAATTAAGCATCAAGCCATATCAGCATTCTATGAAATTCAAATTGATTGTTCTAGTTCTAGTTTTTGTGATTTGTTTACATAAGAACACAATCTTCAATCTTTTACTCTTTTTTATGTTACAAGGTGCACTGGCATCTTATAATATATTTTTAAGCAACTTCACTGATGTGTTTGCCTTATATATACTCAACTCTCTGCCGATCAGAAAATTGACAAAGAAATTAAATTGGTAGACCAACTAGCTTGATAAGATAAGTACTCTAAATGGACACAGTAATATTTGATAATAGAGATATTATAAAAAATCTGCCATTTGGAGAAAAACAATCCTATATTTCTTATATGTATCTTGTTTATCACGAAGCAACGTGGATGATTTGACTACTTTTCCTCAGCTAAGATTAATAGCATACAAGACATTATTGAAATGGGGGTTAGTCATATGTGACAGTTCTAGATTTGACAATAATGTGTCTGGAATAGAAGCAGTAGCAGGCTAACATTCTTCAAATGTGGCAATTCGCCAGGTTTGTCTTTGTCACTCATTTAAAGGTTTATCATAGAAAATGTCTCTAAATTAATAAGGGGGCTAATATTTTATTTCTGATTTGCTTTTCAACTTTAATCAAAGGCAAAACACCAATTCTTTGATCGAGGGTAAGCCCTAGTTGGTTGCGCCTCACATTGCATTGTGGAGGAAGCTTCATGCCCTCTTTTCATCAGCTTGCCTTAAATTCTCATGTTCTGAATTGGGGAAAGCAAAATGCAAAAGTCAAGCGTGGAAGTCTTTTGTTGACATCTCCCCTCATGTCACCTACTGATAGATTTGAACCATATGTTTCATTGTGGACCATCGATAAATGGTTGTTTAAATCATGGGTGAGAGATTGTATCTCCTTAGGTGCTAATGCTGACCTTGTTTTGTTGAGTTTGACTAAGGAGATAAGGGTCTTGTTTTTTTGTTTTTGTCTTGATTTTGTTTCCTTTTGGGTATGTTTACATCAATGGAGGTTAATGCTTCTTCCATTATATAAAAGCATATGTCACTCTTTGATCTTGTATGATGGGGAAGTTCTACAACCAAGGTCAACCAAGAATGATAACAATCATGGGAAGAACATCATATTTTTTTAGATGATTACCTAACACCTTTTATAAGTGATAATGAGGTTCTGTTAAATTCTAGGCCGAGGTTTCTAAACCTGGTTGATATACAGTTTTGGAAATGTTGGTCCTTCACTGTGTCTTGTTGGTGAGATACGTTCTTTTTTGTTAACTACAGTATTCTAAATGACGGTTGAGGCGGCTGCCTAGGCGGGAGCCGGGCATCAACCGCACCGCCTCAGGATGAGGTGGTTCTTCTTCCGTCATCGTGGGGCCCGAAGGCATTGCCTTGGCCTGACACGGGCCCAGAGGCATCGCCCAAGTTCGGCGACGGGCTCGTAGGCGTTACCCGGACCCGGTGCCGTGTTCAAACTTGTCACGCGGTCCCGATGTTGCATTGAACTCGTCATTGGACTGAAACAAAGTACGCGGGTAAACTGTAAGTTAGAGTTTAATTCAATTATTTTAGTTTAATAATTTTAATTGACTTCTAACCATGATTGAGATAATTTAAATAGATTTAATCAAAGCTTAATAAAATTATCCCATTATATATATATATATATATATATAATTATATATATTTTTTTATTTTTAAATATTTAGATATTTTTAAATTTTAATTAATATATTTTATTATATGTAAATATTATAAAGAATAATGATTATTTATAATATTATATATAAAAAATAGTACAAAAATTCAACCGCGTAGGCACTGCCTAGGTGGTCGAGGCAGTAAGCGGTCACTGACTACCCCGCTATCGCCTACCGCCATCTACAACATTGGTTAACTTTGGTGTCTAATTTCTTTTATGATATGCATATTTGGTTTTTGTCGAGGAAAAGAAATGTCTGTTTTAACCAATTGTGTCCTTGTTTTAGATTTGCCCTTGATATTGATATTGATGCTCCAAAAGTACGAGTTCCTCTGAAGCCTAGTGAGTCTATTGTGAATGGTAGTATATTCCTGCTGGATTTTGGACATTTTACATTGCATACCAAGGTAAGTTGTTCAAATCAAGTTCTTACTTGAGTATTTTTTTTTCTTGCCGTTTTTCTGTTTAATCTGTTTATTTGTGTCCAATTGCAGGATGTTTTACATGATGAAAGACAGAGTCTATATTCCCGCTTTTATATTTCAGGAAGAGATATGTCTGCCTCATTTGTGGACAATTTTTCTGGTGACAATCATGATAATATTATGAATGATTTAAGCAAAATAAGCTTACCACCCACTTCAGATTACACCGATCAATTTTATTCTATTCTTGATCGCTGTGGTATGTCAGTTGTGGTTGACCAGGTAAGTGGTCTCCTGATTAAGTTGATGGGTTTTTGTATTAGTTGCGTGAATTGTGAAATACTCTATCATGCATTTCAAGACTTTTTTGGCTGTTAAATCTTCTTTTCTTCTAAACCCATATACAAATTCTTTCTAGAAATGGACATGCAGAATTATTTTGTAGGGGACATATGCAAGAAGACAAAAAGACACTTAAGTATGAGAATGGAAGAGGCTAAGATGATGTGGAAATTACTTATTTGTCCAATTGTTGGCATTATCTATTCATTGATGTAGCTCCATGCTTATTGGTTATTGCTGCTGTAAATTGATGTAGTTTCTCAACTCAAGAGGATTATCAAAGCTGTGTTATGCAGTATCATACTTGCACTAAGTAGAACTTGAGGCTTAAAAAAATATGATGGATAGATGTACACTGGTTTAAAATGGTTTTATTCCTTTGTTCTCTAGCATATATTGTTATACATAGGTACTACCTCCATACCTCTAAGACTCTAGATAAATGAACGCATGCAAATAGTTATATTACTGTTGCTGACTTGCTAATTCATGTTGTTGATTCTTATTAATCATTTTAATGTTTTTCTTTTAATGTGCTTTTGAAGATTAAAGTACCCCATCCAAGGTATCCATCAACCAGAGTTGCTGTACAAGTGCCCAATCTCCTAGTTCATTTTTCTCCAGAAAGATATTTCAGGATCATGGAACTCTTGGGAATATTGCATGGGTCAAGTAACATAATAGAGCAAAACCTTGGTGGCCATCTGCAATCTGGTGCTAAACCTTGGCTTCCTATTGATCTTGCAACTAATGCTAGAACTCTAGTTTGGCGGGTAGGATCCTTAAATGGTTGATATTCATCTCAGTTTTCATACATATCTTTGCCCCACTTTTGGCTTATTCTTTTTCCCTCTATATTAAGGGTCTTGGAAATTCGTTGGCTGAGTGGCATCCTTGTTATCTTGTTTTATCCGGTCTATATCTGTATGTTTTGGAGTCTGAAGCTTCTGAGGGTTATCAAAGATGCCTTGGGTAGGCTCAAAGTTTTGTTTTCTTTTTGATTGAAAGTAAGAGAAAAATTGCAAGTGTTGTATGATATTATGATGTTTGGGGAAACTTGCAGCATGGCTGGTCGACAAGTACTTGAAGTTCCGCCAGCGAGTGTAGATGGATCAGCTAATGCTATTTCTATTAACTACAGAGGAGTTGATATTCAGAAGGTAATTTTTAAAGTGGATCGTGTCTTATTTGATACTGGCTTGTGCATCCTATTGCTTCTCTGGCCTGTTGCTCATGCTAAAGGTGTAATATGTGAAACTAGGTTTCTTTATAGAAGCTAATGCTTCTACACTAAAAGATCTTAATATCTTTTTTTAACATAACTCATTATTTTTCTTTTGTTTTTAGTCCAAGTTTTCTATTGGCTTCTGTACTGGCATTTTTGCTTTTTTATTTTTTATTGGATTAACTTGAAATACCACACGTTGATCCATTTTGAATGGTACAAGACAAAGTGTGCATGCTCACTGAAACCATATCGATATGACAACACACTGACATTTACCATGTTGACATGGATTCAAATCTTATACCATGCTGGGTTGCATAATCAAAACACATTGTTCTAATAAATTATTGAAACATAATATTGCTTGATGCATTATCTGTGTTATTGTGTAAATCATGTTTATAAAGTTTGGTATCATGCTAATGCTCGACTCCCCTTAGCAAGCTACAACACATGTCAGGATGAATGGAACATGTTTATTAATTTTGTGTACCTTGTATTTGCACAACACAAGCCTGGGTTACGTTAGACTAAGATAAATGTTCAATGAATGAATCCATTAAACTATTGTGCTAATGCTAGGTCCTTCCCCAGAAGGAATGTGTTGCACGGTCCAACTGTAATGTCTCGGCAAGGACCGTTACATCTCTACAACTCGGGTATAGTGTTAAATATGTAAGAGTTAGCGTTGCAGGGTTTGACTATAATGTATCGGCAAGGACCGTACATCTCCATAAGAACTTGGGTATAGTGTTAAATAAGAAAGAGTTCTCACACCATAAGTTAGATAAGAACAAATATTATAGGAAAACTAATAGACTAAGATTTGGAACATGAAACATATAAATCCTCACTAGTAATGCAATGGAGGTAGTAGATATGATGATTAGGAGAAGAATTAGCATTTTACGTGTACAAGAGACAAAATGAGTAGGCGAGAAGATAAAGATGATAGAGAACTCGAGTTTTAAGTTATAGTACACAAGAAAGAGTAAAACAAGAAATGGAGTGAGTATTGTTGTAGATAGTTTGTTAAAGGATGAAGTTGCAGTAGTAGTTAGAAAGGGGATAGGATTATTGTTCTTAAGATAGTCGTGACGAAAGAAACTATAAATGTAATTAACATATATGCACCTCAAGTAAGATTAGAAGAAGATACCAAATCAAAGTGTTTTGGCTGACCTAGATGAAGCATTACAAAATATTTCGTCAAATGAAATGATTTTGATAGGAGGCGATCTAAATGAGCATGTCGGAGTGAAAAATGAGGAATATGAGAGGGTGTATAGGGATTATGAATTCGGAATAAGAAATGAAGAAGGAAAAAATATATTGGATTTTGTGATAGCATATGATCTTATACTAGCTAATATGTTTTTTAAGAAAAAGGAACACTTGGCCACATTCAAAAGTGAGAATAATAAATCGCAATTGTTTTTTTTTATGGTTTGGAAGAGGAATAGAAAGATTTATAAAAATTGCAAGATCATTCTTAGGGAATTCTTAACTACCTAACACAGGTTAGTATTATTGGATATATGCCTCAATCATAGTATCAATATAAGTAAAATATACACGACTCCTAGAATTAAATTGTGGAAGTTAAAGGATGAGAAGCAAAACATATTTAAGGAGAAGGTAGAGTACGAGCATTAGGTGAAATATACTGTGACTCTAATACGAAATGAGATGATATCTAAGTTGAAAATAATAGCCAAGAGTGTACTTAGTGAGTCAAAGGGGCAGACACCACTAAGTAAGGAATCTTGGTGGTGAAATGAGAAAATATAAGAGAAAGTGAAGGAAAACGGAATAACTTATAAATAATTATATATTTGTAAGAATGAGAAATTTTTTTAAAAGTATACAATAGCAAAAAAAAAAAAAGGAGGCTATGAAAACAGTGAATGAAGCACAGAATAAAACTTTCGAACGGTTATATCAAAAATTGGATATAAAAAAAGAGGAAAAAGACATTTATAGAATAACTAAAGAGAGAGGAAGATAAGAGATCTTATCTAAATAAGATGTATTAAAGATAAATGTAATAGGACACTAGTAAATGATGGAGAAATAAAAGAGTGGTGGAAGCGGTATTTTCATCAACTTTTTAATGATAGTTTAGGCGATAAACTTAACTTAGGTAATTTAAGTAGGTCAAATGAGTATAAAAATTTAAATTTTTATTATAGAATTCAAACTTCAGAAGTAGAACAAGCTTTAAATGGGATGCAAAATGGAAAAATCATTGGACTAGATGATATTCCGATAGAGGTATGGAAGTGTCTAGGAAAACAAGGTATTGAATGACTTACAAAATTATTTAACATGATATTGAAAATGAAAAAATGCCTAATCAATGGAGGCAAAGAACTCTAGTTCCATTATATAAGAATAAGGGAGACGTACAAAATTGTGTAAATTATAGGGGTATTAAACTAATGAGTCATGCAATGAAACTTTCGGAAAGAGTAATTGAAAAGAGATTAGACCGACCTCGAAAATCAATTTGGGTTGATATCTAGAAGGTCGATAATAGAAGCTATACATTTTCTCATACAACTAATTGAAAAGTATTGGGAGAAATTATATTGAGAATTCTAGTAATGAGAGGGGTTAGCATAACATATATTGAACTAATTAAGGATATGTATAAGGATGTAACGACTAGTGTGAAGACTTCAGGTGGATTAACTGAATATTTCCAATAAAGATAGAGTTACATCGCGATCAGCTCTAAGTCTCTATCTTTTTACACTAATTTTGGACAACTCACTAGACACATTCAAGAAAGTGTCGTGGTATTTGTTGTTTGCAAATTATATTGTTTTTGGTAGATGAGACATGTGAAGGAGTAAATGCTAAACTAAAATTTGAGCAGAAGACACTATAAGTGAAAGGTTTTAGGTTTAGTAGAGTAAAGACAGATTATATGAAATTTAAATTTAGTAATATTAGACGTATTTAGTTGTCCGGAACGGAAAGATTTAAGTAGTTAGGATCATTTTTGCAAAACGAATGAAGGATTGAGTGAGATGTCTTACATAGAATACAAGCATGATAATGAAATGCAGAAGAGCGTTGAGTGTTTTATGTGATTGTAAAGTACCTGAAGTTCTACAAAATGATAGTTAGACCTGTTATGTTATATGACACTGAATGTTGGGCTATGACTTGAGCACATGAGCAGAAGATGAGAGTTGCAAAGATGAGGATGCTAAGGTGGATGTGTGGACATACGAGAATGGACAAAATAAGAAATGAGAGCATTAGACAGAAAGTTGGAGTTGCATCTATTGAGGAAAACTGTAAACCTTAAACCCTAAAACTTCGAGAGACACATTTAAAATTGTAGAGACATAGACGACCAGTAAATGCTCTAGTTAGGTGATGTGAAACTATGACAAATATGCACATCAAACGAGGATGAGGAAAGATAAAAAAAAGACTTTGTTAGCAACAATAGAAAAAGATAAAATTTATTTAAATTAGATGATGATATAGTAGGAGATAGTACCCAATGACGTAGAAGGATTCATATAGCCGACCCCACTTAGTGGAATAAAGTTGTTGTGTTTGTACAAAACAATGTCAAAATTGTATCATTCTAATTCTACATTGGACACAAATTTCAAATTTAGGTATATAATTGTGTATTTTTCTTTCTTTCTTTTCTTCTTTTCTTGATTCTTTCCCTCTAATTCGCCACTGTACGTGGGAACACCGGCATGGTACCGAAACACTTTTTTTTTAATTAAAGATTGAAACTATGAATGGATTGAGATTTTAAACCTTGCTAACGGAATGAATCAACAACTGGAATGATATGATTCAGCCATACAAACTAATATTGGTCGACACATTGAAACTGTGTACAAAATACATGAATTGTCTTTTACACTCAAATATTACTCTTAATGCATATGATTTATTTGTCAAGCTGCATAAAAATTTCTGGAATTTAGTCAGGCAAATGATTTGTAATTTTTGGATCATTGAAGATTAAAAATTGTTTTCGACACATAATGACACCATTCCGGTAACTATGCTAAAATGATTTAGACTATGCTGACCTTTGTTCCCCCATAAACACACTAATAATATAAAGAGCATCTTCCATCATATGCTGACCTTTGTCCCATACGTTTTTGTTACCTAGGTTATAAACTGCTTGTAAGGCATCTGAAATTTAATTGGTGTCACTTCATCATTAGGTAGAAAGTTGAAACTCAAAAAAGAGAAAAAAGGACCTGTAGCTATTGGAGTTCATCTTACTTGATACAAGCTGAGTCACAGGCTTGTATGGCTTGGTAGCATGAGTCAAAGTATTAATCCATGCTTTGAACTGTACACTTTGCCATATTGTGAAATAGCTATCTGGTTTTATATCCATGCAGTCGTATGCATTTGACCTTGATGTATGTTCTATAATGCTAAATATTCATCTCTGTTTTCTTTCTTTGATCAACTCTGCTTTTTCTGCAATGCTGATTCATTTATACAATTCCATCTCTTATTTTGTGCATTTCTTATCTATGCACCATTCTTATTGTGCAGGCACTGGAATCAACTCATACACTTATTATCCAATTTCATGATGACGAATCAAAATCTACTTGGCTGAAAAAACTTGTCCAAGCAACCTATAGAGCTTCTGTACAACTCTGCAGTTCTATTTATGTTTTGATCTTCCAGTTTTGGATCTGATTTTAATTTTGCATTGCTAATTGTTTTTTCTCATGTTTTTGTAGGCTCCTCTTTCAATGGACATATTTGGAGAATCAGGCAATACTTCAACACAATCTGGTGAAGAGATACTGGGTAATTTGGGATCATCAGACCTTGTTATCAATGGCACATTGATTGAAACTAAACTATCAATATATGGAAAAGTAAGAATGGGTGTACATTTCTTTTCATAATAAATGGCTTTTAGGTCCTAGTATTTCTTTATATAGTTGTTGATAACCTTGCTTGATGTTCTGAATCTTTCTTTTTTATTTTCTGTTTCTTACAGTTGGATAGAAAATCAAAACATACAGAGAAACCCATTATAGAAATAATTGCAAGTGGAGGAAAGGTTAACACTTCTATTATTATTCTTTTTGATTCTCATTATTATTCGATGCTTCTGATTCAACTTTTGGTGCCCGCTCATTTCATATCTAGAAGCTTTGTTGATTATGACCTAAACCATACCTCATGCTATGATATTCTTTACCTGAGTGTTTGATTTGTGACATAGGTAAACTTTTCTCGTTCTGAAACTGATCTTACTGTGAAGATGAAGCTGCACTCTTTGAAGATTAAAGATCAACTTCAGGGTCATTTATTGAATTTTCCAGAATATTTAGCTTGCTCTGTGTTAAGTGATGAACTAAAAGCTGGAAAATCTGGTATATTGGATGCCAATGAAAAAGGATTTGAACCTTTTCCTATGGAAGATGATAACTTTGATGACGCTTTGTCTGATTTTCTCTCTACGCTTGATCAAAGTCCCTCAACACCAGCTTTTTTGGGAAGTAATATAGAGCCTGGCCTTGATGGTAGGGAGTCATATTTTGGGTACAATCATGATGATGCCTCAGAGCATGAGAAAGACCTGGTGAATGAGAAGTTCTCTGAGATATTTTATGAAGCACAAGATAGCACTATGTCTGATTTTGTAGTGATTACATTTTCATCAAGGAATCCTGATTCATCTTTGTATGACGGAATTGACACTCAGGTATAAGATGATTCTGTATTCTTTTTCCCCTTTTGCTAGATTTTGTGATTCGATCCATGTCTGATATGGAATTTGTTACAGATGAGCATCCGGATGTCTGCTTTGGAGTTTTTTTGCAACAGGCCCACACTTGTTGCCCTGATTGACTTTGGCTTTGATCTAAGTCTCACTAATTCTGTGGAGATCCCTCAAAATAACACTCATAGTGCAACTGCTAGCCCTAGATATATAGAGAAGGAAGAAACTTCTCGTACTTTAGTGAAAGGTTTACTTGGTCATGGAAAGGGCCGTGTGATTTTCAACCTGAAAATGGATGTTGACAGCGTTTGCATTTTTCTTAATAAGGAGGATGGTTCTCAACTAGCAATGTTCATGCAAGAAAGCTTTTTGTTGGACCTTAAGGTATCAAGCACTACCTTTTATTTATGTCTCAATAGATTTAACACCGATAAATGTGTACAATCGGAAAGAAAGATTCTTGAGTGATTGAACCTGATCACACACTTTGTTTTAGAAAAAAATGTTTATAATCTTCTCTCCTTGTGTTATCCCAGGTCCATCCAAGTTGTATTTCCATTGATGGTATGGTAGGAAATATGAAACTTCGTGATATGACCCTTGGTCCAGATAGTCGCTGGGGCTGGCTTTGTGATATACGTCACCCAGGGACTGAATCATTGATTAAGGTATATATTTTCATTCACCAATGTGGCATATGAGTATGAATGAATAGGATGTTTATGAATAAGCTCACCACCTTGATAAAAAATATAAAATATATAAAAATAAACAAAGTTGAGCACCAATTCACCTAATTAACGTACAGGACTAAAACTCACTAACAACTTATAAACCTGTCTGAATCTCAATAAAAAGTGAGAAATACAATACTATATGATTTATTATTTAATAAATACATAAGACATATAATGCTGACTATTAAAAATAATTTCTAGTTATTTATAATATAATAAAATTTAGAAAATAATATATGTTTGGTTTATTAGAATAATCTTTTAACTAAATTTCAAAGATAATGTATCTAGTCTTGATAAAAGGTTCGAGATTGGTTCACATTCAAAAAGATTTTTAATAAGAAACACTAACAAACTTGATAATAAAATGAAGCTTGGTTGACACAGTCATGCTTGACTTGTCTCTGCTCGGCACCCATAATTTGAAATCTTGTACCTTGTCGAGTAAATGGTCGAATTGTATCATTATGATAAATCACCGAACTCAATAACACTCAACATCAAAATCTAAAGTTTCGTTCTTTGATCGAAATGATACCATTCCAGTATCATGCCAACACTCTTATGCATGGTACTGGTGACAGATTGATGGTTATAGGAGGGAGGAGATGAAACAAAGGATGGAGACATTGTTTGTGCCGAGTGGTATCGAGTTTCAGTAATTTACCGGAACGAAATGTTTCGACTGTTTCTCCTGACATTCATCTCCCTTCTCTCTTTAGTTTCAATGTATTACTGACACCATGCTTTGAAACATCGGCATGTTACCGAAATAATATCGTTCCAATCAAAGACTCACGGTTTGAGAATTTGAACTTTGATTGCAACTGGAACTGTGCAAATGAATTCTTTGTATCTGTTAACTTGGTTTTGAGAGGTCCAGTTGATTTATCTTTCATAGCATACTGCTCAAATTTTTCCTACATATTTAGATTAATTTTAAATTTCAATTTGTCACTACTGGTGTCTAGGCTTGCTATGGTACCAAACTGACACTTCGCATGGGGCATTAAGACTGTTACCACCTTCACCTTATCCAGTGTTTATTGGTTTCATCTGGCTCTACCTACTCAATTAGTTGTCACTTCATCCAACATGATTGCTTTTACATGCAATAATAAAAATAACATACTAGAATTTGTTCTTGCTTTAGTAAAATTTGAATGAAAATAATAAGAGCAAGTAGTTAATCCTGTGAATGTGATTTGAACTTTGAATATTCCATCTTTTATTTTTTTCATCATAGACCAGAAACTAAATACAGATATAAGAGATAAATCACTTACATCTTTTATATTGACTACTTCCTAGACAACGAGGGAAATCTTTTGATGAGTCGATCAAACTGAATCCTTGATCAGCATAGAAATAATTGATTATTTTAAAAATAAACTGCACCTAGGAAAATTAAGCAAATATTTGTGAATTACCACTATTTTTGGTAAATGACCATAATTTTTTCAGGCCTCAGATTTACCAAGGGTAATTCAGAGTCTCTTGACTAAAAAATTCTATCACATCCTACGTTATCTTAAGTATAATATTCAACAACAAAATGATATTTTTTTAAAACATGCCATTGGATGATTAAATGGATCTTGATGATGTGGATCAGATTCAATAGGGAGAGAGAGCTCATGTAGCTGAGCTGGTCCTGTTATGCGTTCCAAATAGAATCTTGTACATTTAGAAAATTGTGAGATAGATAATTTCAGGTCTTATTTAATTAAGATCCAATGAAATGATAATAGTTTTACTGTCTACTTACTCTATTAGCTTGCATCAAGCACTAAAGTATCAACTATGGTTTCAACGCATTGCAAGACTGAAGTCTATCATTGCAGCCTATAACTCCAAATTGAATTGCAACTTATAGTTTGTTATTATTCTCCTAGTCAATATAGTTATCCAAGATTTCTACATTGTAGTCTTGTCCTTCCCTTACCCAACAATTTTGTGGGATTTTCATCATCAAGCTTTGTTAGTCTACGCAACATGAATCTGGTAATTCAATTGAATTTTATGCGAGATTAAATCGCAAGTAAGATTGAAATATCATTTTTTTACTAATCAATTAGAGAGTTCTTTAGTCACCCTCTTCCCCTCGTTCAACTTTGATTGATTCAATTAGGGGTGTAAACAAGCCGAGCTTAGCTGTGTTCAAGCTTGTTTATCTACTTATTGAGCTTGTTTATGCTTGTTAAACTTTTTATCAAGCTTGAGTCGAGCTCGAGCTTTTTATCGAGCTCAACTAATATAGTTCTTGTAGGTTAAATGTTTATCTAATTATGAAACTCATATTATTTTCTTATTTTTAACAAATTATGAATATAAAAATTTAGAAATTACTATATTTTTTTATGTATTTGAATTAAAAATTTAGGAAATAAATTTACAATTAAATTTTATAGAAGTTAATAAGAAAGTTTATTCGTAAATTATTCATGAATTTTGTTCATCAATGTTAACAAACAAAGCTTAATAGTGTTTAAGCTTGTTTATTTTATATTCTTTTATTGTTGAAGGAACATAAATGAGCTTTATCAAACTGAACATTAAGCTTAAGCTTGTTTACGAACATCTGCTTCATTTACGACCCCAGATTAAATTTGTTTGACTAAAGAATCTTGGTCACCTTTGACAATGTATATCATCCTTTTTGGTCCATTAGTTTCTCATGTGAAGTGATGTAGACCATCATATAAATATAAATTGGTCTCTTTTCTAAGTGCTCTAGCTTTTGGAATGAGTGGTTAGCTAATCAATTTCAACATGGTATCCAAGCCAGAGCAAATCCTATGTGTCTTAAATTTGAAAAATAGGCTTGTACCATTGAGTCATGATGGGTATGATGAGACATGTTAAAGCTAGGAGACCCTATACTCAATGATTTCACATGGAGTGCAGTGGCCCATTATATAAATATAATTGGTGTCTTTCCTAACAACTCAAGCTTTTTGGATAAGTGATTATCTGATCAATTTCAATAATTTTTTTAGTGGATTTTTTCCCTATATTTTTGAAAGATGTTAGCTAATGGACAATAATTTAGTTGTGAAAAAGACAGCACAATATGCTAAAAAGCATTTAATCTATATGAGGTAATATTATAGCTTGGATTTATTTCAGTTTGTTCGACATCTGGATCGCTTGTAGTTTTAAAAATATTTATGGTGAATATTTAATGTCCTAAGAATTTGTTTAGTTGGTATCTAATTTCATTCATGATGTATCTAATTTCATAATGTATCTAATTTCATTCCTATATATGTTTTTTATGGTCTTTACATATTCTCATTTGGCAGTTCACATTTAACTCGTACAGTATTGAGGATGATGATTACCAGGGATATGATTATAGCTTGACTGGACGACTTTCTGCTGTTCGCATTGTTTTTCTATACCGTTTTGTTCAGGAGGTATGTGGATTATGCCAACTTCAAGGAAACTGCATGTCTGGTCTTGTCTGATTTTTCTTGCATATTGACATAAGGCATAAACCTACTGCCATCTATTGAAGGGCTGTATGTTATTATTGCATGCTAACCTAAAAAAAAAAATCTTCAGATAACTTCATACTTCATGGAGCTTGCTTCGCCACACACAGAAGAAGCAATTAAGTTTGTTGACAAGGTTGGGGGATTTGAATGGCTTATTCAGAAATATGAGATTGACGGTGCGACTGCTGTGAAGCTGGACCTATCTCTGGACACTCCAACAATTATTGTACCCAAGAATTCTCTTAGTACTGAGTTAGTATTTCAATTCTGTTAAGCATTCTCAATTCTTGCAATGTGCATCTTATTTGTCATTAATAAAGTTAACATGATATATGCTGTCTTTGGTGGCTATTGAACCAACCTGTTTGCCAATATTTCTTTGTTTCTTTATTATTATTATTTTTAAGCTGCAGTGAGTCTTTCTAGCTTTATATTTTGTAAAAGCTTTCATATCTTTCAAATTATCATATGGATTCTGTTTTCTATTTCAGTCCTTTATTTATTTAGTAAATTAATAGTTTGCTGTCATCTACTTTGTAGATAATGTAAGATGTAGGCATATACTTTTAATTTTTATATCCTTAATAATATCATACATATATGTAGGTGAGGGGGGCTGGATATGCTCCTCATTTAAATTTGGTACCAGAGATGCCTCCCATCCTTGCCTAACCTCTTGTTTTTCATTGTGCTGATCATTTGCACTACCTGTCCTCCCATGCAAGTCCCATCTGCAGATGCCCTTCCCTGTTCATGCATCACACGCCTCATCATCCTCGACCTCTGTAGCTTTCAACCGCATGCTCCCTTCTTTAGGATTCTATCAAGAATCCTCTAGTGGAGCTCCAGAAAAGGAGGCAGATGCTTGAGCATCTTGGCTAGTCAATCTGAACTTTTGATTCTTCTTCGGTGTAGCAATGACTCATGATTGTTCTGCATATGCCTTCAAATCAGTTCCTTTGGTTTCTTCCTGATGTGGATTTCCTATAACCTAGTTGGTCACAGTCTGTGTGCCCATCATTCAATGGTAGTCAACCCTCCTGAGTCCTGCCATCTACTGGTAGCTAAAGGCCTAACCCACTTCAGAGACTACTCATCAGCCTATCCAAAGGTTATGATACGTCACTAGAGGCTTCTCAGCCAAAGTCGAGCATATTTTCTTTCTAGGCTTGTCTAATTTAGTCCACCGTGAATAATAAGCATCCTTTTTGTTAGGAGGATTCATCTTTCCTGTGGGCAACACCCAACCCACTTATCATGTCAACCAAACTTGAAACTCAGTCTTGTTCCAGCAGAGGAATACTTAATGGTCCTTCGGTCTGAGCTTGATCCTCCTTTGGTGAAGCAATTTGGCCCCATTCCTTCTGCCGATGCCTTTGAAATCATTCCCTAGGTTTCTTCCCTACATGGATCTCCTATAACCCAGTTTGCCAACTGCTCGTCTGCCCATCCTACAACAGTAGTGTTAGCCCTTCTACCATCTTTCGCTGGATAAAGGGCTAACCCATTTCAGAGACCAACTCATTAGCCTAAGCCTATCAAGAGGCCACGACACATCACTGGAGCCTTCTCAGCCAAAACCAAACAAATTTCCTTTTGGAGCCTGTCTCATTTAGTCCGCTGAACAATAACCATCCTTTTTGTTAGGAGTTTTAGGATGATTCAACTTTTCTAAATCACCCAACCCACATTAGCATCATGTCAGCCCAACATGAAACTCAGTCTCATTCCAGCATAGGAGCACTTAAAGCTCCTTCGACTCTAGGCTGTTGTCAATGTTTCATCCAGCTTGTCACCTCATTTGCCTTAAGTCCTGATTCCTTGTCTATCTTGTACGTCCAAGTTGTCTCCTTAAGCCATAGATTTAGGTGTCTATGAATGAACATATCTCTATTAAGATATTCTCTTTGTTTTCCCTTACACTACTAGCACACAGTACCATTCTAAAGATATTAGAGATGTTTCCTTATCACTTATGATATATTTGTCTTCCGTGTTTTATATTTCTAAGTTTATTGAAGTTGCTATTGATTTGTAAATATACTAGATCATTAAATTGTTCAATCACCTTTGATGCTACTTTTGTTTTGATTTACGAATGGTAAGGAAATTTAATCTCATGGATTATACTAGTTGCATGTGCCTGTATTGCCTTTAACTCTTTTAATTACATCGCCATCCCTCTAGATTCCTCTTTCTAAAACTTGGGCAGATGATTCCCAATTCATCTAACCTTCAAACTCTTGAATGTTAACCATGTTAGTTAGGTAAATATACTAGGTCCCTTTTACCCAGTAGTGTTCGTAAGCTAGCTTTGTACCCTTTACTTCAGTTTATTTGTGTGCTTGTGGTTCAGGTTAAGTCAACTATACCTTCTGTTTATAATATTTTGTTTCCTTCATTAACATGATTCTTGATTGACTCGGTGTTTTCTAATGAAACATGATTCTAAATCTTTCTTTATTTTTTCTCCACGACATCTTTATTTAGTATATTCAGTGGCAATGCTACATTTCCAGTCATTTCTATCTATACTTGATGCTCTTCAGGAGTCCTCATCGAAATACTCCCACATGTCATTTTCCACCGTCTGCACTATCAAATTCCCTTCACTAACATCTTTCCACACAATGCTATGTATTCTCTGCTGCCACGAGCCTTTAAATGTACTTGTTTTGTTCAGCCAGTACTCTCTGATTGTTATAAAATATCTCCACTGTCCACGATTTAGATGAAGTGTATTTTCCTTATTTATTGATGTCTAATGTTACCATTGTTTCTCTTTTGAGACATAGTGTGCCTTCATCTCTCCTAACGAGACATTTTTTTTTCAATCCACTTCATTCTTTACCAATACACAATTTTTTCAATCCACTCCATTCCTTCCCAATACACTATCTCTAGTTGAGTCCATGCATTGCATTCGAGTCCATGCAATGCAAGAAGTTCTCCTGATTCATACTCTATTATTTTTTCCACCTTCACCTGTGGACCTCTCCACTCACTGTTGTTACTGACTCAACACTTTAGGTACCTCCCTTGCGGGTATACATGCACCGGGACAATGCCGTGGAGAGACTGCAACACCGAGATTCTCTTGCTCTCCAATCATTAATCGATGTTCCATATCCTCCTAATTTGAGCATTCCTATTGCTTCTTATAAAGATACTTAGAAATGTTTCACTTTCTATCGATTTTGTCATTTTATATCTTATGCATGTCTGTTGCCCAAATTGATTGGCTTTGTGTTCTTATTATCCTTTCAATCAATTTCAATTTGGTTTCTCTTCCTTCAGGGAAGTGCATTGTGGCTTTGTGTCCTTATTATCCTTTCAATCAATTTCAATTTGATTTCTCTTCCTTCAAGGAAGTGCATTGTGGTTTGCAAATAAGAGTTTTTAGTAAAACTTACTTGGTGGCCAAGGGCAACACCCACATTTTCTTGATTGGCTAAGATTGCTTGAGTTTGTCTCTTCTTCCCATTAGCTATTATTTTTTCTCATTGATCCCTTCATTAGGTTGACATAAAAAATATCTTCCATATGATGGCCTTTTGGAGAAGGTCCATTTGGTGAACTCGGGGTTTGTTACTCAAGGAGGGACTAGGCTAGTGTGTCAACTAAAGTAGTATAGACTAAAACAGTCTTTGAGAGCTTAGTTTAGGAAATTCAACTCAGCATTGCAACACAACATGATTAGGAGTTTCAGTGATTACTTAATGTTCTATCTCATTTCACAGACTCATTCTTCTTATTGTCTATGTGGACAATATTATCATCATTGGTGAGGACTCCATTGGGATTAAAAAAATTAAAAAACACTTACATCAACACTGCTGCACTTAAGACAGAGTGCTGACACATCCTTTGGTACAAAGGCTACTCACTTATAAGAAGGCTGGCATTCTAGGGAGATACTCTTATAAATCCTAGTGGTAGACTGTTAGCAAGACATGGGGAGCCACTAAAAAAATGCATAAGGCGGATAGGAAAATTGAGCTTGGGCAAAAAAATGAGCTTGGAAATACGCTTGCTGAGTAAATGAAGTTTTATTGTGACAATCAAGTTGCAATTTTTATAACATCGAATCGTGTGTTTCACTAGAGGACAGAGATTGATTGTCACTTCATTAGACAACAAGCGCAATTTAATGGAATTATAATTTCTTTTGTTTGTTCTACAGATCAAGTAATAGATTTGTTGACTAAATCGTAATAAAACCTAAAGTTGAATATGCTAGTGCAATTATGCCCCCTTAAGCATGTGGTTTTGATTTTGAGCAAAGGCTTAAATAAGGATTATATTGTGATTACTTATATGGTGTGTCAAGTGTAGGATGTTTGACATTTATATTGTAGGTGCAATAGTCGAAGTCCACGTAGGTTGAGGATTGTATACTTGGCAAGTGGAAGTCATGTAGGTCGAGTATTGAATACTTGGCAAGTGGAAGTCTAGGTAGGTTAAGGACTAAATACTCGATAGATTGAAGTTTCTGTAGGTCATGAAGGACCAAATACTTGGCAAGATGACAAGTCCTAGAGGCAAAACCTTTTGGCATGGAAAACCGTAAAGCAAGGCTTTTTGACATGTGAAGTTCTGGTGGTGAGATCTCTTGTTGGACAAGCAACTTTTATGAAGGAGAGTCGAGTGCACTTGTGTAATGGGTTACCGCTATTCTGAGGAAGGGACTTGACCCTAGAAATAATATCAGTCAAGGGTTTCGGTTGACTGAAAGTGTTTTTCAATTGACTGAAACATGTGTAGACTAGTCAGCTGACTCAGGCTCGAACAAAATGTTATAGAATGATTTTGTTCGGGGGTTCTAACCAATTGATTCACTGAGTCAATTGCCTGGTGGTCCAGTTGATAATGAAAATCATAGAAGAGAGCCATTGATTTGATGCCAATAGTTTGCAACGGTCTAATGACCTATTGATTAGGCAATTGATGTCACACTTCAATTGACTAGGGATATCTTTGCTATGTAAAAGGTTGATGTTGGCATATGACATGAATTTGTGGATTGATCTAATTCGGAAGGCAAATTGAAGGCTGAAAACAAGTTGAAAGATTTGTCTATAAATATACGCCATGAGTTTAACGGCAAGACTACTAAAAATGCTTCTCTTTTGATCCTTGTCGCAGTTATCTTCCACTCCACTTGGGTGTAACCCAAAGAGTACTAAAAGTGCTTGTCTTTGATCCTTGTCTCAGGTTTCTTCTCATCCATTTGTGTTTATTTGTTTCACTCTTCTTTGTGCTTAATCTGAAATCTTGCTAGAAGAGTGTATGAGGTTTCAACACCTCTAGAAGCCAAAGGTTTGTGAGAAAGAGAAAGATAGTGGATTTCAAGGAGTGACTTACCAATTTGTCATAGTCCATGGAATAAGAACCATGGGTTTTGAACCACGTAAAGTATTTGTGGTAGTCTTGTTTTCTCTAATTTTTTTTTATTTCCACTGCATATTAATTGTGATTGTAGAATCAATCAAGCAAATGAAGCGTTCAACAATTCACCGCCTTCCCCAGCCTCACCAACAATCCAACACAACATATTTATTACTGGTTGGCTTTTACAATGTTTTCAAAATAGTTTGAGAGGAGCATTATGGACTCATTGAACTAATTTGTGTATATTTAAGATGTAGGAGTTTGCCTGCAATTTTATTTCCTTAATAATATCACATATAGGCAAAGACTTAAATGTCCTCTAATGTCTGAAGAATAATCTCCCCTAATCTCAACAGGTTGAGTGTTCTTTTCTTCTTTTTACACAATATCTGTCTAGTAACCTTTCATTTATATTGTAGAATATGTTTGATTCATCTGCTCAATTCCATTTTGAATTTGGCTGAGTCCCTATATTTCATTTATTTTTATTCTAGTCAATAAGTATGCAAATTCTATCCATATACTATCACCCAAATCTTGTATTTAGTCCTGCATAAACTGAATGCTACTTTAGGTATATTTTAGCCCTACTCATGTAGATTTTATTTTTCATTACGACTTGAATTGTGTTTTGGCCCTACTTATGAAGACCTTCTGCCACATGTTTCTTCAAAGAGCATCTCTGTTTTTATCTAGTATTTACATGTTCAATATGATTTCTTATATGGTAAAATTAGTTGCAAGAAAACTATCATTTGGAAACCTATTCATGCACAAAGTTAGACTTGATGGATAAAATTGTGTTCATCCAAATTATGACTCGTGAAATATTGAAGGCTAAGTTAAAAAATACAGTTTGTTTTTTTTGTTATCCTTTCTATTTGAGGAAGTTGTATGTCTCACTTACAACTCCATTTTGTGAAGTTACATGCAACTGGATCTTGGACAACTTCAAATCAAGAACAGTTTTGCTTGGCATGGATGCAAAGAAAGTGATCCTGCTGCTATACATCTTGATATTCTTCATGCAGTGGTATTTTTATGACAAGGAAAACAAATTCTGTATTATAGTTTGTGGTAAAATAAATAGCATTCGACTACTTATTCTGAAAATTTGCAGATCAATGGAATTAACATGGAAGTTGGAGTTGATGGAATTTTAGGTAAACCTCTGATTCGAGAAGGCCATGATATTCATATTGAAGTGCGACGAAGCTTGAGAGATGTATTCCGGAAGGTTCCAACATTGTCTATTAAAGTGAAGGTGATTATTCTATTCGGTGTAGATCTACTGATTGCAACTTTTTAACTACATAGAGAATAACATTATACATGTTAAACTGATGTTTTTTTCCTTATGATTTAATTGATTATATTTTATTAAATTTTTAGAATCACTTTGAAACTTACGGATCAATAAATTATAAATTATTACGAAGTTACATTGTTTGTAGTGTGCAGTTTGCTTGTTTTTCTGTTTCTCATCCAATATGACGCGGTACTACAGGATTAAATGTTTTTACTAATTTTTTACTGGTTATGTTGATGTCTTTATTCCCATGGTAAATAAGTGTTGATCATTTTTCCCCCTTCAAATTTGGTAACTTTTCATGATTATTATTATTCTTCTTGATTGAAATATTCATTTCTGGGAATATCCTTTTGTGAATTTTGTCTATTTTCTTTGATACTTACTACTACTTAAGAATCATGTCTTTTATCCTTGAATTGCAAATAGTGAATTATTGATGACATTGTTTTATATTGTCCTGTGAAATATTTTTTCATTAGTTTTGATTTGTTACATTGATTTTATTTTTAAATGTGAAAGTGATATTTGAAGTGCAAGAGTCGCCAATGCAACTAAGATAATAAAATAATCTCGAGTTGGTAGTTGAATTCAGAAATTGAAGAAATGCTAAACGTGAATATAAAAAAGTCACAATGCTGAATAGAACTAATGCTTTATCTAAGGTAATATTTTGTTCATTATTCTAATAATGTTAAAGATCCAAATTGAAATCTTGCTTTTTAATTGAATTCATGAATTTGTTATGCACATGATGAAATTAGAATTGGGATGATGAACATACATGTTTAACTTACAAGTATTGTTATGGAAATAAAACTTAAATTATATGTTTGCACATGAATGGTGTAGTATTTTAGCTTCTTGTTTGATTGTAAATTTCTTCCTCTATCTTTCTCAGTTATTTATTGCATTTGGGAGTTTAATCTAAAGATTTCACAGAAGTTTTCTGTTTCATGGAACTAGGATGCGTGTTAATGGTTTCTGTCATTGTATGATCCTGTTCTCTATGGACCTCATGTGGTGAAGATTTTAACCTTCAAGTACTTGACAATGTCAGATTACTCATCTATCTTCAGAAATTTTAGAAATGGAAAGAAAGGACTAACTTAAATATTAAAAGATGATCTGGATTGATTCTGACTATGCTTTAAGCCCTATTGGTTAAAGGTAGAGGTCTGCAATTTTGGGGGAATGGGAAATCCATACATATCTTACCATTTACTTTCTTGATTATAGATTCTAAGTATCTTTTCTCGAGAAAGGTTCAATTTAACAATTTAATTGTTAATTTTTTTGTATCATCCTGTATATACCAATCATTTCCTTTATGTGTTTGCAGGTTGGATTGCTCCATGGTGTCATGTCTGATAAGGAATATGCTGTCATAATAAACTGCATTTACATGAATCTTTCAGAAGAACCTAAACTCCCTCCTAGTTTCCGTGGGCATCGAACTGGAATAGAATCGATTCGAATGATTGCAGATAAAGTTAATTTGAACAGTCAGCTCTTACTCTCACGTACTGTATTTATTCTAGGTGTTGACATTCACCATGCTTTGTTGGAGCTGTTGAATGGTCTTGAAGAGGGGTCTCCATTAGCTCAGATTGCTGTAAATTCTGCTAAACTTCTTATATGTTTTGTGTAGTTTTGGCTTATTTTATGCTTGTATTTTTTTTTTGTCTTTATACTTTTAGATATATATTACCTTTTTCCCCGTTAAACTTTCAGGTCTCCAAAATTGTTTATATATATTTTTTGTTTTATTTTGACAGTGAGTTGCTTTTATCCAGATTTATGTATGAAATGTTTCATGTTTTTGGCAGTTCGATGGTCTTTGGGTTTCATATCGAACAACATCTTTTTCTGAAGCAGACCTGTATGTTACAATTCCGAAGTTCTCTGTGTTGGATATCCGCCCTGATACGAAACCTGAAATGCGATTGATGCTTGGTTCTCACACAAATATATATAAGCCCAGTTGTACTGGTACCGACCTGATTTTTCCAAGAGATGATTCGTATGTCAACAATTTAGACAATGGAACTGGTTCAAATGCTTCTTACCTGACAATGTTGATATTGGATTACCGATGGAGGCCATCATTTCAATCTGCTGTAATTAGAATTCAGCAACCACGTGTTCTTGTTGTTATCGATTTTCTTCTTGCAGTTGCTGAATTTTTTATCCCTAGTTTGGGTTCAATTACTGGCCGTGAGGAGACTATGAATCCCAAGAATGATCCACTCATAAACTCAGACAACATAATACTTTCAGAATCAGTTTACTTGCAAAGAAACCAAGTTGTGCACCTCTCTCCTAGAAGACAGTTAATTGTAGATGGCTGTGCTTCAGATGAGTTCATTTATGATGGTCAGGGAGGCACATTATCTTTGAATGAGGATTTTGACATCAAAGGACAAATATATACGGGACCCATTTTAATAATTGGGCGTGGAAAGAGATTGAGGTTCAGGAATGTAAAAATTGAGGTAAGTGCGTTTGAGTTTATATAAGATGGAGATTGCTAGCTTTTATGCCCTGTATTTTTTTTAGCTAAATAATTATTGACTGGAATTTTTATCTTTGACTAAGTGTGAAGAGCAAGTACTATAATTTGATCAGTGTAGTACTGTTTGATTCAAGGACCAGAACTGGTACCTGCAAATCTTGGTATGAACTCATTTATTAGTCGAACTGAAAATGATGCTTGCCAAGGATTAAAATTTTGTTCAGCGTTGCCTGTTGCATGTACATTCTGTTCATAAGTTAAGACGGGGAACCCTCAATCGGTATTTTTAAACCCTGACCAGACTGGCCATTTGAACTGGTTTTCAGTTGAATATATGCCTATCAGTTCGTATGATGGGACTGATCATGAATCGAATGTTTAAATAAACAAAAAAATGGGTTGCATAAAAACCAATAAAAAAGGGCAACCTGGTGCATGAAGCTCCCGTCATGTGGGGTCCCAGGGAAGGATCTATTGTATGCAGCCTTATCCTACTTTGTAAGAGGATGTTTCGAGGACTTGAACCCGTGACCTTTTAAGTCACAAGGCGGCAACTTTACCATTGCGCCAAGGCTCCCCTTCAATAGGTAGACTTTGGTTGCTTGGATTGGTGGTCGGGTCATTGGAGTTTCAAATGGGAGGATGAACCATGATGGTTATGGTTCGATCTCGTTAGCTGTCAATTTAAAGAGATTTTTTTTTTAGTTTTGAATAATTAATTTTGAAATTTATATATTCTAAGAGATTTGAATTAACTATCGAGATTTTTTAAAAACTATATATTATTCAGTTTCTTTATTTTTCAAATATTCATCCATTTAAACCGGGAACCTTCTGGTAGTTTGGTCCGGTTTGTAACAAAAAAACGGATTGCATAAAGAGTAAGAGGATATAATAATAAATGGTAACCATCTCCCACATGATTGAATGAGACTTTCTCAAGAGCCTCCACCTGAATGCCTTGACATTTGAGTCAGATTGCCCTTTTTGGTTTCTTTTAGGATATAATCTTGGCATTTCTTTTTCATGCCTCTATTTTGTTTATCCTCTATTTTCTGTCATTTCGAAGTTAAAATTTATCACCTTCATTATATTTTGTGTTTACTTTCAGATTGTCTCAATTGTTTTTGTCACCAACCATTTTTATTGACTATGTTTACATAGGTAGATGCCTTGATATAACAAGTTGGGGACATGTCTGCTTTCCTTTCTTGGTGACTTCTTTTTTCTTTTGATTTATTTCATCAGAATGGCTCATTACTACGAAAGTGTACACACCTAAGTAATGGTAGCAGCTATTCAGTGTCTGCCGATGATGGTGTTGAGATTTCTTTATTGGATAATCTTACCTCAGGTGTAGATCAGCTTGGTTCTCGTCAAATTCAAGAAGGCCAACAGAAGAGTGATCTAAGTTCGGATTTAATATCATCTTCAAGTCAAATGCTTAGTGTTACTTTTGAAGCCCAGGTACACAAGCGATCTACAATTTGTTTTTTACTTTATAGTTACTATGATAATTATTTACCTGAAATATCAGCAATTAAATTATTATGCTCTGGAACCACAAGGGATTTTCATTAACTTTCAGAATGGCATATGCCACACAAACACAGTTTTAAATGTTTGTTCATTAGGAGTACCAATCTAGGTTCAAATCAGCATTCGTAAATTAAGTATATTACTTGTGTTTGATATAATGCCCTCTGTTTTTTGTATCTCATATGGTACGTTATCATTTAACCATAATCTCTATGTGACGTCTCTTCTAGCTTTTCACATGAGATGATCTCCTGACATCAGTGTCTCTGCTTATTTCCTTCTAGCATACTTTTTTTTTACTTTATTTGCCTGCACCAGCTTCTTTGCTATTATTCTTTGTTGAAGCCACGTTTTTGCATCTGTCGAATTTTGTTATCAGAATTTTGATAACATTAAACAGTAACTTTTACATTTTAGATAAATCAAGAAACTTGACCTGGAGGTACTTAATAGTTTTTATGTTTTTGCTTCTTTTGCAGATTGTCTCTCCTGAATTTACTCTCTACAATAGTTCCAAATTGCACTCTAATGATTCCTTGCACATTGAAAAGTTAGTCCGAATAAAGATGGACTTGAGTTTTATGTAAGTATTTAATATTCTCTCGAGATCAAAAAGGGTTGTTCTTTTTATACTGTAATTCGATAGAATTATTTCTATGCATATTCACAGATTCTGTTTACAGGTATGCTTCCAAAGAAAATGACATTTGGGCACGATCTCTTGTGAAAGATTTGACTGTTGAGTCTGGTTCAGGACTTCTTGTTCTTGCTCCGGTCAATATTTCTGCAGGATATACCTCTGTTAAAGAGAAGACAAATATATCTATTACATCTACAGATATATGCATCCACCTATCTCTCAGCGTTGCTTCTCTTTTACTAAAATTGCAAAATGAGGCTCTCAGTGCTTTGCAGTTTGGTAATATTAATCCTTTGGCTTCTTGTTCTAACTTCAAAAGAATATGGGTCTCACCAAAAGGTTATGATTGTTTCATTACTGTTTTTGATTTCCTTTAACATATATAAGAGTGGAAGCTTAAGCTGTGTGATATCGATAGTAATATAACCATTGTTCTTTTTCTTTTTATTTTCATGATTGATTATTGCAGGCAACTTACCTGGATACAGACTCACATTCTGGAGGCCCCGGGCACCTATAAATTATGCTATACTTGGTGATTGTGTGACATCAAGGTGCGTAAACATCACTGAGATAAGTCACTTCTTTATATGCTGGTCTTATTTTGTTTTTCAATGATATTTGAGAATTTGTAGAAGAGCATCCCGTTCTCACCCACGCTTAACACTCCAACACAGTCCCATGTTGAATGTGAGTTTTTTTCTATTGGATCACAACACAGTCCTTGTGTTTGCCTGTGTAGAGTTGTGAATTCACGGAATTTGCACGCAGTTTCATTCATATCTGATACTCATATAACATATATCATCCAATATAAGGAAATCTGAATCACAACTTAATAATTGATAAATTAGTATACATATATCTGTTAGGAAGGTATGTGTCAAAATGCAAGGGCTAGAGGATTATTTGTAATATCCCTTATTTATCAATATCTCCCTCACATGGTATCAAAGACATCTCTTTCTCCCTCATGTAACAACTCCTATGTGAGTCTCTCTCTCAATGAGAGTCACCTCCTACATCCCACTTGAGGTGAGGATTTGCTCTATTGCTGCCTATTGCACCTCCATTGCGCTCATTTTTTTTTTGCCTTCTTCCTTATTTCAACTGCCTATAGAGGTGCTTCATCGTGATTAGTATTGCTACCCTCTGCTCTAACATCTTACCTCTAGTCTCGCTTGTACACCCCACAACACTGCTACCCTTGCACCATTACCACTCCTATCACCAACACCAACGGTTCTCCTTCCAGTGGTGCAAAGTTTGCCTTTTTTCACCCCGAATGGGATTCCAGGTGACTCAGCTTCCTTGTATCAAAGTTTACTACAATTCCTACCTTTTCCTCTTGCTGACTATTACGAATGTTGTTGATGCCATCTAGATCCACTACCACCTAATATGTGAGGCTTCATCACCAAAACTTGTCCAACCTTGCTTTTTTGGGTTTGTGGAATTTTGGACTGATCCAATCAAGTTGTGTAATCCTGTTAAGCCCCGATGAAATTGACTTATTCATTTTTTTTGTGCCAACAGATAATTTCAACTATGTTTGGATGTGTCTTGTCTCCACACCATTTTGTCGAAATCTAAAATTGGATTAGTCCCCCATGTGTGCGTTATTCTGCACATAATCATCATTGGTTGAGCTTTTGTGTTTCGGTATGCCTCTACAAATTTGCATTCTACCCATCATCATTGTTGGTTTTGCTTATGAACCTTTATCATTCTACAGATATTGTGGTCGATTGGGGCTCCTACATGTGTCATTTTTTGCATCATCGTTGTCAATTGCCTGTTGTGTCATCCACATGTGCTATTTAGTGGATCTCAAATTAAATAAATTCTCTTTTCTCATGTACCATTTTGCGTGCATCAATTCATAGAGTCCTCAAGTCAGATCATTCTCTCTCCACGTGTCATTCCGCTGAAACTTCAAACCGGATTAATTCTCTCTCCATGGTAGTCATTCTTAGACGGGATCAATTCTCTCTGTGTGCTTCATTCCACATACATCTGTAGATGGATTGATTCCAACAACACTTGTCTTGGAACTCCAACATGGCACTGAGATTGTATTGATTTGGCGGGGGCTGATACCCTGATTCAAAATAGCATTTTAAATCTTACATTGGCTTTCCTAGTATTCTACTATGTCAAAACAAGCTGGCATTTGAAAATGATAGGTTCTAAACCGTAGTTTTTTCCCCCAAAACTATGACATATCTGGTTGTTGATATCAAACTTATGACCCTACCACAATTAATTTTACATTGTATTTCCATCTACTTCAAATGTCATCTTCACTGCTTTCTCATAGTACTGCTATTTGGTTCCTATGATCTGATTAGATCCATTGACAGAGTAAGAAACACAAACCAATTGTTTCATTAAGTCATATTCATTTTTATTTATTTTTTCTGAAAACACTTTCCATGGTATTTTAAGATTATTAGCATTTTGAGCTAATATTAAATCTTTGTGCCAACCCACTTTTATATTAGAGAGCCATGCTCTGAAGATATAGGATGGTCACTGGTTAGTGCAATTTACCGTAAAATTGTTCCAATAAAAAGTAAATATAAGAATCTATGGCTAAAAGACAAACTGAATGAAAGGCAAAATATATGAAATAATCACCCAAGAAATGATAGCTAACATCATGTGCGGACTCAGAGCTCAATTAATTTTAAGGAAAACTAGTTTAAAGTAAGATCTAAGAGAAACTCTGAGTTGAAGTAGATTACAAATTCATAATCACAAACAATTTCATTTGGCTCAAAGTTAGAGAACCCTTCTGCACCAGTGCAATATTTACAATTCTGCACCGAAGTGTTCATGAAACTCCTGCATCACAGATATTTCATCTATCCTGCTTTTAATCTTAATTAAAATGGCTCAATTTCAGTGTTCATAAATTATTTTCAGAAACATGTACATAAAGAGATGAGACTAAAGGCACAAAGATTTAATATTAGCTCAAAAATGCTAATAAGCTTACGAGTGGTACTCTTCTGATAATACCGTGTAGGTAATATACATTAATCTTGAAACTAAAAGGGACGTGATAAGCTCAATGTCGAAGTTTTTCAAGAGTGATTAGTGCAATTTGCTATAACATATTGAAATTCTAAAATTACTAAGGTAACTAGTCCTCATGTATTGTTTTGTACCACACAGTCTAGGTTAGTAACTAAATGTATCATCCACTCATGTCATGTCGTCCAGCGTAGCCAAAAGTTATTGTTCTGGCAAACGACTAAAAACTTGGTACTAGTTAGGATGCATAATCTTCAGTGTTACCCATTTTGAGGAGTACCATATCATGTTGAACACTTGCTATGCTTTTACACACATCCGAATGTGATATGATGAATTTATATTGTAGATATCTTGAGAAATGTTATACTTTTGTATTTTGTTTATCTAAATTATTGATTTAATTGCTAGTTTTATTTTTAAAAGTAAATAAGTGGAGTAAATCATCGTGAATTCATCTTTGTAAATAAATGAGTAAAACTCATTTTTAATTCAATTGTCTAATTGATATAATCTCAAATATAGAAGTAAAAAAAGCTGTAAGTCAGAAAATTAAATGAGTAAATCTATCACAGACTTTGAAGCATGCTCATTATCCACATGATATGATACAATAAATTTTTTATTCAATTAACTATTTAATTACATTACTTTTTTTATAAGGGATTAATCATTCACATTTAGAATATGCTTGTATATGTAATATTCATTTTAAACCTAACTAGTAAAACTCTTCTAAATTCATCTTAGCATATGTTTCAACACGTGTCAAAGACTGGAATAATAATTTTTAACCCCTGGTGTCAATAAACTAGATGTAACATAAGTTGACATATTATATCTTATTTGCCCAAAATGGGTGATAGAAACCGCCAGTCATCCACACCAGCTGGACATGGCGGAACGACATTAAAGGGTGTTCCCACGGTAGCATCAGGAATCCACTTTGAATTGAAAAACAATATTGAGTGACACTGGTTGCACATGGCGGAACCACATAGAAGGGTGTTCCTAGTGTAGTATCAGAAATCCACTTGGAATTGAAAAACAATGTTGAGAGAGTGACACCAGTTGCACATGGTGGAACCACATAGAAGGGTGTTCCTAGGGCAATATCTTGGCTAGGGAGCATTTACTAAGTTCTTGACTTCTTGAGACAAGCTGGACAAGCATGAAGGGAGAGTAAGAGGATCTCTTTGGTGAACAGAACACTTGCGACATATCTTCTTCTTCCCCATGCCTTCTCATCCTCGCATGGATCTCCCTCCTTTCTTCATCTCTCTCATTGAAGCCATCTTTTGTAGTGGCCAAGGGACAGAATTCCAAACAGGGAATATGATTTTTAAAATTTGCATTGCACAATTGAGCTACCCATAAATGGACGGTACATGTCTGAATTGTTTGTTGAACTTATATTTATTGCCCATACAACATGGTGCTTGATAAGAAGCTACTTGAATCTTTTCTGTAGCGAAGGAAATTTCTGCTGCACACTTGACTATATTGTTAAAGATTCTAAATTATGAAATGCATCTGCAGGCCTATTCCTCCATCTCAAGTTGTACTAGCTGTAAGCAATACCTATGGTCGGGTTCGAAAACCTGTTGGCTTCAAGTTTATAGCATCCATTTCTAGTATTCTGGATTTGGGAAGTGCAACCCAACTGAACAAGGATACAGACTGCTCTATATGGATGCCAATCCCGCCTCCAGGATACTTAGCTGTAGGATGCGTAGCTCATCCTGGAAATCAGCCTCCTCCGAATCACATTGTCTATTGCCTTCGTGCTGATCTTGTAACATCAACTAAATTTTCAAGTTGCATTTCCCTCTCACCACCTAGTTCTAGGTACATTTCCCTACCTTTCTGTTCTGTACATGCACTGAGTAACAGTATACTAATTTTTCTTTGATATGATTGTAGGATTCCTTCTGCATTTAGCTTATGGCGCGTTGATAATGTTGTTGGTTCTTTTTATGCACATAATTCAGTGGATTGTCCTCCACGGACAGAAAGTTTTGATTTGCACCAGATTCTTTTGCGCAATCCTGATGACATTTACTCAAAGGAAATAGTAGACAAGGAGCCACAATGTCAGCAAGATGGTAATAGCAGTTCAAATTCCTCTGGATGGGATATTTTGAGAACTTTATCAGGTGCAACTGCATATTGTATGTCTACTCCACGATTTGAAAGAATTTGGTGGGATAAAGGATGTGACATGAGAAGATCAATTTCGATATGGCGACCAGTAGGACGCCCAGCTTTTGGCACACTTGGTGATTGTGTGACAGAAGGGTTAGACATTTGCTCTTCTTATGTTTTCTAAATGATACATAATTTGTGTATATATTAATTCACAAGTTACCTGTTTCAGTTTAGAACCACTAGCTTTAGGATTGATAGTGTAATTTGTGTATATCATAATTCAGAAGTTACTCACTTGTTTCAGTTTAGAACCTCCAGCTTTAGGATTGATCTTCAAGTGTGACAATCCAGCAATTTCTGCAAGACCTGTACAATTCACTAAAGTTGCACATATTTCCGGAAAAGGATTTGATGAAGCCTTTTTCTGGTATCCAATTCCTCCTCCTGGGTATGCTTCATTTGGATGTGTGGTGACAACAACTGATTATCCACCAAAAAAGGATTTTGTCTGCTGTCCTAGATTGGATCTTGTTAGCCAAACAAATGTTGCTAGTGAGCCCATTTCTAGGTCATCCAGTTCAAAGGGCACAAATTGCTGGAGTATCTGGAAAGTTGAGAATCAGGTATCCCCCAAGTTTTTTGTTATTTGCTTCTATTTCACATCCTTATGTCTTCTTATTTACTTGCATCATTGGTTCTTATTATCTTGCAGGCCTGTACTTTTCTTGCACGTTCTGATCACATTATACCAACAACCCGATTGGCATATAAATTTAGTGACTATGCCAAACCTAAAGCACGTGAAAATGTTGCTGCTGAGTTGAAGTTGGGACTTCTCTCACTGAGCATTTGGGACAATTTTTGTGGAACAGTGAGTAGCCTTGTCATGCTTACATTGGTCTTAGAAAGAAGACACTTCAGTCTTCTTATTTACTGTATTAATGCTTACTTTTGATTTGGTTCAGATGACGCCACTTCTTGACACAACAGTGACAAATATGAATCTTGCTACGCATGGGAATTTTCAGGCAATGAATGCTGTTCTAATATGTTCAATTGCTTCATCCACATTCAACAGACAAATAGAGGCATGGGAGCCTCTAATTGAACCATTTGATGCCATATTCAAGTAATTCTTTGTAATTTATATATTTTGTGGATTTCAAAAAGGTTTTAAACAAAAATGGGAGGGGGTTATTTCATTTACATTTCCATATATTCCTATACTTCCTTAAATCTGGTATATGCTGGACTTTTCTAGTATTTTCATTATTGTCTCTTTTTGACCCTTTAGGATTGAAACAAATCACACAAGCAAAAATTCACAGTCCATGATCAGCAAGCAAATTCGTTTTTCTGCAACGAGTGCCCTAAATGTTAACATTAGTGCTGCAAATCTAGAAACTCTCTCCGAAACTATTGTTTCCTGGGGTAGGCAAAATGATGTGGAGCACAAATTGTTGAGAAAAAGCGAGGTAATGTATGATGTCAATTCACATGCGACTCCATTGAGATTTTCTGTACTGCAGTTGAACTGATTATATGTTTTTATTCTTTCAGGAAACAGGTGAAAATTATAGTAATGCAGACAATTTAATATCTTCTGCATTAGATGATGATGTTCAACAAGTGATTCTTGAGAACAAACTCGGATGTGATGTGTATTTGAGAGAATTTGAACAAAATTCAGAGACAACCAAGTTTTTACAGAACAATGGACATGTTTCACTATTCTTGCCTACTCCCAGATTTTTGGATAAGCTAAATGTCGTGGCCACTTCTAGGGAATCACGCTACTATGTTGCTATACAGATCCTTGAGTCCGAGGTCTTACAACTGTATTTATTCTTATACTCGTACTCTAGATCAACAGTTCTGGATATAATCCTGTTTCACACATCTGCAGGGGCTAACTATAGTGGACGATGGCAATAGCCATGACTACTTTTGTGCTTTACGGCTGCTTATTGATGGTAAGGTATCAGATCAATACAAACTTTTCCCACAGAGTGCAAGGACAAGATGCGTGAGCCCATTGGTATCAGAGAACACTAAGAGCCATGCTAGGTGGAACGAACTCTTCATATTTGAAGTTCCTGAGAAGGTTTGCTTCCAACTTCTGTTCTTTATTTTATTATAGCTTTAGCAAGTATCAACAACTTTGAATTCAGACATATTCAATTTAAGCATTCTTTTTTTTCTTTTACTCCTTGGTTGCCCCCATTTTATGTGTGCTTCTATTTTTTTTTATTAGTACTATATTTTTTTTGATTGGGTAATTTATTTGAGTGTTATCATGGAATGGTATGAATTTCTATGTAGCATTATTGTTCTAACTGATAAGTCTGATTTATATTTTAGAATTTCAATCAAAAATAAATTCCAAGCTCTTTTATGGGGAAAATTGCTTTGTTGGGGTCAAGTTACTTTCTCATATTTCTGGATTTAATCAGTATGAATCATATCTTGAGATTCTATGCTTTTACAACGGCCTATTTATTGAAGTCAAATAATAGTTACTTTTTCTGAATTACTTTGTCACGTTGCTTTTTGATATTCTAAAGGAAAAAAAAATGCAAACCCAATTCAAGAACTACATTTTGCACCATGAAAATTTTCTGATCTATATTATTGTTTTGATTTCTTTATGCAAAATCATAATTTTGGATCTCCTTTAGAAAGGAGACATTGTCTGAGTCGTTTTAAATCTTGTACCATATAGGGAAAAACAGTTTGAAACATATTATTTTGGTAAATTATCAAAACTCAATACCATTCAGCACAAACAATACCTCCTTCCTTTTTTTCATCTCTTTCCTCCAACCTCCAATCAGTCATCGACACCATTCATTATAGCATTAGCATGATACTAGGACAATATCCTTTTCATCAATGATCGAAACTACGACATGACTCGAGATTTTGAATCTGTGGTATCAAGTTTCAGTGATTTATCGAAATGATACGTTTTGACCGTTTCGCTTGGTACGGTCCGAGATTTCAAACCTGCTTTAGACATTATGATAATTTGCACACAAGTGAAACAAAATTTAAGGAGCCTCAACACAACCAATTGTGTCTGACTCAAATTAGCACATTGATAAAGAGAGCAGAAATAGAGAAAGATAAGAGAATTTCAGGTACTTATATTTCAAATGGGCGTCTCCCTAAAGCAATAACCAAGGGAAAAGAAAAAATACTAGAGCATCCTAGAGACAGGATAGAGTGCACAACAAAGATAGTGACCCCTTGCTAGAGTTAGCAACATGAGAATAGGATATATTCTTTGTTCAGGTCTTCATTGGAGATAAAACATACAATTCGATCCATTGCTAGACTTAGCAACATGACAATAGTTATTCAAATATTCATTATAAATTAGGCTGCGTATGCAACATGCAAATAAGATTTGCTAAATGGAAATGAGAAGATGTAGGAGAAGTTGGATCTAGACCAAATCTAAAGTGAATAAAGAAGATTTTCTATGTCTAGAATTAGCTTCTCTTATAATAAGAGAGTAAAAGAAGATAGATACGCACTTGAAGAAGAACACTAAAGAGATTAATGGAGGATATTGAAGGCTAATAAATGAGGAGCAGTGAGATCTAAAATTTATCAATAGTAATCTAGTGTGTTGGAGTTGTGTAAAGGTTGTTCTCCCCTTGTAGAAGATCCTTGCAGCTTGGTCAGTGAAATGTGCGACCAGCTTGTGCAACTACATTACACCAAGGGTGGCATCACTCAAACATAACAGAAGATCGAGGGAATCCAAGGTCAAAACCGAGAATAGAAGCTATTGATGGTGTGTGGCAGGACAAGCTCACCATTAAATATAGGAGCTGCACCATGAGTGAGTGCAGACACAAAGGATCTAGCATGAGGTGCTTGAGTAGTGGTGGCGCTTATAGGCTAGTGAAATTCTCATGTAGGGAAGGAGCTTATGCAAAGGTGTCTTTGCATCGCGGCCACATGAAGGAGGTTGCTTGTTGGATCTAGTTGCTTGAAGTAATCACGTCGGCAGAGGACTCACTAGAACAAGCATTACACGGTTCCTTTAGTCTTCTATGCAGCAAGGCACTGAACACGTGGGGAAGAATCATGGCGTGTGAAGTGTTGGGACCGATTGGCGAGCTAGAGGGGGGGTGATTAGCTTCGATTCGCTTGTAGAAGATTTGTCGCGGCGGAAGACTTCAAGCAATCGCTAACACAAGGATTTACTTGGTATCCACCCCGGTCGGGTGACTAATCCAAGGATCCACTCTCCTCACACTCTCATACACTATGAAAGTCTCCTTCTTGAGGTGGAGAAACCTCTTACAAGCTTTCACCAAGATACAACAAGAAACAAAGCAAATACAAAAGAAATCTCACAAGATTTACAATAAATAAGCTCACACTTTGCTTTTCTTGTTATCTTCAAGCTTGTGATCGCCTCTAGAACTTTGGAAGTGCAGCAACACTAAGCCCCAAAGCTTCTCTTGAAATGGCGTGGAAGAAGGAAGAAGAGTTGCGGCCAAAACCTGCGCGAAAGACCTTATACCCGTTGCCTAGTGTTTGGTGATCGATTACCCAATCGATTACCACGTCACACTTAGCCGTTCAACGGCTATTTTTCGAACCGTAATCGATTAGCCAATCGATTACCATTTCCCTGAATCGATTACTCAATCGATTCAGAGCCTCTCTGTTCTCTCGCGCAAAACCGCCCTAATCGATTAATCAATCGATTACCGATACCCTGAATCGATTACCCAATCGATTCAGGACCCTTCTGTCCTCTCGCGAAAACCACTCTAATCGATCACCTGATCGATTGACCCAATCGATTGCCCAATCGATTGAGTCCACCCTAACTTGTTCCCACAAGTCTAGGTCCCCTACCAAGTGTCCAGTCAACCCCGTTGACCAACTTGGATTTCTACTGCCTAGCTCCCAGCTCGGACTTAACCTGGTTCCCAACCAGATTTGCCTAACCCTCGAGTTAGGTCTAGTCTCTCGGTAGACTTCCACCTTGCCAGCATGCGATCTCCCCGATCCATCTGGACTTCACCTAGTCCCACTAGGTCTTTTGCCATGCCAGCGTACGATCTCCCCGATCTACCTGGACTTCACCTAGTCCCACTAGGTCTGCCTAGTCCCACTAGGTCTTTTGCCATGCCAGCGTACGATCTCCCGATCTACCTGGACTTCATCTAGTCCCACTAGGTCTGCCTAGTCCCTCTAGGTCTTTTCCCAGTCAAACCTCCAGTCAACCTTGACCCACTTGACTCACACATCATGACCACTCAAACATCATTATCAAACATCGAAACATACGACCTCGAGCTCACCCGAGCTTACCAGACTCAAGCTCACCTGAGCTTTGTCAAACTAGGTCAACCCTGACCTAACCAAGATTGCACCAACAATCTCCCCCTTTTTGATGTTTGACAATATGTTTGAGAAAGACTAATCCCTATTAGCCTTTCAATCTCTCCCAAATTTCTCCCCCTTTGACACACATCAAACCTCTCCCTGAGAGTCTATATGATCAAAGGTATACCCAATGAAAATCCTATACTTTTCATTGAACCTATGCTCAACCTTGAGCACTTGTGAAGATTCCCAATCTCCATTCATGTACTTATACGAAAAAGAAAATGCATCCACATGTTGTAAGGAAGACCTCCCCCTCAAAACATGCTCTAATCCTCTATCATTGCACCAACAATGATTTTGAGTTCCTAAACCTTTAGGAAAAACTCAACTTGAGGCGATTGAGATTTTGAAACTCAAAACTTGAATCAAAATCTCGCCTTAACCCTTAAATGTTCACCAAATCATATTCCCTTTTGATTTCACAATGAAATTTACCCAAATATACTTATAAAAGTATTTCAAGGGGTTAGGGATTGGTAGGTTACTCAAAAATGGGTTAATGGACTGAAAACTGACAGTTTCAGTCTCACCAATCGATTGGCGTTGGGAACCAATCGATTACACAGACCATAATCGATCAACTGATCGATTACGGCTGACTGTAATCGATCAACGGATCGATTACGCGAGCTTCTGTGCTCGCAAAACATACCTTCCAATCGATTGACCAATCGATTGGCTACTGTCCCAATCGATCACCCGATCGATTGGGAGTTTCTGAATTCTGAAAACAATTTCAGACTTGAATTTCAGAAACTCATAAATAATTCTACAAAATTCGAAAAATTTTGAAATTTCGTGTAGATATTATTTATACCATATACTATCAAGGAAAAATAATTTTATATGAAAATAACCTCCATTTTCAAAGATTGACACAAAATTGGAAACCATTGAAATACTTCAATGTTTTTTATTGTTTTGTATCCAATTCATCAATGATGAGTGCTATCAAAAGATAGTTTTCACCAAGGTTTTCCAAGATAGTTTTAAAATGTTTCTCAAAAACAATATCCAACCATGTTCCTTGGGCTAAATGCACATGACTTGTACAATAGCTTTCCCAATGATTGGAGTTCATTGAATCTCATGTTTTGATGATACTAAAACTCAAATATGATGTACTTTATCAACACCTTGAGTTTTGTTCATCACCTAACATCTCACTTGTTTCTAATGTGTCTCAAAAACACATACAAGTCAACTTATAGTCTTAGTGAGATGTGAAAGTCATGTTCTCCCTAATCTAAGGGTTCATGCATTTCTACCTAGGCATTATAAACTTTGATCATCCACCTAGGATGTCAATTAATGCCAATGTCCTTAATTTCAATATTTATGCATGATTATGACTATGACATGCATCATATTAGGTTTTTCAAAAGAAATTATAGCTAAATGATGCATGTATGACATGACATGTAATATTATCATAATAAATATGAATGATGAAATATGATGTCATGGCATGTGATAGGGCATACAAAACATGGCATATAAGCACAAAAGAAAATACCTAGATTTCCTATCTAAGTATCAATAACTCATCGCTAAGCCATTGATAATCCTAACTTGCCCTAATTTCCAAGATAATGCCAAAACTCCCCAACTTGGCCTATCTTTGGATTCTAACCTAGTTGTGCCAACTTTATCAAGTTTAATCCTCCAAAAATATAGTTTGGCACAAATTTACTCCTCCTAGAGTAAATGAATAAATCCTTCATTTTCAAGGATAATAATTCCTTGAAAATGTCCCAAAGTGTCAACTTCATCAAGGTTGGGTTAACTACCCTTCCAATTAGAGTTGACACTCCCTAGACCTATCTAGGGTGTGTCGAACACACTCTTAGGAACCCAAAACCTATTGGTGCTCCTTGGGTGTTCTAGGTATTCACTAGGGATGACTTCCCTTGATACCTTCTTAAAGACTTTCTTAGGCTTCTCCGAAGCCTTAGTCACCTTTGTCTTGTCTTGGTCAACTCTAGGGATGGCTTCCCTTGCGACCTTGACTTGACTCCTAGACCTCGATTTAGTTCCATATTTATATGGAACTCTATGATAGGATGGACCATCATCCTTAGTCTTAGGTTTGTACCCCAAACCTTTTTTGCTCCTAGAGGGTCCTTGATTTCCTAAATCTAGGTTTTGATCCTTAGATCCCTTAAATAGATTTTCTATTCTTTTGAGGGATTTTTCTAATTTATCAAGTTTTGACCTCAAAACTTGATTTTCAATCATTACCTCCTCAAGGCTTGGTTTTCTAATATAGCCTTGGTAATTTTTCTTTTTGGCCTTGGATTGGGTAGGTCTATCCTTAGATGATCTAAAATCTTCTCTATCCTTGGTTGTGGTAGACCTAGCATGAAAGGCTCTATATTTTCCTTTTGGTTTCTCATACCTCCTATTTTCATGATAAATAGCATTGAAATGATAATAATTATTTCTAGCATGCATATTATCATGATTTAAATAAGTACCATTACCTAATGGTACCTTAGTGTTATTCTTGGAGGCTCCCCCTTGACTTGAGCTCCTCCTTTTAGCCTTGGTCGGATTCTTCCCCTTTGGACATTGATTTCGATAATGTCCCTTTTCTTTGCATGAGAAGCACACAATGTGCTTCTTATCCCTTTTTGCCATGGGAGGAACCTTCTATGGCTTCTCCTTGGTCTTGGGTGCCACTTGCACCTTCTTCTTGACCAATTTTGGACACTTACTCTTGTAGTGCCCTCTTTCCCTACACTCAAAGCAAACGATATGATTTTTATTTTTGCAAATTGAAATATCTATACCTTTGCTTGTAGGGGTGTTGCATGACTCTTCACTTGATCCGGAGGTAGAAGCTTCTTCCTTTTCCGGAGTGAATGGCCTTTGCTCCCCCTCAATCCTAGAGGTGGAGACTTCTTCTTCCTCATTGACCTCGGATGATGATGTTGAAACCTTTTCTTGTTCCGGCGTCAATGTCAAATTTTGCTCCTCTTCAACCCTTGAGGTAGAGGCTTCTTGAGCTTCATCTTCGGATGTTGAGCACCTCTCAACTTCCGAGTCCTCTTCACTTGATGAATTTCCCTCTTCGAATTTGTCTTGATTTGGTAGAGTGGAGGGAACTTCATGAAGTATTGCCAATTTGCTCCATAGCTCTTTGGCGTCTTGAAATTCTCCAATCTTGTCCAAGATAGTGCTTGGCAAAAGATTGACCAATAGCTTGGTCACTTTGTAGTTGGCCTCGCATCTCTTGATTTGCTCCTCATTCCATTTGCTTTTCTTGAGGAGCTTTCCTTTTGAGCTTGTTGGAGCTTCAAAACCCTCCATTAGAGCAAACCATTGCTCTATCTCCATCATGAAATAATTTTCAATCTTTGACTTCCAAAGATTGAAATTTGCCTTGTCGAATGGTGGAGGTGCCCGGGTGTCATAGCCGAACTCCATTTTGAAGTTGAACCCTCTTGATGATGACTTCTTGAAATTAGGGTTTCTTCCAACTTCTTCTTCTTCCTCTAGCTCTTGCCCTCTTGGCGATGAGTCCAATGAAGAGCAACCTCGCTCTGATACCACTTGTTGGGACCGATTGGCGAGCTAGAGGGGGGGTGATTAGCTTCGATTCGCTTGTAGAAGATTTGTCGCGGCGGAAGACTTCAAGCAATCGCTAACACAAGGATTTACTTGGTATCCACCCCGGTCGGGTGACTAATCCAAGGATCCACTCTCCTCACACTCTCATACACTATGAAAGTCTCCTTCTTGAGGTGGAGAAACCTCTTACAAGCTTTCACCAAGATACAACAAGAAACAAAGCAAATACAAAAGAAATCTCACAAGATTTACAATAAATAAGCTCACACTTTGCTTTTCTTGTTATCTTCAAGCTTGTGATCGCCTCTAGAACTTTGGAAGTGCAGCAACACTAAGCCCCAAAGCTTCTCTTGAAATGGCGTGGAAGAAGGAAGAAGAGCTGCGGCCAAAACCTGCGCGAAAGACCTTATACCCGTCGCCTAGGGTTTGGTGATCGATTACCCAATCGATTACCACGTCACACTTAGCCGTTCAACGGCTATTTTTCGAACCGTAATCGATTAGCCAATCGATTACCATTTCCCTGAATCGATTACTCAATCGATTCAGAGCCTCTCTGTTCTCTCGCGCAAAACCGCCCTAATCGATTAGTCAATCGATTACCGATACCCTGAATCGATTACCCAATCGATTCAGGACCCTTCTGTCCTCTCGCGAAAACCACTCTAATCGATCACCTGATCGATTGACCCAATCGATTGCCCAATCGATTGAGTCCACCCTAACTTGTTCCCACAAGTCTAGGATCCCCTACCAAGTGTCCAGTCAACCCCGTTGACCAACTTGGATTTCTACTGCCTAGCTCCCAGCTCGGACTTAACCTGGTTCCCAACCAGATTTGCCTAACCCTCGAGTTAGGTCTAGTCTCTCGGTAGACTTCCACCTTGCCAGCATGCGATCTCCCCGATCCATCTGGACTTCACCTAGTCCCACTAGGTCTTTTGCCATGCCAGCGTACGATCTCCCCGATCTACCTGGACTTCACCTAGTCCCACTAGGTCTGCCTAGTCCCACTAGGTCTTTTGCCATGCCAGCGTACGATCTCCCCGATCTACCTGGACTTCACCTAGTCCCACTAGGTCTGCCTAGTCCCTCTAGGTCTTTTCCCAGTCAAGCCTCCAGTCAACCTTGACCCACTTGACTCACACATCATGACCACTCAAACATCATTATCAAACATCGAAACATACGACCTCGAGCTCACCCGAGCTTACCAGACTCAAGCTCACCTGAGCTTTGTCAAACTAGGTCAACCCTGACCTAACC